>VXAX01002958.1:241616-393101 GCA_013399835.1 Leptocoma aspasia | reverse complement strand
AAAAAAAAAGAAGAAGAAAAGGTGTTCTTTATTTTGCCAGGTCTGCACTAAAGCAAAGATTGATGTCAGCAGCTTTTGTAGAAGTTACAGTTTGATCAGGGTTAAATCACACCTGTGCTTTTTGTCCACCTCAATCATGGAATGACCAGAAGGAGCACTGAAGCCAATGTTCCTTTTCCATTTGGGTCACTATTGTAAACTGTCCACTGTTTAACAGTAGACACAAAATAAGGACCAAATACTTGCAGTGCTTGAGCTTCAGTAGTATTTCTTCTCTTTCCAAAGGTGTATGAAGAAGTGAGCAGACCAATAGTTGCAACATCAGGCCTGGTTGACCTAGGGAAAGGGGTGCTCCCAAGGGTCCATACTCAGGGGTGCATAGGTCCCAAAACCAAGTGGGTTTTTCCAGAGCAGAGAGGCTGTGAGAGCCATTGCCACCTGGGTAGCTATGGAAACAGCTGAGCCACTACACTGGGACCCCAGGGAGCAGGACCCCTGAGACTGAGGGATCTCTTCCAGACTGAAATCTTCTCGGGGTTCAATTTCTCAGGTGATATAGAAGAGAGAAAAACCATGCCATGTTTTAGTTTTACTCAGAGAACAATTGATAAGGTTTACACAAGCTTATAAATGCAATATTTTTCTTCTTTGAAACAAGCCCCTTTTGGGGGGACTGTGGTAACAGCTAAACAGTACAGCATTCATTAAGCCAGCTGGGCTGCCCAGGGAAGTCGTGGAGTCACCATCCCTGCAGGTCAGTAAAAGACATGTAGATGTGCTGCTTAGGGACATGATTTAGTGGTGGGCTTGGCAGTGTTAGGTTAATAGTTGGACTCCATGACCTTAGAGGTCTTCTCCAATCCAAAAATCCTATGGTTCTGTGATTCTATTGTGAGTGGAAAACCAGACAAAATTTCAGGTACAAACAAGCGCTTCTTCAATATCATGCTGTATGTGAGTTCTTCTTCTGGTATGACTTGAGGACAGAAAATTCCAGTTTGCTATAATAAAACTTAGTGACTGAAGGCCCCAGATTACTCTTACTCCTTCTTCAGAAAGATAGTAAACACAGAAAGGAAAAAGAGGCAGAATGTAATTTAGGCACTATTTGTGCAAGGGCCATTGCAAACATAAGCATTTGCACATGCTATTGGGAAATGGGGAGTGAGAGTATCATTTGCACACGTGCACAATATATACCCACAAGTTGGTAGGATGAATAAATAGGAGCTCCAGAGCATAAAAAACACTGAAGAGAGAATTAATTCAAGGGTAAAATAAGAAAAAAATAATCCTCCAGGGAAACCCTTTATTGATCAAGCTCTTTCCAAAGGGATTCCATGAACTTAGAAGGCTAGAAAGAATAATTTGCTTGTCAATCTGGCGTATGCCTATTGCTCTTAAATGACAGAACAACAGACAGGACTCCTCCTATGCATGCATGACATGAGTTGTATGGTAAGTAGGGTTTTAAAATCAACCATGACTGTTTGGAAGGGGTTTCAGGTATGACTTTTTTGTTTAGGAAATGGGGTTTTATTGATTAAGTGTTATTCAACGATGACAGTGAACTTTTTTTGAAAAATTCTGATGTACTGAAGATGTAGGT
Source organism: Leptocoma aspasia (assembly GCA_013399835.1). Taxonomy (NCBI): domain Eukaryota; kingdom Metazoa; phylum Chordata; class Aves; order Passeriformes; family Nectariniidae; genus Leptocoma; species Leptocoma aspasia. The sequence goes on along the minus strand of VXAX01002958.1, from coordinate 391,492 downwards.
ACCAGTCTGACTGTTAAATTGCAGATGCTCCAAGGAGCAAATAAAAATTGGAAGAAGTAGGTAATATATAATATTTAAATGGAAATAACACAAAGCTATTCATTAACAGCAAAAGTAAATATGTCTCTGGAAGCAAAAGGCAGAGCAATGTTGACTTTGACTAAAGACTTACTTAATCCTACATTCTTAGTTATTACTTGAGTTAGTGGAGAGTATTTAAAAAAAGCCAAGCTAGGCTGATCGTTAAGAAAGTTTGTAGAATTCAGCTCAATGTTATTTCAGAATACCATTGAATTCAATTCTCTCAGCACCTTCATCTGCTTTTCTTTTTACTAGGCTAACAACTCTAAGCAGCTTGTATGATGGTACCTCTCCTGTTATGTTGTTGATTAATATTTTAGGAGGTAAGTATTTTCAAGCTTTTGTTTGATTCGAAAACAATTTTTTTTTGCCAGAGAGGAGTATGCAGACAGGTATTCCTGGGAGTCTAAGCTTCTGAGGTGCTTTCAGCAAAAAGTGCATGTTCACCTTCTGTGTTAAGAGAAATTTTTTCAAAGACATGTACATAAGTTTACTGGATCTAGATGACAAGTGACTGCACAGACTTTTTAAAGAAAATGACAGATTAAAGTGACATATAATCTTAAACTGCAGGTGTCTTACTGTTGATGATGACACACTAGAGGAACAGAAGAAGAAAAGAAATGAAAAGGAACAGAGAAGAGAAAAGGTTCACTGACAGAGTGGAAGATAAGCTGTTGGGGCAATTTGCATAATTTATAAGGGCTGCTGGTCAACAGGAAAAGATTCCCAAATAAACATTTCCATCTCTTCTCAATAAACTTTTTTTTTTTTTTTACAATGTAACAACAAAAAAAAATAGAGTAAATTTTACTGCTTCACTCACTGTTATTGATCTAAACATCATTTTATAGTACTATGTGGAGGAAATTTTGAAACAACTGCTGCTTTGCTTCCAGCTCAGTCCTAGGATGACTTCATTCAGTATCACAAAATTCAAGCTTATTTCTGCTGGTGATCAGTGATAACACACATGAGTAAACGAAGAGTTGTCACTTCAGCCTGCCACTTTACCTTCATTTTTTTGATAAATCCCAAGAGCTGCAGATAAATGACTTTGATACCATCTGTACTTGCAATTAGTACCAAAGTTACAAATATGTTCATGTGGATGTAATTGAGGGCAAAACTTGAGGCTGCTAGATTTCAATTCACTGTACAAACACAATTTCTTCCAGTTATTTGACACCTTTTAAACTTTATGTCTTTAATGAGAGCAACTGAAAATGAGAAAACTCCTTAATGAGGGGAATTGAAATGGAGATGACTCTACAGGCTCAAAGTAAGCCATAAAAGGAGGCTAGACTATTTTGTTTTCCGACTGACTCACTGGATCAAATCCTATCTCCTTAAATCAGTTCCCTATCTCCCATGTCTTTATTGGAAATGCAGTTTGTTCTTTATTCGCCTCAAATTTCCATTGCTTAGGAAACGGGCCCTGAAGGTCATGAGACTGCTTATGTTTAACAAAAGGTAAAATTTGGCTTACAAGCCTTTGGTTTATTTGCTTAAAAATAAGCACATTTTTATTTTGTTTAAATGTTTCACTGTTAATTTGGGCACAGGAAGATGCTATAAGTAGTGTTCTTTAAACCTAGGAGTGAATTTAGGGGCATGGGATCATGTCTTCTATATCCCACTCTCAAAGTAGGTTTTTTGAAATTAGTGAGAACAGTGTCCTTGTTCTGTCCAGATGGTTATTGAATTATGAACATTATTTAATAGAAGATACAACTGATGGCAATTTAGAAGCATATGAAGTTAACATGAGACATTCAGGCTGCAATCCAAAGTGGAACAGATGGATCTGAAATTGGTTAATGCTAGATCAAGGAAAGCTCAAGTATTTGTACTTACTAATGCTATCTGGGCTACCCTGGTGATCATGATGCACCCATGCATGCCTTAGCTTGCCTGGACTTTGCACTAAGGCAGCCTGATCCTAGGAACTGCACTGTCAGCAGAGGAGCTACACACAATGCCTTTAACCATTTCTCTGTTGAGTAAAACTTTTATAGTTCTGACTCCAGCCCTCCACATACTGAAAGTTTTATTTGTGGGGGCTTCTTTTTGTAAACCTATGTTATTTGTCTATTTTTTTTCAGAAGTAGGGTTTCTTTATTTTCCCTTCTTGCAGCATGGCCACCTGCTACCACTTCAGCTTTAACTGCATCTTCTTGGTCTTTTGTTCTTGCTTGTTCACTTGTTGTTTTCACCTGTCTCTCTAAGTAATAATAAGCATACATCTTTCCATGCTTCAGTGTTCAGCTTCTTGCTCTGCTCGATCTTCTCAGTTTTTGCTCTCTGTCATGGCTCATGAGACACATAGTTCAAAACTTTCTTTTAGAGAATGAAAGATACTGTATTTTCTCCAGTCTTCCTCTAACTCCTCACTTTAACCTTCAGGTTTCTCTTTTTTTTTTTTTATAAATCAATGCCTACCACTAGACCAAATAATTGCCTCTCCATACAATGTAATATATTATTATTATTTCATGTTTTATTAAAAAATTATATTAGTTTGTGCTTACAGCAAAAATGTAATACAGCTTTAGGCCTCACAGAATCATGTTTGGGAGATTATGGAACAAGTGTTCTGATCCGTGACATTAACCACTGAACACTAATCACACTAAATCAGATTTAGTACACTAAAAGGGGATTCAATTAAAAATTTAAATGCCTGAGAGTTTTACTTTATGATTTGCAGAACTGAAGCTTACTCTTACCAACTCTGACTCTATTGCTTTCCCTAACACGTGAGTCGAGGACAGTAATTTACACTGGAATCCTCTCTTTACTGCCTCTCTTTCTGGAGTTTCAAATAAACATCAGTTTATTTGAAGGGACAGCCTCTCCCACTCCAATTCTGTTGTCATATTTTCAGTCAGTAATGGTGCTGTGATGGTGGGTCTGTAAGTGATCTGGAAGGTCCCTTGAGATCAGATTGCTGTTTAAGAATTGAGCCCTGTCAGTTTGCCTGCCCTGCCAAGAACTTGCTTTTATCTATGGTAATTGCTTTTAGAGCTGGATAGCAAGGAGGCTCTTCTCTGAGACTCCCATGCTCCATCCTTGCTTATGGCAGACTAGTTTCACAGCTGCTCCAGCCCATTTAGGAGTCATTTTTCTTTCACCTAGTGGATATAAGTCTGCTGCATTCTGCCTACAATTGACTGTCCCTCTGCTTTGCTTTAGGACTTGTCCATTCAGCACTGCTTAATGATCCTGATCCTGCAATCCCTTGGTGTTGGCCATAAGTTGGGTGGGAGAGGGGTCAAGTTTGAGGCCGACTGATAGAAGTAGAAATGACTGCCCCTTTCAAGTCAAACTAGGGTGAGCAATTTCTGCTGGCTTGTTCAATCTAGGATGCAGCTGCAGTCCATGCTATTTAAAAGCAAATGTTTACAGGAGAGAAACAGTTTTCACAAGGCAAACAATTTTCTCTGGTTCTAACAGATTTTCTAGTTATTGATCAGCACAGCTACTCCTTGAAAGGGAAAGAAAGAGTTCACTGGGGTGAGCAGCAAAGTGGCAGAATTTACACTGTATTAATTTGTATGATACCAACTGTATACTCAATGGTATTGCTTCCAGTCATATTACATGGCTGTAGAAATTTCAAGGCTGACTACTGTCACGTCCAGGGCCTATAGCAGCTGCTGGGGATTGCCACAGTGAGAATGACCTGGATTCACCATTTTCTTGCATAATTCCTCAGTTACAAATTTCTAATAGGGACAAGAATCCGGCTTGAAAGTAGTTCCCTTCTGTGTTGTGCACACCATGCAGGAATTGATGTATCCATGGGAAAAGGGGAAAACTGACAGCTCTTCAAGAATAACTAACTGGAGATCAGGCAAACAAGTAAAAGGGATTTTCTCCTATTGAATGTTTGTGGGAGAAGAGGACAAAAAACCCCTTTCTTTGTTTTTATTTTGCATTGACAAGGAGCTCCTTGAGTTTTTACATCTATATAGCTTTTTACTCTTTAGTCATGTGCCTGCTTTAGACAACATTTTGCATCATTAATTTCTCTGATCTTGCAGGCTGCTGCATGTGGGGAGCCCTGTGCTCCCATGTGGAGCCTCACCATTTTTAATGGTGTGCTGTGTGAGCAAAGGCAGCTCTCCCTGGAGAGAAACTTTGAGTTTGAGGTGCATTAGTCAGACTTCCTTTGTTTGTGTTGCTCTTGCAGCCAAAAAAAAAAACCAAAAAAAACCAAGAATATAAGAGGTAGCAAAGCTACACATGCATCCTCATCCACATGCACGTGGAAATACACATGCACAAAACCAAAACAGACATTAAAAGGAGCTTTTCTGGTTAATATTTGTGTTCTCTAAATTATGAGCTGACAGTATGCTCTTGTATCCTGAAACAGCATTATCAATTGCAACATCTTACAGAGAGAGATTTCTCATTTTCCCATGTTTTGATTTCTGAGGTTAGAGCTACAGTTATTATATATGTACATTTTAATTTTCTATTCATATTTGCTGTTGAATCATAGTTTTACATCCACATGAAGAAAGTCAAGGACAGTTCTCTTTCAGCTGAAAACATTCTTTCTTCAAAAATCTGGCTGCTGTGTTCTTTGATTTATTGCCTTGTTGGACAAGATACCAAGTCTCATGCCACTATATTCCTATTATGAACAGTAGTGTTTTTTTCTCCTCTCTCAGTGATAGATAAATCAGAAGAGCTTGCATTTTCAGAGGATAAGTTACAATTTCTGAATATTAAATTAATTATCTCAGACAGTGCACTTGAGACACTGTACCTACCTATTTAATTGCCTTGCATAAGCTGTAAGTCTAAGTTCTTATATTGTCATTCAGATTGTATAATCACCTGTGCAAAGGGATGTGAAAATTCTACTTAGTGAAATCCCACCTCTTATTTGTACCAGTGACAGTAATCATACATGGAGGCCCATGTTTATAGAGAGATCATTTCCTGAGGAAAACAGATGGGACAAACTAAGAGATAATAGTCACATTTTATGAATATGGTGTATATTTTTGTTTCCTGATTGAAAATCTATCAATTCAGAAATATTAACTTGGTATGTTTAATATAATTGTCTGTAACTTGGGTGCCAGTTTGCTAGAAATATGCAGACCCAGTTCCAGCTATTTGTGTTCTGACAATTTGTGGCTCCCACTATTTAATTTAGGGAGATATTTACAATGCAGAAATAATTACATGCCAGAGTTTTGGACTCAGACAGACTCAATGTGATTTTCCAGCCAGTAGCCCTCAAAACACTATCCAGATGATGAAGATCCTGGTCATACCTTCCTTTCAGTCATATCACTTACCCCAGGGACCTGGAGAAGCGGATGCCTCCTTCTACAAGGACACCTTTAATTGCTGGAAAATATGATTTCTGTAAAACAGCAGGAGACTTGTTGCTAATTTGTCTAAATTGCCTTAAATAGTTACTTTCTCTAGAGAAGAAGGAACTCAGGGACTGTCTACTGCTCTATCAGACTTGCTGTTGGGAGCACAACAGAAGCAATACATGGTAGGTCAGCACAGAAAATAAGAGTGGAGAGCAAAGAGCCATTAAAAAACTAAAAAAAAAGCTTTGTCATTGCTTGCATCTTTGCATCTGAACTTGACGGAAATTAAAAAAAGATCTGCTAATATTTAATAGAATGAAGACTGAGATATTCAAACAAGGACTAAGCAAATATTCTGAGCCAGATAAATATCTCTGTGACCAATATCATGAAAGCAGCTGATCTTATGAAGCATGAAAGAAAGATATGAATATATCTTTAGGATTGTTATACCCCTAACCATCCTCCCACAGAAAGACCCTATTAAGTCAAGGTAAATTGTACCAACTGCCTCAAAGTGGTGCCTGTCTGTTCTAATTTTTTGATACAGCAAGTTGAAGTTTAGTGTGATAGTGATAGAACTGACCTATTAAGGCTGAAACTGATAGGGAAATGCAGTTGTCACCTACAGCTTTGTTATTGTGGTGCAACAGAAATCTTCTTTTCTTGAACCATTCTTGCTTGAAAGAGAGGGAGCTGGCCCCTCCTTTCACTGTCCTATTAGATAACATTGGTACATTTTGCTATAAGGATGCATTTTAAATGAGGTTCTTTTTAAAATGCATTTGACAGCCTGAAGACATTACCAGAACAAATTAGTTATGCTTGGTGCTGCATTTAAACAGTACCTTTTCAATTGCTTTGAATACAGTCACTCCTCACTTTTAGTGGCTTATCACAACTCAGTACAACTTTGCAGTCATTTTGCTGAAACTGGCTCAGTTACTTTTCCCTTCTTAATTTTTTTGGTGTGAATTTTGTGTTCATACCAAATTAACATTGCCTGGATATTTTCCTTTTTTTTTTTTTTTTTCCCAATGGACATTCCAAGTAGCAGCAGTGAGAATTCTGTGTTTGCTGCCCCAGTGATGTGCCATTTAGTCAACCAGCCAATGGAAGGAGAAGGTAGTTCAGACTCGTGCAGGGTGTTTGCTTGTCCTGCTCATGCTGCCTCAGAAGGAGCACTGCAGTGCTCTGTGGCATTCATGACAAGTTATTGGCTTTTCCTCACACAAGTTTGCCAGGTCTGTCACTTGCTATAGGAAAGTGTTTTGCAAAGTTTGATTAAAAGTGCTGTTGATAGACATATAGGAATGAGTTAAAAAAAACAGTTAAACATGATCTTGAAGAAGACAATGGGCTACCTATCTTAAATTGTTTACTTAAGCCCTCTATTAAACTCACATTCTCAATGTCCATGATATTTATTTTACTAAAAGCTCTCTGATAATATTCTCTTTTGCTTAATATTGAAAGTTGTTGGGTGGTGATCAAGTCCTCCTGTAACACTTTATAAAGCCAGGTAAATGCAGGACATGGCTTCTTTTTTATGTATCAAAACATGCAGATATCTGAGACACAGGGTGTTTCCATGTGTGTTTGAGTGAGTTAGGATCTAGCATCTCAGCTAATAGGAACATGTTGTTCTAGTGCAGGCAGGACTTCAGGTTCAAAGAGAGATATTTTTGCAACCATGATATAGGAGGTGTCAAGCTTTGCTTCCCTCATCCACTTAGAATTCAATCGTGTAAACTTTACACCTGAGTACTTGGACCATGAACAATTTATTTGAAGATGTCAGTCAAACAGTCAGCAGTACAAATACTTCCAAATGCACCTGCAATTGATTTTGCAGATACAGAAGAAAAACTGTATTTCAGTGCAGATGAAAGCACCCAAATTTTATTCCTTAATTAAAACTTCAGGGGTTTTGTTTTTTCAAGTTTTTGGGGTTTTTTAACATATGCATAGGGCTGGAATAGAGGCAGCAGAAGATTTTTAAAACCACAGTTTTGGTGAAACATCCAGGCAGGAATTATGACATAACATTATCTGTAGTTTCACAATAGGTTTTTCTCAAGACCTGAGATTTAGATTCCCAATCTAGTGATACAATTTGCTCCTATACTTAGTTGACCCATGGGTCAAAACCAGGGTAAGGGGGCAAGGCAAAACAGAAGTCAGAGCTCAGCTATTTAGTCCTTCAGTTTGTAAGCTGTTGCATCAGGAGAACATTCATTTTTCTCAGGCCATCAGTATGTTAGCGTTGCATCTTGGTGCACTGAAGCACCCAGGAACGTGCCTTCCTTAGCTAGGAAAACAGAATGGTGCAAACCTACAGAGTATACCAGATCTGCATTAAGGCAGCAAAAAGTAATTTGTTCAATATGTTCAGGGCACTTTGCTTTTGTGTAGCTGTCTGAAAGATGAGGTGTTTGGTCTAGGCTGCTGGTAGTCCTACAGCTTTGATTGTGTGTACGCATGTGCTAGAAAATGTGGCAGGTATGTGTTATGCTGTCCAAAACCCTGGTAATGGATTTGGATAAAACATTGTTATCTTCAAGGCTTGGAGTATAGTTTAGTATCACTGTGCACTGTTAAATAGCTCTCAGGTTTCAGATGAGAGCTGTCTGTATTTTGCCATGAGGCATGTGTTGTAAGAGCGTGTAAATCAATCTGGCGTCTCACTGTAAGAAAGGTGCTTCATTTAAATTAAACCTATGCCTCTAGTGTCTTTTAATGGCAGACTAATGAAACAGAGATGGTTTGTGTAACTGGGGGAGAAAATACAAACAAATGGTCTCATTTGTGATGTAAAAACGTAAGCACAATTTACTAATAGTAGCTAAAATATTAAATATATCAAGAAACTTCCTCTCCTGAAAACAAATTGGCATTTTGTGTGCAATCCAGCTCATTCTAATGTGGATTTTCAAGACAAGGCTGTTTCCTCATCCTGTCAGAATATTCTCATTTTCTATTTCTTTGTATAAAATGTCTGCATTTCAGATGTCTGAGAATCAGTGGGTGCCAACAAAGAGGATTTCCTGGGTACCTGAAACCAAAAGTTTAGGTTTTGCCCCCATAGTAGACTGAACACAATATTTACCTTTTCTAAGTCTCTTGTTTTTAAATTAATTTACAAATTTTATCTGGAAGGGAAGGGGGAGGGGGAGGGGAAGGGAAGGGTATACTTCTTGGGCAGAAGGCTCTCAAGATTGCAGCCAGAGCAGTAATGTAATTCCTGCATGCTTACATCTGTCATTATCAAACAGAAGTAGGCAGATGGAATTATCTCATATCTATAGTGACATCGACTCAAGTATTATTTGACCATTCCTTCCCATCTTGTCTCTTCACAAAGGGTACTGAAAAACACAGAAACAGTTCTGAGAGGAATTACAAGGAAGCTTGAAGGAAAATAGAAAGAGAGCCATGCTTAATCAACTAGTTTTTCAAATATTGTTTATTAAGGGTAAGATTAAAATATAGGATCCTTATACATTAAGTCGTGGTAACTGGTTGTACATAGCTCTTCATCTGAAAAGGTAAAAATAGTGATCTTGAGCTAGACAAACTCAGATTAAAAATAATACTCTGTTGTTTAACAAATGAGAGTAATTAATCCCTCTAATATATTAAGGGAAAGAGCAAAGTATCCACATCTTGATTGTAAATCAAAGGATGCATTTACACTTGATCCATAGTCATTCAATCCTAACTTTTGATTGTGATGTTACAATGTTGAGACAAAATTCTCTGTTCCATAAGGCCCACACTCTTGGAGTCCATTAACTGTTTTTGGTTGCTCTGCTTCAATGACAGCACTCTACACTTCTCTAGTACTCTCTACTGAGAGCTCTTACTATCTCTGCAAGACAGCAACATATTTAGTACTAGATACTGCATCAAGACTCTGGAAAACCAGGGTCCATGTGGAGCTGGTTGTTTCATCCTTCTGTACCTGAGATAACCTTGGGATGGGGACATGCATCAGTCCGAGGAGAGTGATTTTGCCATAGCTGCTGATTGAACAGCAGAACATCTTCCTTAATCTCCCTTGGTTTTCAGTATCACCTAGAAAGTACCACTGAGGTTGGCTAGAAAGGCTGGAAAGTACCATCCTCTGCAAGGGTTTTGACTGAGCCTGGCCTCTCTGTGTGTCTCCGCTCCTCTCCACCCTCTGTTTAGACCCCCTTAGGCTGTGTTGTGTCTGGGAATTTGGGTATGCTGACCACGTGCTATCCAGGGAGCAGCAACCATATTTTCCCCTATAATTTTTGTACTGTTACCTTGTTACCCTCGGTCATCTTCCCAGAAAAGGCTTCAGATATGTTTGTTGGTTTACAACTGATGGTGCCCACAGTAATAATTGTTCATATTGTTAATATCATATGACTGCTGGTATTACCACAGTGGAAAATTCCAGTTGTAAAAGAGAATTAAATTTCAGTGGTGATTTGAAAAAAATGCATGAAATACCTTCAAATGCCTTGTTTTCATTATGTGTGTGCATCAATGTGCCAGAACTTGTATGCAGTTCACTAGCAAGCCATTGGCTATTAGAGGTGGCTTCATACATTGCAAAGAGAGCTATCTTGCTGTCAAGATGTTTATTTTGCTTAGCCATGAAAGGACATCTTCTTTTAACACTCTTTTTTAAGACTCTGAAAGTACTCTTCAGCCACTAGTAATATTAATAAACTCCAAATAGGAAATGTTTTTCAGCCTCCTTGGAAAAGTTTTCTTGATTGTCTTTTCCACATGGGGATTAACCCAAGTATATTCACCTGTTTTCAAACTGGAAAAATGAGAAAATCAGATAGACTGGTTCTCATTCAGGAGAGACATAAATGCTATGTGAATGGGGTCATGAAAGGGGAAGCTTATTCCCTGTCTCAGGTTTAAAAGTGAAAGTCACACCAGACAAAATAAGGGGGGCCCAACCTATCCTGCCCTTGTTATTCTGTTTCTGGTCATGCTCACCTCAGAATGACTGCAAATACAGTATTTTGGCCAGTGATCTGAGAGAAAAAGATTGGGATGCAAATATTATCTCTGAATATTTTTTTTTGTTTCCCTCCAGCTTCCCCCCCAGCAGAAGGGAGTTAATCTTTATGGAAGCACATCTATACTTTGCACAAACTTTTGGCTTTGAGCAGTTGATATATTGTGACAGAAAGCCATTTTAGCAGAAAAATTCCCACCAACTCCAATGTTGATCTTTTGGAGGGCAGAAACGGGACTCCAATTCTATGGGGAATTCCACCAACAAATATAATAGTAGAGAGTTTAAAGCATGTATTTTAAAATATTTTCTCTAATTTGAGAAAGAGAATTCATATCTCCCACTGCCTTTTGTCTTGCTTCTACAAATAAGCCAGATTTCTTCTTCTTACTTTGAAATGTCATTATTTTTCTTTCTTCAGCTGCTCTAAGCCAGCAGCGTAAAACATCTCCATATTTTTTAAAAGAAAATATAAACTTTGTTATTTGAATCTTCCTGCCTGGTTCAAAATAGTCTTTATATATGATTAAGTATCTTAACTATTCTTTTGTTGCATTAAGATGAAATGGCAACTTTTATGTGTAAAAGGCCAGATGAATCTTTCCATTTAAGATTTCCCAACTGTAGATATAGAGCATGAGAGCTGAGATAAAATTACTAGCATGAGAGAGAAGTGCATTACTGTGCTATTGTATTTGAAGTGCAGGAGGGCTGACAGGATGGGTAGCACTTGTACAATGTAGGGATAGATATCAACATGTTCAGCACTGCCTATCTCCAGCTGTGCACTCACCTTCTGAAATGGGAATAGAAATTGTCACGTAAATACATTTATTGTCTTTCAAAATAATTTACTTTTAACTCATGATTTTGTAGCATCCATTGCTCTAAATTCCTACAGCTATAGTTATGCAGTTTATAAAACACTACTCTGCTCAGAAACATAACTTTAAAAAGAAAACCAATTGTTCTTCCCAATCAGCAGGATAGATTTTTCCAGTAGAAGAACTGTCTTCCTTCCCTTTATCGAGGTTCTGTTTCTCTTTTGTGTTTGGTGCCCATTGTCAGTAATAAAACTGAGTGAAATTGCAATGCCATCAACTGGCTCAATAAGAAATGTTGGTGTTTAATATTGAAAAGTTTGACCCTGTTCAGCTAAGGGATTCATGACTGAGACTTGGAAAATTGTGTGTATATGAGTAGGAAATTGGAATAAACAGTGTAGTTACTAGATAAGAGGAAGAAGTAATAAAATTTTAAACCTTTTTTTTCTTCTGAAACTCAATTGTATGGCATCTGTGTGAATGCACATGTTAATAGATGTCTGAATATTGCCCTGTGTAGCTATAACTGCTTGGCTTGCCACATCTGCCAGTTCTTGTGACTATATTTCTCATAGTGTAAAGAGCTTGAAAGTCTTAACAGGGTTTTGGTGTTTTTTGAGAAGGAAAAAGTGGATAAATTTACACAGATCTCTGTGTTAAGAGGTTAAGACATTTTAATGGAGAAAGGATATCAACTAAAAATTGCGATCTGGAGTCTCTGTGTCCCTGGAGTCAGACTGTCCCTGTCTCTGTGTCCTGCCAATCCTGGCAGGATTGCAAAAAGTTTTCTCTGGACTCACAAGAAAGAGCTCTGCTGAGGCCTTTTTGGCAAGACTTGGGGATGCCATATTCCCTGAAAGGTCATGTGTATTTTGACTGATGACTTTTCTCTGCCTACCTGGGCTAGAGCTGGGCATTTTCTTTTTTTGGCTGAAATATTAAAGAAAATACAAGACATAGTTTTATAACAAAACTTGTTAGGAAAAACTATTCCAAGTTTTAAACTTAATTATTTTAATGATTTTGCTTTTTAAATGTTTTAGACCTCAGTTTTTCAACAAAATTCTTTATTCAGTAAAATAGGTGGCGTTATTTCTTAAAGGTATCTCATACAATTAATTAGAATTTCTAACTATCTCCAACATACACATCTGTGGATTAAATAACATTCTTAGAAAACTTCACTGTGCTTTTTTACACTGATTTGGCATATTTACTTGTTCAGATTATTCTTAAATGGTGCTGTACCTTCAAATGAACCCATCAGGATTTCACTGAATACCAAAGCAATTAATAATGATTAAACACTTACATTAAATGTCATTCTCTCACATGTATTTCAGTTCGAAAAAAATTCTGGCATCTATTTTTATTTGAAGAGAGTCACATTGCCCACAGAAAATTTCAAGTGCATACTCAAAGTTTAGCAATTAGCATAGATCAGAAGGCCAGAAAGAGAACAGACAGCGAGAAGCGGTTTGGAATTTTGGTTATTACATAGGAGCCATGTGCTTTCTCAAGCTGTTTCTTTCCTGGAATCAAGATGAAAATCAACATGTAAAAAAAATATTTTCCAGCTTTTTGAAGAAGAGAAGAGAGGAGGAAGGTTTCTTTGTTGCTGTTGCCACGTTTGGTTATGAAAACCAGGAACAGGAGTTTTAGTGCAATCACTCCCTGGGTCTTTTGGCAGTTCTGAGGTGTCAAAAGAGTTTTGTTCTGTTTAGCATGTCACAGTGGGTGTTTCAGATGTCACTTCTGAACCAGACTGCTGGGCTAGTGGAGGCCCCCCTACTTTCCCTTGCCTGATTTCTTTTGTCACCACACATATTTTTCTGTACACAGACACTAATACTGGGGAGAGAAACAGGAGACAATCAGAACAGTTTCATATATCTCTGATCATATAAAATATAATAAGCCTTAAAATGGGATTGAAAAGAAGGTGAGGATATACATGTCCTCCAGGGACAGTTTGTCATTTATTTATGACAAAACCTCCAAAAATCAAATTGAAGTGGTTTGTATTTTGCATTTTGCAGGCCCTACCATAATAGTGGCCTTGGTAACCTTCAAAGGACAAAAAGTAAACCAGTGGTAAGTTCAATACTTGTACAGCACTTCAATATACCTAACCACAAGACTATTGAAATTATTTCCCTTTTCTGGCATGATTGTGGACTAGAAGGATGTGCAATTGCTGAACTTGTAATAAGATTCATTAATTCTGATCCAAGTAAATTATTTACCAGTTACTGCCCCATTTACAGGCTTGATAGCTTTTATAACTGTATTACCCAGAGTCTTTCACTGCTCAATATATTCTCCTTTGCTAAAGAGGAATTAAATACAGCACCTGATGGAGAGGGTGCAGAGCAGATGGGTAAATGTATATTGCAACTACATCGTGGCCCCTCCTTGCACGGCAGCCTTTATGAAAAAGAAACACATGGGTTTTTTCCTCCCTTTTTTCTCAGGGTATAGCAGAGTGACATTAATCTGCCATGATTGAGATATCAGTTTGGTTAGCAGGCACAAAGCAACCTTAAGCAAAAGGGCAGAGCAGCTTGAGAAATGTTGGCTGTTAGTGCTTGGTAACAACCCGATGGAGAAGCCCTGAAGTGGTTCAAATCACAGACTGCCTGCTAAGTGGTCTTTGGGGAGCCTGCTCTGCATCTAATCCCAACGAGAGAAATATGAACGGCACTGCACTGGAGATCAATGTAGGTGCCTGCTGGGGATATTAACTACCCCACCTTCACTTCTGGCTCCTGCAGCATGACAACTTTATTCCCAGAGGGCCAGAGGATTCTGCTGGGGTCTGTAGCAAAATCTGTTGAAAGTAGGAGAATTGACATTTTGCTGATTGTCTCGACTGCTTTGACATCTCACAAGCAGTACAAATGATCACTTATGTAAAGGTTATTTGAATAAAGGTAAGATCCCTCGGTGTGACTTAACTGTGAAACCGTTCCAGTTCCCTTTAGAAGTCCCTCTGAGCTTTCTAGTCTCCTAAAATGTGCATGTATTTCTAATTTGCCTATAGGCTAGGAGAAAGCTGGAATCTGAAATCTGCAGAGCAGACTGAGCTTGCACAATACACTGAAACTAGGCTTATTCAAAAAGGCTCTTCCAGGGCTTGAAACAAGACATGAAAAAACATCTGAACCATTGGTGTCTCAGGGACCTGAGGTGGGAGCAGCCAGGGAGCTGCTGGAATGAGTGCTCCAGCTGACAGAGTTACAGGGTAGGTGAAGGATTTGCTCTGCAGCAGGAGCTTTGCTGCCCACTCCCCAGTGTCATGGGGAGGATTACTCCAGCAGCTGGGGAAGGGGTAATTTTGTGAGACAAAGTCATGCAGCTTGAGCTCTCATTTAGCCTCTCAGTCTCTGAAAAGACTTGGATTATGTTCATAGGATTATTCAGCAGCTCCCCTTAGGACTAGAGGTGCTGGGGAGGGAGAGGTGTGGTGGTTTGTTTTGCTTTTCAAACCAACAACAAACATTTTTATATTAAACTATTTAAGTTGAGGAGATGAAATTTTAAGGATCACCATGAAATATTGCAAAGGGCTTGTGATATTTCAACTGCAAAATTGTGTATTAGATGTGGCCTGGACACTCGTTCTTCATAGCTCCTGTTGTGGGGAATGGCACAGAAACTTGTGGAAAATCCCTCTGAAAGGGGAATGTCCTGATGCCCTAAACCAAACCTGCCATGTACTGTCAGAGCACATCTGGAGACCTGTGCAATTAGACCCTGCATTTGCATGCCCATATAGGCATTTTTTTCATTAACTCTGTAGTTAACTGTATCCAATTAGCATACACCAACATACCTGAAACAAGGAAAAATCTGTCATGGAAAATTGCAAGCATAGTTTTAGATAGTATTTTCCTTCATATCTGAAAGATTCTCAGATACTTTGCTGCACTGATAGATACTGTTAATTCATAAGAAAAAACGAAGTTACCCTAGGTTGGTGGGAATAGTTTGCATCTCTGGGTGAATAAGAAGTTCAGCTTCTCTGAGTACTTGTCCTGAGCTCTGACTTAACCTGATGCAAAATAATTTTAAAAAGATGACACCAAAATTAAACCCAGTACTGCTGCATTGTGCCATACTTAGCTATGCTCCTGAGATAAACTAGAACTAAGGGAAGGAGGTTTTGGCCACTTTATTTGCAGAAATGTGCTGACAACCTTTGTAATTATGCTTTGCTCCTACTTCTAGCTCCTGAGGGATCATGTGTTGATTACAAAATAGCCTATGAAATTGTATCATATGGACATTGTGAGAGTCACATCATGGTTAGGTGAACAGATTTTTTATTGCTCCTTCAAAACAGTTTCTCCAATAATATCAAGGTCTCACCAATATGTTGAAAAAAACCCACATTTGTACATTCCATGCAATGTAGCTAAAAAGCTTTGTACCTGAGTTGTGATACTCCTTACTTAGGAGGCTTTTCTTACAAGGTTGTTGGCCAGAAATCCTCATTTACTTTAAATACAGTAAAACTTTAGCCTTCTGCTGTTGCACAGAAAAATTTTTGTTGCTCTGGATGTGGTAGCATGGCTTCCACCAGAAAGGTACGATGTTTCTGTCAGAGGATCTACACTCTCTACTGACACAGAAAAGCCCACTGTGGGGAAGAGAGCTGGTGATTTTTTCCCCATGTATTTTGGTTGTAAAGTTTTGCTAGAGCTCTTTTTAAAATTAAAATGCTGTACCACACATGCATGAAGAACAGGAGCTGATGCCAAGCTATAGCAGTCATCTGGAATTGCCTGTTGGATTCATACTTGCAGTAAATTAGTGTATGATGATTTTTATAAGCAAATTATGAAATGCCAAGTAATTATTAATTATTGGACACTTGTTACACAGTATTGCCTATCAGTGAGTGACTCCATCTGGTCTGAAACTATTGCAAATACTCTAAAGAAAGACTGTTTAAGAGTAGGAAGGACTTCATAAAATGGAAAGTAAAAGGATGGAAAAATAGAAAAGAAGAACTATTTCCAACTTTTTTTTTAAATTTGCTTGGCACTGAAGTTCAGTGAAATTCTTGTTAGACTTTTAAGTGTCCTGTAAAAGACTAGCCCTCCATGCAGAGCCGATTACATGGAGTTCTTATGTGTTGCAGTCTGCCTGCCAGCCCATGTTCTCACCAACATATAGGTCCATCTGCATCTGCAAGAGGAGTGGACAAGCAATGAGAGAAGAAATTATTTCGCTCTCCTCATTGTCTTTAACAGACTTTTGTTAGACTTTCTGTATTGAGGAAAAGTAATTATTGTTAACACTGTGAGGAATATTGAATGGGCAACATTGACTGGCGCTGAAGTCACATTTAATGACTCTGCTCCGGTGGAATCTTTAGAGGAGCTTTACATCAGACCAGATTTGTTTCTAAGGGTCCCCAAAATCAGTGTGCTTGATCAACCCTCACCTTTCCCACTTTCTTGCTTGTCATGTTTCACCATCTGCCTTCCAATAAGAGCAGGAAGATTCCTTTCCTGCCTATGTTCACTGACCTTCCGCATGCCATCCTAATTTCCTTCTAACAGGACTTTTCAAATGTAGAGTTGCAATTTAATTGCTGAGAGACATTTGAGCATGAATAGCAATGACAGAAACCAGGGACTCTGGGGATGTGACTATTTGTCACCATAATCCCACCATTCAAGTGGAGATGATCAGCTGGTCCAGATTCAAGTAAGTATTGCTTACACTCAAAGCTACGAGGCTTCCCAAATTCAGAGTTCAGTTCTGTCCAATTTGAAAAACAGGACTCCATGAACAAGTTGGATCTCTCAAACATCATTGAGTCACCGTGGATGAGTCCTCCACTTTTTGGGTCTCATTATGATTTGTGTTCAATGATGCACTTGCAGCTTCACTTAAGGAAGGATTATACTTCAGTTACACATCTGCTATCGACAGACAGCTAATCACAAACATTTGAATCTTTGGGCCAGGAACTCTGTTAGTATCATTTCAGCTGACATGCACTAATTTCCTGAAGACAGCTGAGGATGTGGTAAGTTACACAGACCTGTCTTGCTACTTCTTTTACCTATGGATGATTAGAGTGAGCAGCTTCTACTAAAAGTCCAGTTATTTTCTTCTCTTGAACCCCAGTAAATTTGTAGGTAGGTCATTTCCCCATTTTATTGGTATTTCCTCTCTTCCTTCTTAATCATTAGTGGTTTTGGTGTTCTTTTTTTTTCTTTTTGTTTATGATCTGTTTTCTTAACCTTCCTTTTAATTCCCTGTTTGACTAATTTCTCTGTACTTTCTGCAAAAAAAGCTTTTTGTTTTTATTCCTAGACAACATCTGACCACCTTTTCTGTCCTTCCTGATTGTCATCATGTTCCCTGCCAGAGTCAGCACAGTAAGTCAGGGAGAAACAAATGTCTTGCTTGTCAGTGACTTTTCTACTTCCTGCTGGCCAGACTTCAAGGGTTAATTCTCACTCAAGTTCAAATCCCAGGAATCCTAAAGAGGGAATTTTTTCCCACTTGCCTAAACATCCTTCCTTCATTAGGACTTCTTTCCAAATAAAATTATGAGGTTTAAGTCTGACCTTGCCCCAGTGAGTAATCAAAAACTGTGTTACACCCCAGAAGTACTTTTATTTTCCACTGAACGAAACAAATCTCTTTCCTGCTTACCTTCAGCTGCCTCAGAAGCAAATCACAACAATTAACAGATGAGACTCATATTCTGCAACCTGGTTGCCACTTGACAGCAGGATTTCATCAGCACTTAGCTGCTTTTTTCCCTTCCTTGGGGTAGTGTTTCTGGTGGTAATCACCTCATCTATGAATTACAGTGAGTGCCTTCTCAAGCAGGGTTGAGACTCTGCGGACTCCTGTCACTGTGAATAGTCACACTCATACCAAGGGAAGGTATTTCTGGTGTTTCAGGAGAGTAATGGGTACAGAAATTTGGTATGGAGCACTCCTACCGCCAAAGGAATGACAGACATGGGAAGAACTGAATGGGGAAACACGTGGAGGGTTCAGGGAAATGGCAAGTTTACTCTATGTTTTTTGAGGCCACTTCCAACAACTCTGGCCCTTGCCCAGGATAAGCCACACACTTGAAGTTTTCTGCATGTAATTTCTTATGCTGCAAACTGATCAGGAAGTCAGGTGTGGCCAAAATGCAGCTCATTTAGATGTGTACAGCTAATTTAAATAAACTCAGTGGTTGTCTGTACACCAGAAAGACACATCATTCAATTGCTGGCAGTTTTCTGACAGTAGGACTAATATTTTTCAGTGTTCTAACTGCACACAGCTGTCTCAGCACCTGTGGCCACCTTCACCCTCACAGCAGATACGAGCTCACAGTCCCTGAGGAGCCCCTTGGTTCAGTTTGTGGCTTGAAGCTAAGATGACAGATTCCAGGGAATGATCCAGACTTTCAGCAGATGCAACTAGTGAGTAATATCTATTCTAGTGCCTATCATGCACGAATCCTGGCTTTCTGCTAGAAGTAACTCTCTGTTTTTATGTATGTGTTTTTTATTTGAATCCTTGGCACACAGGGACTGACTGAGTCTTTCATATTCCAGAAAGCGAGCAGCAAAGGCAGAATGTAGCAGTTTTCTCTCAGCTAACAAACTATGCTTTTGTTGATTTATTGTTTATTTTGCTTCTGCGTTAAAATGTGCCGCTTAAGAGCTCTATTTTAATTGCAAATGAAAGAAACATAGCCTTCTTGCTTCCGTGGGACGAACGCGCGTCTTCCAAGAATGACTGAGAGGAGAAGGCTTTTTTGGCTTTCTCCTCGGGAGCCCTGGGGAAGGTGAGGGGCACGGAGGAGCTCAGGAGTGCCGGGGCAGGCGGCGGGGCTGGGCGTGCGGGGAGCGCTGTGACTCGGCTCCGGCTCCGCGGCTGCGGGGCCGGCGGAGCGGGGGCCGGGAGCCGCAGCAGCTCCGAGGAGCCGGGACGGCTCACGGAGCCGGAAAGGCGGGCTCAGAGCCGCTGTCCTGTGTACGTGATTGCTCCATAACCTGTTTTCCCTTCCTCTCTCTAAGACCTGTGTTTGTTGCCATAGTGAGAGGACACGGCTCAGACAGCGAATGCTTGCTGAAGTCTATATAAATAAATAAATTTGACGGAAGTCTAAATAAAAATAAGGGTAGAACAATTCTGCATGGTCCTAGAGAGAATCCTTCTCTGTCTTCAGCGTTTGCATCTCATCCAGTGAAAATTGACACTCTTAGAAAGAAATGTGCTCAGGACGGCACATTGTAACCCTCCCTGCGGAATTGCACTGGAGGGACTGGAGCTTTTGGGACATGACAGAGAGAGAGGGAATACAAAAAGAAGATGCAGGAACAGAGAAAATGTAGTTAATTTCCTGGCTGAGAAGGGTAAATGGTGTGGGAAGGAAGAGAAACATACCGGTACTGCCCACAGTAACATACTATGACCTCTCCAAGGCGGAGGAGAGCAATGCCATAGCCAGGAAGGAAGGACAGCTTCTCCCAGGGCTTGAGCTAGCGGTGATGGATTTGTGGACCTCTGGAGTGCTTTGACATCCAAATTGTCTGTGGTGCATTTGTATCCTAGGGGTCTGAGAAAAGGCTTGTGTATGATTCATGTGCCCTTCAAGTCGGCAACTAGACTTTCCTATCTACCATGGTCTTTCTACATAGTTTTGAATCTAAATACCAGTAGAAATGCACACTATTACCTGTCTAACCATCTCCTTTTCTGGTTTTACCACCTAGAAAGACTCAGAAGCAAGATTTTCCTCACCTCTGTTAAATCTCCATCTTAATTTCTGGCAGTGCCATGAAGGTAAGACCCCATAGGCAGAACAAGTGAGCCAGCAAGAAGAAAAGCAGTCAAATATCTCCTAAAAAGGAAGACAAACATCCAGGTACAGAAGGCATTGATCATGCTGCCTGCATGATCAATGGGAGTTTTGCCAATGACACAAATGGGAGTGAATTGGCAGGAAAGAGAATGGGGAAAATTTGCAAAGAAGTGCACCAGCTTTGCATGTATAGAAGAAAAAGCAGCTGCATTAGCAACTGTCCCATTAGAAAGTGCTCAAGGAAATCGAGATTCATTGCCTCTATCTTCCAGTTAATTGTACATTTTTACTTTAACTTCCAATTAGAACATTTAATCGGTCCGCACCCCTTTTTTCCCCACCCTCTATGCAATGCAATAAGCTCAAGATAGAAGTTAAGTTTAGAAGAAATGAGAGAAGTCTCACACAGCAGAGTTCTTCAGAGACTGACTAAGACTCCAGAGTCCCTCCCCTGCAAGTGCTGACCTGTGCCATGGGCAGACCAAGAAGTGATGCTGTTGTCAGTGTCTCCACTACACGTGCAGAGACACCCCATTTAACCATGACCTTCACTACTGCATGTGCAGCAGGGGAGGGGTGTCAATCCTCAGCCATCTCTCTCAACCACATCTTTGCCACTACCCAGTTTGCAAAAGTTTCATGACGATGAAACACGATGGGTGGGATGTTAAACTCAATTTGCAAATTTGGAGGCCCCTTCTGAAAACATGATTCCTGATGGTAAAACTTTGTGTTGGAAGATACAACAGTGCAAGTGCTCCATGACTTCTGTTGGCAAAGGAGCAGTGAGTGCTCTGACGGTTACACTGCATGACCTACCACTGGTGACTTGAAAGAGTGGCTTGGCAATTGTAGCTGAAAGCAAAACTTATCAAAACACCAGATATTGTGTTAGATTTGAGCTTTCTGGATTGCCAGAAAGTTTTCCTGACGAATTAGAAGCATATTCCATGACTCTACTAATCAGCTAAATTTCCATATGTGATATGATCCTCTTCATTAACCAGATTTGTTCCTTTATCTCAGTTCTCCAAAATACCAGTTTTTCTGAACTACTAATTCTTACTTTCCAACAGTCAGTTATGAAAAACTGTGGTTTTGAAAATATTGCTTTCCTGTGAGCTGTCTGAGCCTTTTGCAGTAATGATATCCTAAAATACTTCTGTAGACAAATGTCTACCCTTTATTACAAAAGCAGAGGCTCCTTTTACTAGTGAGGGGACAGCTACTTCCACGGTACCCTCTTTGTCAGTCACATGAGAAAATAAAGCAATACTAAAATATGGTTGCAGCAAAGATGTCTGGTGTGTAATCTTCCTCTCTGTCATGTAAACACTATATTTGTGGGTTTTTATATGAAATACATTCTGAATATAGAAAATGGAATTGTTGCACCAGGAAAGAGCAACAAATCAGAGTATTTTGAAGAACTGGGTAGCCAGAGGAATAAAATAGATTAGGTAATAGAAAATTGGGTAAATGTAATTGCATTTAAGGAAGAGTGATATGATCTTTTCATGTAAACTGGGAATTCATAGGTTTGAAATGAAAAAGGAGAAGAAAACCAAAGTCTGTTACTCAACAACAGTGTTCCTGTAAGCAACAATTATCATTCAATTATGGAAGACACAGATTTGGTACCAACGTAGCATATAAGCATAATCAGAACAAAAAGAGGAAAGTATAAAAGTCATTGTATAATACAGATTATTTAAAATAGTTCTGGCTCTCTGTGTGCTAGAAATACTAAATAAAATTAGAATTGGTGCAGGGAGTGAGGATGACCAGAGGAATAGATGTTAAAACAGTTGGTCGGTACAGCTTAGCAGACTGGCTGGGTGGAAACTGGGAGAGCATATGATAGTGCTCTATAAATGCATAAAGGACATATGTAGTCAGAATAAGAAGAGCTATTTAAGCAGAAGAATCATATAAGCCCAGAACAAATAAATACATATTTTAAGATGAAATCAGAGGAAAAGTGTTTCTAATTGTTGATGAGATCGTGAAACAGAATAAGAGGTAATTTCAGCAGCCTGATCATGGTGAGCTTATGAGAAGAAGTATATAGTATGGCTGCCTGAAGTGGCAGAATAAAGGACCCAAGACCTTCCTATTCCAGTTAACATACTGTGTTTTCTCACTTTCACCTACAAATCAGCAAAGAGGAGACAGCAAAGGTGTGCAAATGAACAGGAACCTTGAACCACCAGTCCAGTTCTACTGCACACCCATCCGTGCTCTGGCAAGATGAACGGCCATAACCAAATAACCGCGTTCGTGGCCATGGCTTTTCTTCAGACAGCGTGCAAAAAGTCACTGTCTGTCACCAGGGAGTAAATTGTATGAATCACTGTCTTCCAGTTAAATGTCACCACTGCTGCAATATCTCAGACAGCCACTTATAGGAGGCATCCTTGGTTAGGGCCCAGCAGCAGAAGCCTGTGCTGCAAAAAATAGACACAGTGTCCTCCCTCTGCTTTACACCAAACTGCTACAAATGCAACACTCAGTTGCTAATGTGACAAATGACAAATTCAAACTGTGTTTAACTGATTCAAGCCTATTCCATAAAGTTTCTTGTCAAGGCAGGAAGTTGCCTCCCTGCAACAGTTTCTGTCACAGAAGAATCTAAGCAGAAAAGGGTCTGGGACAGTAGTAATAGAAAATTATTGGTTTATAGTAAAATACTCAAAATATTTGCACTGACCCTGCTGCTGGCTCTCTGAATAATCATTCCCTGCCTTAAAACAGGTAATTGTTTTCTTCTGTGTCACATGAAAAGTGCTCTTTCTTGTCTTGCATCACAGATTTTCAATTCCAATGTGGTTGCAACCACAATTTTGTGTGAGGAATTGTACTTTCTCAGAACAAAGCAGTTTTCTACTGTACACTGTAAATGTGTTCTCCATGGCTGAGTTGCCAAAGCTGCAATTCACCCTCAGCACTCAGTTATGCATAGTGTGTGGGGAAAAGCACTGAATTAAAATGACAGGATTGTCCTCAGGTTCTGAATATTATACTAAGCATGCTTTTGCATCTTATATTTAGAGTGAGTTATTTTATGCTTGTTTCCTCTTGACACAATTTAGTTAATAGCCAAATTCAGTCACAAAACCACTTGTAAATAAGCACCTTGTTACAGATTACAGTGTTTTCAATCTCATGGCTCTTTGGCTCAGTCTATCAGCCAATAAAACCTGCCAATACAGTATATTAACTTCTGTCATCTTTAAGTGTTTTTATACATTAATGGACCTGCTTGTAATTTCGCTATATAGGATACACATTCCTGGATGTACAGCATATATGAGATAAATAAGCTGTCCAAAGGAGACATTTGTATTGGATGTTCACTGTTGGTTTCTTCCCATACTGCCCTCAGATGCAGAAGCTGCCCTGGGAGATGAATGTGCCAGGATAAGTTATCTAGGGCTCATAAAATCTTTTTTAGAAGATTGAAATAAAGTCAGTGCTTGCAAAAGACAAATCAATTGTGACATTTCTGAATAGAGTGCGATGCATTTAATTAGCACAAGACATACTGGCAAATGCTGAATTACCCAATAAATCACTGAATGCTGGAACCCATACAGAGCTGGGAATCAGCTGTCTTGTGAGATGTACAGCAAGTGATAATAGGAAGATCTGGCCATTTCTCCACCATTTTCTGCTAAATTTCTTCCATTTTGACATTTCCATGCCAGACCATTTTAATTATTTTGAAGCATCAAAGAATTTCTCCAGCCTAATCTGAGAAATCTGTGCCAATATCTGAGGAATGAAACGCGTATTTTATGATATGCTACAAGCTTGCTCTTCAGTTGGAGGCAAATGGTGGAAGTTAAGCCTCTAGGAATAAAGTATTTATAAGAAAATGTACAAAGTTGTTCTCAAGGGAAAGTGTTGTAGGATCAGGCCCTGTAGTGACAACTGACATTGGCCTTGATGTTTTGGGGTCGCCCTGTGTGATGAGCAGAAGGGGCTTCAGGCTTTTTGCATCTGTGAGAAAGGGGAGCAGAGGAGAGGCTGAGCTTCACGGTCTACATGTGCTGTCGTGCTTGAATGTCCTGGCCAGCAGCTCTGTTCCCTCCAGCAGAGTCACAGCCCCACCTGGGCGTGCTTAGGCAGAAGTGCTGCCCTTAAAGCGCGGTCCCTGTGCACTCACTGTGCCCTTGCAGGGCTGCTGATCCACCTGGGCTGTGACAGGAGGGCTTTGGTGGCCATATGACAGAACTTTTATTCATGTATAAGAAATCTTTCCAAGTGTTTACCGTGCTCTCACCACCTCCCTTCCTGAACTCCCTCCTTTCATCTCACCTCCCCGTGTTTCACTTCTAAATATTACAAAAAATTCAGTAGCTAGAGTAGTTTACCAGAGACCTGAGAACCTGAGGTACTTAGGAAACAAGCCACAAAACCAAACCAAACAAACTCCCCCCAAAACAACACAACAACAAGACCAAACTCCAAATAAACTCTTAAGATCCTGAGATGTATATATATCCTTTTTTTTGTATTTTGCACTTAATATATTTGTATTTACATCAGATTCTTATTTGCTTGTTGCTATAAAGTTTAATCACAGCTTAAAAATAGAGCTGTTTAATAAAAAGCGATTTTACTATTAAAAAGCTTAGCTTCAGGCTAGACTTAGCTGTCTTTAGGAATAAAATACAAAAGACTTGCACAACAGTACTCACAACAGTACTGCTAATATTGTGCATACAGTGAAAGAAAACTGCATACACAACTACAGCCATGGGATAAGGATTTTGAACTCATTAGATGGCCTGTGATTTTTAAAATTTGGCATTTCATGATATACCACCAAGCAGGAGTGGCCTACAGTCTCTGCCCAGCATCCTCTATTAGGCAAAGGACCAGAACACAGCCTCTTCTTAAGAAGAAATCCAATTGGTTTGTATGTTGCTTGTATTTGATACTTATTTAAATTTGTATTAATCACCAGTGTAAAAATCAATATAAACTTAGCTTCACTGCCTAATTTCTCCATTTCTTCTGGCTGAATATGTTCAGTTCAATATTGACATAGAATATTTTGTAACCCATCTTTCTTCCGTAAAGAGCTCATAGTCTTGTCAGTTTTACATGGTCCCATGTTTATTTTCAACCTAGTAGTTATCACAGCCCTGCAACAGATGATCTAAGCCACTCTACCAATCTTACAAAGGAGAGGTATGACTCAGGTGACACTTCAGGCTTCTTCTTATCCTCAAGGAGCCAGCAGGGTGTTCACTGGTGTCGGTTGAGGTTGCCCAGGAGCAGAATTGTCAAAAAAATAGACCGGGGATCCTTTGCTTCTATTATGTTCTTATCAACAGCCTCCAGCTTTTAAAATTTATTTTAATTGTTGAGGGTAGCCTGGAGAGGACAAGGCTCAGTGGAGACCTTATTGCTCTCTACAGCTCCCTGAAAGGAGGTTGTGGCCAGGTGGAGGTTGGTCTCTTCTCCCAGGCAATCAGTGACAGAACAAGAGGACACAGTCTTAAGCTGCACCAGAGGAGGTTCAAGTTGGACATTAGGAAGTTCTTCACAGAAAGGGTGACTGGACATTGGAATGGGCTCCCCAGGAAGGTGGTAGAGTCACTGTCCCTAGAAGTTTAAGAAAAGGCTATAGGTGGCAGTCAGTGCCATGGTCTATTTGACGTGGTGGTGTTGGGTCATAGGTTGGACTTGATGATCTCAAAGGTCTTTTCAAACCTAGTTTATTCTGTGATACTGTGATTTATTTCAAAGACAATTAAGTCTTTGAAATAGTTGTAAATAATAATAATTAGCGAATATATAGAATCATTCTTACTTGCAGAAAATTGCAGCAGAGTAAATCACAAGGCTTTAAAATTGTATCCTAGTACTTTAAAAGTAAGGAAACCAAGATCAAAGCAGCAATCTTGTAGACAGGTAAAAATAAGAGAGGCAAAATCATTATATGCTCTCTCTACCCTCTTGTGTCTAATCCTACAGAAGACTAAGTTCCCTCAAGCTCCAGGAGCTTCAAAGTTTCCTCTTGCTCTAAATTTCATTAGTTCTCCTGAATGTTATGGTCTTTGAAGGCAATGAAGCACACTGATCACTCTATTAGCCATTAAGCAATACACTACTTCCCCTTTCCTGTAATGAGTGGCATAATCTGCTTTGCCTGTTTATGAAGTGTTTTAATGCCACAGAGCTGGAAACAGATATAATTTGCATTCCTCTGCTTCTCTGGGTCTTTCCTTAAGTTCAGAGCAGAACAGCAAAGCAAAGCAGAGTTCTTTCTATTATTTATAAAGATTATTATATCATCACTTCCTGAAGTATGGAGGTGTTCATTGCAAACAGTCTGTGAAAGACCAAGGACTTAGAAACCTATTACTGTACTATTGCTCTCAGTGTGGTTACAAAACAATGTTTTCTGCAAATAAACAAATGGTTAGACATTCTTAAGCTTCTTAAAGTGGAAGGACACGTGAATTGATGTGTGTAAACTAAGGTTATATACATAACATATTAACAGTGGGACTTCCAAGTTGGGGTTTTACTCAGGCTGGGGCTGTCCAAATAAGGGATGCTACTTTTCAAGCACATCCTCACATATGTGTCTTCCAAACAGCAATTGTTATATTGTGTTCCATAGACTTTTATGCTGGGGTGACAAAAGGTAGCCATGCGGTCTCTGATTCCTTGCTCAGTTCATTGGTAGGCACTACTTCAATTATTTTTTTAAGTTGATTGCAAACCAGCTCCTGACTAAAACCTTTTGTGAGCCTCTGCATCCAAAACCACCCATTCAGAATTCCAGAGCACTGTCAAAGCAAGCATGATATCCAGCGAGACCACGTCCCTCTTCATCTCCTTCATTCCCCACTGCAGTGCCTGTTGGGGAGGTGACCCAGTAAATCCCACTGGGGACTGGTGCTGGAAGTGCTCTGAGAGGGAAAGGGCTTTTGATGTTAGCACTGCCCGAATCCTTCCTCCCAGCTCTCGGGCCCTAGGGCTTTCAGATCAAAGCTGAAGCATTACTGCAGAGAGCAGAAAGGTTTGCCAAAAAAAAAAAGAGGAAAATCTGCCAAAAAGAAAGCTCACTGAACATTTAGGGTGTGTTTAAGTATCAACCCTCAGTTCTCGCTGGAAGCAGCTCAGTAGCATGCGGACCTGCTTGCCTTGGGAGCACCAGTGCCTTCTCCCCTCCCAGTGTTTCCTACAGCTCCTGCAGCCTGGCCTTAGGGAAGGGAAGCTGCCCCAACCCAGAGGGGATCAGCTGTCACCTTCTGATCCTGGTAAAACTCAGGACAGAACAACAGACATCTCTGCTGAGCATTTTCAATCACTTTGATTTTAAAATTAATAGTGCTGATATAAGCTGTGGGTGATGACTGCTAAAAAATTTACTGCAGAATTTAGACTGCTAATTTGGAGTAGCCAAAAAAAAAATTTTTGCCCTTTTCTACTAAATCCTGATAAAGCTTTTGTGCCAATTGTGTCACTATTCTCTTCCTCTCCTCTGTGTCTCTAAGTAATTTGTTTTTTTCCTTTGTTTTGAATCCTCATCATGATGTTGGTACTTCCCAGTTGGGTGTCAGAAGCACCCAGATCATTTTGTGCATTCTTGTTTGAGTCTGTGTCATTAGCAGAAGTTTTAAGCATGCTACATCCTAAGACTTGCGTTTTGGGATTTCCACCAGTAACTTTCCTGTTCCTTTTCTCATTGGTATTGCAGTCAATTTCTGAGTAAATCTATGATTCTTACACTAGGGACGATCTCTTCCAGCTTAACTGTTCTTCATATGGCACCATATGTAAATTATCTTAAATTTAGGTTAATTAAATTTAGGACATTTCATCGGCAATTACCATACAAATCCCCAAAATATCAAGACATTTTGGCTTTATCTTTCTGGAAAAAAAAGTATTTCTATCTTATTTCCTGTATGTTTCCATATCTTCCATTTTTCTTAAGAATTCTTTCTCAAGTCTTGCATACTGTTGATGAACCTCATAATTATATACATTCAATTAACTGGTGTTTGATGTGTGGCACATCACTTGCTTGACTAGTTCACTGGAGACTCTTCATGGGGAATTTCCAGTCCATTCTTTTGCATATTTGGAGCTGTAGGGGTTTGGCTTCCACTGTAAATGTGCTATTTTCTATCTCCCTTCCTTCACTGGTGCCAGTGAGAATTGAATCTGGCCTTTTGTTGGAAGCAGCAAGCGACAGCGTGTACACAAAGCTGGGAATTCAGAGAGGGGCAGATGGGATTTCAGAGGCTGTTTTTGATAATTTGTCCTTACACATTTGTCCTAGTACACACGAGGCATAACAGTAAGCAAAAAAGGGAAAATTAATCATCTTGCTAATGGACAATTTGTCTCCTGGATGCTCCCTAATGAGGGGGGTCCCTTACAGGCTGTTGCCTTTGTAGAACTCAAGCCCCATGTGTCACCGTATGTATTTCTGTCTGTAATGCAGAATTTACTTGCTGCATTTCCTTTTAGAGAAGCTAATTGTGAGCTTCATGGAGTATTTTCTGGATCAGAGATATCTGACCTACCTGGGCCAGGGCAACTGTCTGGTATCAACACAGGCTAGGGGATGAAGGGATTGAGAGCAGCCCTGCCCAGAAGGACCTGGGGGTGCTGGTGGGTGAGAGGCTGGACATGACCTGGCCATGGGCACTCACAGCCCAGAGAGCCAAACGTGTCCCGGGCTGCACCAAAAGCAGCGTGGCCAACAGGGCAGGGAGGTTTTGTCCCTCTGCCCTGCCCTGCTCTGGTGAGAGAGACCCCACCTGGAACACAGCACCCAGCTCTGGGGTCCCAGCACAGGAGGGACATGGATGGGTTGGAGCAGGCCCAGATGGGGGCTGCAAAAATTATCAGAGGGATGGAACACCTCACTTGTGAGGAAAGGCTGAGAAAACTTTGGTTGTTCAGCCTGAGAAAGAGAACAATTTGAGAAGACTTTCTGGCAGTCTCCATGTACCTAAAGACAGTTTATAAAACAGATTATGACTAACTTTTTAGCAGATCCTGCTGTGATAGAGCAAGGTGTAATGGTTTTAAAGTAAAAGTGGGTAGATTTTAATTAGATCTAAGGTAGACATTTTTTACAATGAGGGTGAAGGGACCCTGGAACAGGTTGCCCAGAGAGGTGGTGGATATCCCAGCCCTAGAAACATTCAAGGTTACAGTAGACAGGGTTCTGAGCAATCTGATCTATTTGAAGATATCCCTGCTCATTGCAGGGACTGTTGGACCAACAACCTTTAAAAGTTCCTTCCAACCCAAACTATTGTCTGATCTTCATAGTCAAGAACATTAATTGCTCGGTCTGTTTCTGCAATTCCTTGTGCAAACAAAGAAAAGTAAAGCTTTAATTGGTTATATTAAGACATAAGTATTTTATCTCTTATATTTATTGCGTCTATTGTATCTGCAAAATACCTTTCTCCTTAGCATTCCAGATACGCTTTGGCATTTGACAGTATATATATTTTGGCAGAGATGAGAGCAAGTTAACAGGCTGATGGCATTTTAATTATTTTATTGAGATGGCATCGGCCCAGCAT
Source organism: Leptocoma aspasia (assembly GCA_013399835.1). NCBI lineage: Eukaryota > Metazoa > Chordata > Aves > Passeriformes > Nectariniidae > Leptocoma > Leptocoma aspasia. Next base: position 361,820 of record VXAX01002958.1, on the reverse strand, counting down.
GCTCGTTGGAATTTACAAATGTGCGTTGATTTATATTTTATTTTGTAAACCAGGCCCAAGAGGCTGACTAATTAGAAACATGACTCAAAGCTATAAGGGGTACTTATTGATTCAGATCATGAAAAGACCAGAATGATCAAAAGCAAACATCTATCTCCCTCTTCATCTGGGGTTCAGGAGGTTAAGTGCCATTTGCCTCAAATCCCTGGCATTAGCTTTCTCTCTGTAATGGAGAAGACAATTAGCATCTACATCTACTCAGTTGTAGTATGTACTGTATTGTTTAAAACAATGTGCTTTTCATGATTAAACTATGCGTAATAATCTATTATCAACTCCTTTCATTAGCTGATGTTTTGGTTTTTTCTCCCCTTAATTTATATTTTTCATTCTATTTATTTAAAGTTTGAAATATATGGCTTCATTTTAGAAGAAATAGTATGGTTGTTTAAGTAAATAGGTTTTGTACTGCACCTCTAATTAAAATATCATGGCAGCATCTAATCACTTCATTAGTTACTTGGGACCAATTTTAAATGGCATCAACAGTTCTGTGTTGCCATAATGCAGCAAAAATGCTAAAATGTTAATGCATTCATGAGATAGTGGCAGAAAAGGCAAATCAGAAGTGTTTTGTACTGTCTGTGTTGCTCCAGGTTTTCACTGGAGCCTGGCTTCAGGACTGACAAGGAAGGCAATATGCGTGTTGAAAACAGACATTGAATTCAAACTCGTCCTGAATGCACCTGAGAGAGAATTTGTTTTCTGGGGAAGAGAGCAGGAAACATCTGCACCTGCCTCCTTCTGCCCCCTGTTCTGCCAGGGCAGGACCAGCTTTGAGCTGATCTGGCTGCATTCTTCTGTGCCACCAAACCACTGCAGGTGACATTCTGTTTTCAAGGGTGTCTCGGATTTTTAGGCACCTTTTCCAGACTGAAGAGCCTAATGTAAGGAACGTGATTTATTTCTTAGTATGTAAAAAAAGCACAGATAAATGTCAGGCTCTTTTGAGTACTCTTCTGTTGCTCTGCCTGTGTTGTCTCACCATGGTGCACATGGAAAGCAAAGCTAATTGCATTAGCACTGGGGTGCAGCAAGCAGCATATTGGAGCTGGGCTTGCAAAGCAGGGCTCACAGGCCTCTGCCTGCTGCAACTGCCTGTGCCAAAGCGTTCATTACTATGAGCTGGAAATATTCACACCCTCCCACACGCAAGGACTGGATTGAGAAAGTTTCATATTGCAGCATTACTGAAATTATTAAATACAAAAACAAAGGATGTCTCATATAGGAGACTGATTGAGGTTTAGCAGTGCTAAAGGGAAGCAGGACTTTCCACTCCAAATCAACAGGCTTCAGTAACAACTGCCACCAAATCATTGCAGTTTCACTGCTACTCAGTGACATAGCCCAAGTAGCTTAATACACTTCCATCTGCAGAAGAAAAAAAAAATTCCCAGTATTTTTTCCAGTGACAATGTTTATAGCCTCAGATGTAAGACCAAGCACTGAGCAACCTCAGATTTCCTTGCTAGTGCAGGGACCTGAAGGTGCTCAGTGTGGGCTGCATTTTTTCTCTCTGTGCTACACTCCACTTTCTTCCTCAAAGGTGAGAGTTTCCAGCTGGAGTTCCAGCAGTCACAGAGTGTCAAGCAAAACCCCACTGGATGTCTGCCTGCTTTGTCCCTGCCCAGTGGGTACCATGTTGAACAGGATTTGGAGGCTGAAGACATGGTGGCATGAAGACATTTGGAGGCTGAAGACATGGTGGCATGAAGACATTTGGAGGCTGAAGACATGGTGGCATGGAGTAATCTGCAGGTTACAGACATAACTAAAATGTTTATGCCTCCCCCAAGTTACTCCATCCCAGCTTGTGATCAGTCATGTAAGAGGCTAAGTCAGGTCAACTCCAGTTTGCTCTGACTCAGCCTGTTCCATGGCAGGGCTTTAAACCACACTTATATGGCATCTATTTACAACAAAAAGAAAAAATATCTGCAGACAGCATTTAAAAACCAGGCTTCTTTAACCAAATCTGATTTAGAGTGCAGCCTACAAGACAGCTGATTTAATTGAGCTAATCTAGCAATTTCCTCCAGGAAAAAAAAAAATGTTTGTGCACGGGGAATTTAAAAAAAGCTCTCCACAGTGGAAAAGAATGGGGAACCATTGGCTGAAGTTTTATCAAGCAGAAATTTCATTTACAAAGGACTTAAAAGAGATATTGTCATGTGGCTAGAATACTAGGTTGGAATCATCTAACTAAATATAGCTATCCACATCTGAGTTGATCAGCTTGACTAAGTTACAGTCAATGGAGGAATGCTTGATATGGTAAGTAGAGCACAAAGCATGATTCCCTTCTTCCTAAAGGTGTCCAAATTAGATGAATCTCAGTGCTTAAAACACTTCTCACAAGAAAGGAACCTCCAGTGATTAGCTCAGACACAGATCCTTGCATTATAGATGTGTGAAGTTAAGTGAACAAACCCTTCTCAATGTGACAAGTATTTTTGCTTTTTCAAACATTCATACCATTGGTTTTGTTCCGTGAAATATTGGAACTGCAGTCACCTTGCCTCCTTACTCTTACTGTTTTGGTCTGTACCTTATTAATTTCTTTGTGCTGCAAAGGCTGTCAAAAGGACGTTGTTCTTTGCCTGACATACCTACTTACTGCAAAGCACTGTGTACACTGCTGTATAAATAACATCTCTGGGGAAAAAAATGAATAATTGAAAGGGATGGAAAACTTTGTTCAGTTGACTGAAATAATCTAGTGGAAGCTATATGAGAACAGAGTCCACTGGGACAAAATTTCCCAAGCATATATCCTAGGAATTAATTTTGACAGTTCTGAACAGAGTTCTGTAAAGAGACTAACAATTCAACATACAGATTTAGGGAGCACAAGAGGTTAACAACAAATCAGAGAGACCTGCTCCAGTTGGAGATAAGCTTATTGATGTCTGTTTCTAAAAATCGTTCATATCTGGAATTACCAATAAGAGAACTTGTTCCTAGCCTGAGAAGAGGAAGAAGCCCATTTCCTTATAGACCAAAGTATTTTATTTTCCATCTAGACTGTGAAGGGTTTGGCAGCACCCTTTCACTTTTCCTGATTGATGCTCCTGAAACTGCAACTATTTCCATGGTATAGCACTTACTGTCCGCCTGCCTGCATTGCCACAAAGAGTGGACCACAAGGATTTTCCAGGAAGACTCTTTGAGGATGGGTGAAGGGCTAGTCAGGTTTAGATTGCACTAGGTGAGGCATTGTCACTATTGAGCTAGGAATAAGACACAGAACTCCACTCTCCAGAATGTGAAAAGAGAAGGGATTTATTGACAATAACTCATGCTTTTTATAACATGACGCGCTAAGGTAAGACCTGATTGGTCTTATGCAAAATACCTCAGACTCCATTGGTGAATTAAGAATAACACAGTCCAAGGACAGCTATCCTAAACACTAGCTACTTTAAAGAGATAGCAACAGTTGTTTGTAATTCCTTTCCTCAGTTCCTAGACTAAATTATCCCTTTTCTTTTCTCCGACTGGCTGAGAATATCCACAAGGGATCTGTGGTGAAGATTCATGAATGGATGGCTTTTGAATATTACTGTAGATTTCTTCTCTGGTCATGAAAAAAGTGATATAATTTTTCTTTTCCTTTGTGTCCTGTTAAAGGTTTTGGTATGAGACTTCCTTTGGTGTTTTTCACCTGTCTTATTTAGATGAAAAACTTGGTGTGCTTTTTCCTGCAGTGCTGGGTTGACTGTGGCTGGATTCCTTCCACTCTCGTCCTGCCCCAGTGTGGGGTCCCTTCCATCAGAGACAGTCCCCCATGTACATCTCCAGCATGAGTTCTCCTCAAAATCTTCAAGAACTGTTCCGTGAGGAGCAGCCCTTCAGGAACAGGCAATTCCAGCATGGATCCCTCATGGGGTCACAAGTCCTGCCAACAAACCTGCTCCAGTGTGGACTCCTCTCTCCATGGGGTCACAGATCCTGCTAGGAGCAGGAGCCTGCTCCCAACATGGGTTTTCCATGGAGTCACATATGCCTTTGCCTTTTGGCATCCACGTGCTCCAGAGTGGGGTCCTCCATGAGCTTCTGTGTGAACATCCAGGGGCTGCAGGGGAAACTCTGCCCCAGTGCCTGGAACACTTCATCCCCTTCTTCAGCACTGATGTTTGTGTCTTCAGAGTTTTTTCCTCACATATCCTCACTCCTCTCTGCCTGCAGATTTAACTCAGGGTATTTTTTCCCCTTTCTTACATGTCATATCCCAGAGGTGCTACCACTGTCACTGGTGGACTCAGCCCTGGCCAACAACGGGTCCATCCTGCAGCCAGCAAGAATTGGCTCTGCCAGACATGGGGAAAGATTCTGGCAGCTTCTCACAGAAGCCACCCCTGTAGCACCCTCTCTGCTACCTCAGGGACTGTCTGAAGGAGGTGTTATTCCATTGCACACACAGGAAACCACTTAGGGAGTGGAGAGCTGGTGTGCCCGTGAGCAGCAGCAACACCCCAGGTCTGTGCACACCTGGGTTAGGTGCAACCAGGCAGGGTCTTGGCAGAGAAGAACAAGCTCTGCAGCAAAAAAGTCTTAAGAAGAGGAGCAGAGGCTGTCCATTTGGAGAGACCAAGTGGTAGTGTGCTGGGTAACTGGCAAATGCAGGCTTTCAGCCTCCCCCTCTTGTGAATGTGCTTACCCCTGTGGATAACCCCATTTTATCATCTTCATATGTTTGTGTCATTTTTGTCTCACAGATAGACAGGGTGTTAGCAAGGCAAATGCTTCCCTGAAAAGTAGCATCTTCTGTATGCCCACATCAGTACTGTCTTTTTTTAGACTAGAGCTGAGAATTTTATTTTGTTTGAAATAATAACATTTTGTTTTTTTAATCTTTTCCTGCTTTGCATTGAATATAGTGTTTGTGGGGGTGAAACCAAAAGAGAATTTTCTTTTGTTCTAGCGACTGGCATTTTCTATAACTCTTTTCTTCCCATGGCTGTTTTGTTGCTAACAATCAGACTTGGCCCTCCTGTGTTTGCTATAAACTGGACTGTGAGATCCCCCAGCTGATAAAGCCCTTCAATTTTTGCAGACTGTGCTGGTTGCTACTCAATAATAGACCTTAAATTGTAGCTTCTCACTGAATGTATACCCTTAAGAAAAAATGATATGTATTTAACTTGTACCTTTTATGTACTTTTGAGCCATTCATACGAAATTATGAGAGCCAGTATAAATTTGTAGGGTACTTATTATGATACATTAATTTCCTCTCCAATAAAACCCCCATATATTTACATTAAAAATGCAGCCAGCAAGAAAAAACTGTTTGGAAAATAAATTGCCCAGGATCAGACTACTACAGCTCTCTGCCCTTTTTTTCCTCTGCTTCAGGTTCCCCCCAGTCCTGGTTAAAAGGGCAGGGCCCAGGCTGGCTGGTCTCTGTACTGTCCCAGCAATGCACTGAGTCCTGGGGGCTGCTGCCACCACCCCTGAGGCATCTCTGGAGGACAGCAGGCACAAAGTGGCCATCTGCTTCTTCAAACCTTCCAGCCCTGGGGAAAAGCACCACATGGAGACACAAGCTTGGGGTCATGTCTCTGTGCAAGGCAGCACCTCTTGAACCCCAGCTGCTGCAAAACGCAGTGCCTCACAGTTGAGCCTGTTGTCCTCAACTGTCCTATATACTTGAAAATGCATTTATTTGTGTATTTCATGTGTGATAAAGACAGACCAGTCATCGTTCTTATTTTCTGCAATTTTCTTGTAAAAAAGATAATGGTAAAATATCAGCAAAATATGAAATCCGGTGCTCTTTAAAAGCTTTGGCTATTGAGTGGTGTTCATTTTAATTCTTAATGCTGGGTATGTAGGGAGATGGTCACTCCCCACCTAGAGTTACAGTAGAGTTCTTACAAGAAAATAAACTCAAAATCTTGTATCAATAAAAAGCCAGGTGCTTATTGGGAATATTATTACTTTTACATTTCATATAGCTGCTTCATCATGTTCCTTATATTGGTCAGTGATCCCCTAAAGACATCTCTCATGCCAAGGCGCCTCAAGTGCATTTGAGGTCAGTCTGACCTTGCTGAACTGCCTGCCAGCAGTTTTTCTTGCCAAGATCAAGGTAATCAGCATCTGGAGCTGCTTCTCTCATAATTGCAAGAAGGTACTGTATAGTCTATTGTTAAGGTGAGAAATAGATAAACCATCCTGATGGATCACTGAGCTAAAGCATCAGCTCATTTGGATATCCTAATGTGGCACTGTGGTGCCCTGAACACATCCACTGAGCCATGATTTTGTACCACAGGGTGAGCACAGTAAGAATACACACTTATTTATGATGGCTCCCATGCACACAGGCTTGCTGGTTTCAGCAGCAGTTTCCACACATCCAAAGGGTGCTGGTGGGTGGCTACTACTTTTAAATGAGAAAGAGCTTCCAGATCCTAGTACCCAGAGATGGTACTACAGTTCAGATTCATGGAGAAGGCTATCTAGCAAAATTTGGGCATTCATAGCCTGTAAATGATTCTGAATATGTGGAAGAAAAAGTTTAAATAAATGTACAAACAAATGACCTGGGGATGCTAAATGATGATAAATTAAAAGTTAAGTGCTAGTGGCAGTATTGGAGAATGTTACTAACTAGCTCAAATGGCAAAAGTTTTTTATGTATGATATGATGCCAAAGTGAGTGGGTGACAACGGAGGTCCAAATATCAGCAGGAATTATTAATGTTAATATTGCCTTGAAAAGTACTTAGCAAACGTTTGAAATCATGTTTTCATGTTCCCCACTTAACTGCAATCCCTGACAGCTGATTTCCATTCCAGATAATTTGGCAGACAAAATTATGTGTTCCCCAGTATTGGATGTTAATTTGAGTTATTTGGAGATGTTTTCCTTTATGGTCTGGTGGCCTCCATGGCTATGGAACCTGTAGCCTTCTAATACAGTTAATGTCTCACTGTGTGTGTGCCTAGCTTTCAGCTGGGAAAGATGATGGCATGATGCTACCCAAGGCTAAATGCCTTGCTGTTGGCAGTGGGTAATTGCTCAGACAATATCGGTGTTCCTGTTGTCTCCACATTCACCGGGAATCATGATGCCTAAGCTGCCTCAGGGGGGTGGATCACACGGGATGTGTGGGGCAGATTCAGGAGTGGCAGCTAGACCTTGTGAATCCATTTGCCTCCAAAGGACTTGCACCACCTTACATCCCCCCAAAGCATCTGTCCCTTCCACTACAACATCACAGAATGGTTTACGTTGGAGGGGACCCTGGAGGAGAAACTTTTCCACATGTCAAATTTCTCTTGCTACAAGTTGCATCCATTTCACAGCTCATCACTGGAAAGAGTCCATGCTCTCCATATTCTCCCATGAGAATATGTCTTCTTGGTTGAAGAAGACAGTAAGATCTTCCCTTACCCTGATCATCTTCAAACTGAACAAATCCAATTCTTCACTCCCTTTACATATTTTTACTCCTGATTTGTGCTCCCACCCTTTAGTCTTCTTGATGTCCCTCCTGTGGAATCTCCCATTTGTAATGTTTTTACTGTACTGGAGAACCCAAATCTAGATACAGCACAGCAGATTTGTCCTCACAAGTTCCAGAAAAAGGGGAATAAACACATCTCAATCTGCTGGGTGTGCTGTTCACAGGCAGCCCAGCACATGGCTGCTCTCCCCTGCCCCAAGAGCCCACTGCAGACTTGAGTCCAGCTGCCCCGCCACCAATACCCACAGCTAGCCCTGGCCTGTGCTGTTGCAGAGAGTTATTTCATCCCAGATGTATGGCAATACAGTCATTTGTGAACTAGCTGAGGGACCAGAGAGGGAATTATCTGCCTTTTGAGTAAAATTTGGTGTGGTTAAATTTGTTTGCGTAAATGGCATACAAGGTGTTTGTAGTACCTCTCCCACCAAACATGATGAGATGTGCAGTGTACTTACAAACTTTCTATTTAGTGATTTAGGATGAAATGAAAGCCTGCTTTACTAAGACAGACAATAACTAACTGCAGCTTGGAGAGGGGTTAGGTTCATCTGTTAAATCAGGTTCACAGTCTTTTACCAGTGAAATGAACATATGAGGGGTGGGGGGGGGAAGGCAAACAGAAAGGAGGGATCACATGGACTACAATGAGAACATGAAGACACAAGGTAACTTTAACCCTGTTATTGTCCATTGTCACTCTCACTTTTCAGCCTTCTGATGTTTTCATTCTTGTGATAGAGTTTCTCACGCTGTTTTTTGTAAACATGCACATGCTTTTCTAACTGTCTTTTTGTTTTTCATTCCTTCTCCTGGGAGGAGAAAGGTTTGATGGACTTTGTCATTGACCAGTGTCGTTGGAGAGGTGGTAGCTTCACCTTCCAATTGATGGTCGTTTCCAGAACCCTATATAATGGGAAAACCAAAATAAAGTTTCTCTCTTCTTTGCCTTCTCTCGGGTGTGGCTGCGTTTGTCTCTGCGTTTCGTGTTGCTCGATAGAGTGACAGTCCATCACAGAGCAGAACATGGCACAAGGCAGCAGTTAGGCAGCATCACCATCACAGCAGTGGGGCAGCATCTCTGTGACATGATGGGCCCTCTGTGCCACACTGACAAGGCTCTGTGCGAAGGTCAGTGGGTGGCAGGGCACAAGTCTGTGGCTCTCCACTGCTCCAAGGCAGTCATATACAGTCAGGCAGGAGACATCTGTTCTTAAAATTAAAAAAGGATTAAACTCTATGGTCTGAAGAGTGCTGGGATCAGTCCTGGTCCAGAACTGAATGAGATGGGGCTTATGTGTGCAGATTGATGATGCATCACAAAGAACATGAATTGCCTGTTAAGGAGTCATTCAAATCTCTCCAGCTTGGTAGGCAACATTTTTACAAGGAGTTGAAAACAGACCAAATATTAGCCTATAATTTCTCTGAAAGTTGCTGTGGTTTTATGTCTTTTATTTCCGGGTTGGGATTTTTTTTGGTTTTCGTGGTAGTCTATGTTTACGTTTCTGTAATTGAAATGAATGGCAGATGACTAGCTAAATTCCTTTAAGAGAGTGTTCCCAGAGACACAGTGTCAATAAACAGAAGCATGCAGGATTATAATTATCTGTGATCTGTCTAATAGAATAATAATTTAATATGGGTAGGCACAGAGGGTCAGCTCTTTAGTTCAAATTAGCATGTCTCCATTGAATTAAACAGATCTCTGACAGACTTCAGCAGCTGAAGAACTAACTCAGAATTTTCAAGCAAATTGTGATTTCAAATAGACAGTTCACCTTAAAAAGTGTGTTCAACAGTGATACACTCAGACTGCATCACAGAAGAAGAAATGTCACTCTGTGTAGAGTGATTTGCTACTTCTTTCCGTACAGCAGTCTGGAAGCATGTGTGAACTCATTATGTTGTTGAAAGAGGAATTTGACTGTGCCAGAAAGTGAATGCTGGTCTTTATCATCAGCAAGACACTAAGTGAGGTACAATTTAGTAGAAGGAATTAGTAAAATGGGACAAAACATCTTCTCTCCTGTGAATGCAGAAGTATTTTTTTCTGATTCCCAGAACACAACCTGTGTTGATTGGATGACATGACATTAAAACTGCTGACACACTCTGAGATGGGCTGTTTGTTTACAGAGAATTGAAATTCAGATCCATATTGTCTGAGCAAGGCTGGCTGCAGACAATTTCAAATTGTTTTCCTTTCTCTGAACCATTTACCCAACAATGTTTTCCCCCAAGAAGTACTGGCTTCTGCTAATCACACAAAATATGTCTGTGCAGCAAAATCAGAAGCATGTGATGGATTAGGGGCTTTGTCATCTCTATGACACATTAAAAACTTTCTGTTTTTACATTTTTTATTTTCAGAAGAGATCTCTAATAGACTGATCATCTAGAGAGGCTGTGGGGTATGAACTAGGCTGGGCTGTGCTGAAGCCTCACGACTCCACCTCCTGGCTATTGGGAGCTGAACAGAAAATCCATCTCTGATGTTGCCATGGTCAGGTAAGAAGCAAGGATTGGTGGTTGGAGGCATTGCAGATAGTTTGGAAAGAAACTCCTGAGCTATGACACTCATTGCTGTACTGATTTGTTCTCAAGTTATACTTGGTTATTGCACGTCACAGTCCTGTGTCACTCAAATAAGACAGACTTGAAAAGACAGCAATAATTTTGAAATAGGCTGAAAATAAATGAGCAGGCTTAGAAACTTCCTAATTGTCATTTCCCTGTAAGTTATGGAAATGGAAGATAGTTCTGAGCCAGTATGAATAGAAGATTTGTGTGATTTAAGGTTTGTTTGCTTTTGGAAGTTCCCATACTACTTGCTGCTATGTGAAATGTGGTAATTTTTCCACCATCCCAGCAAACACAGCTGATTTGTGCAAGCACAGGCTCAGAGAAACCTCTTCAGCATTTCCTCAACATGAAAAGCATGTTGTGCAATTCCTTATTATTTTAACACATATGGATCTGTGTAGACCATTTATACTCTGGACTTTGTGTACAGGACAGTAAGATGGGATGATACCCTCGATGACTGGCCTGTTTGCATATGGCTGCAGAACATAATTTGGACAAAGAATGGTGTTGCATCACTTAGGATATGATCTTTTGGAGTAGAAGTTTTGTCTTAGAGTGAGACAGAAAAAACTGCTGAGGTGTTTTATAGCCAATGTGCATTTTGTTTTGATGTCTGAAGACGATGATTTCCTCCTAGCCTGTTAGAAAGCTAAAGCTTCCAATGTTTTCTCTTTGCAAGCTAAGTTCATTTCAAAGAAGATATAAATGCTTTAAGATATGATAGTTCCAGGGCTTGTGAGATCTATAAAATAAGGAGCAACTCAGAAAGGGTTAATGGGGTATGAATGGAGGCTCTGATACATCCAGTTAAAAGATCTAAGGGACATCTAATTTTAACAGCAGGCAGAAAGTTCAAAACGAGCAAAGGTGATGGTTTCTGCATTCTACGAAAGTAGTCTATATGGCCCCTTGAGTCTGGATGCTGGGAATACTAAGAATTTGAATGGCTTTAGAAACATGAGTAGATAAAATTAATTGAAGAGAACCCATCAGTATCCATTCAATGAAAAGGCAACACCTCTTGTTCAGAAAGTTGCTGAGCTACAACGTTTTATTTTGGAGTCAGGGACCGAACTTGGAGGAAATAGAAGTGTGTGCATAACTATTCCTCTGCTGTTGGCCACAGACAGGAGCAGGGTACAGTGATCAACAAACCCATGGTCTGCCTTAGTAACACCAGTCTCATGTTCTTATGTTGTGCTGCATTATTGGACTGAATCTCAAAACTACTGTAAAGACCCATCATAACCTAGAATGACAAAAGGACTGGAGGATCTCTTCTGAGACCTATCTCTTGATGTTATTTGGTAACAAATATCACTGAAGTGGTATTTTATGTCATAAGAAGTTATGGATTTAGACTACAATGTATTCATTCTATTTATCTTCATTGAAACCCTAAGATATTTTCAAACAGTTGATAACAGCTGATTAGGGACCTCATAGTTTCCCTAGGACTGTTTCAAATAAAGATCCCATGACATTTACATGAGTTTTGAACTGGAGTATCCATTTGTATGATCCTTAGTCCCTACACTCCAAACCAACAAGATAGAGGCATGTTACAAATGTCAGATCAAGCTAAACCAACTTGCATTTTCTCAGGTTTGCATATATGCAATCTTGTCAAATGAAAGCCATAACAAGCTTGATACAACAAAGGACAGAGTGAGCTCCTTATGCTGTTTGTAGCAGGAGCAGCTAAAGCCTCATGCCTCCTATAAAGGCAGTATGTTTAAAGAGACTGGGAAAGATGCCCATGTTCTAGCAATTTTTTACTTGCCAGTGTTAAACAGAAAACAAGTTATTGCCACAGTAAGAAGTCAGACTTTAAAAATGGCAGAAACGTGCGTCTTGGACCTGTTTTATATATATATATATTCATCAGTCTCTACAGGAGAAGAAAGCATATTATAATATGATTACCCACAGCGAGGAGCTGCTGGAGTGCTGATAGCAATCTGTCCTCTTGAGTTTGCAGAGCTCTCCACGGCAGCCTGGAGACTCTTCTCACTTTAAATTCAAGCTTATTCTCTCAAACAGAAGTTATGTTGCAAAGCACTAAAGGATATTTTAATAAAGTGGTCCAGACTAAATTGCTGACTACAGGACAATTCTGCAGCTTCACAATAGGAATTGTAGGGTTCCTGCTGCCTTCTTAACTGCATGATAAATTGCAAGCCTCTTGCTTCTGTGCCACAGGCTCAGAGAGCATTGCATGATCACCATTGCTTTTCTGATTTAATTTCCATGCCTACTGGTGTCCATACAAAAGTACCTCTTTTTATGCTCAGACTCCCTCAAGTTTTCTCATTCGTTATATGGTAGAGCAATCAGATTGGCAGTTAATGTAAACATGTATCATGGATGTAATGTTAATTGCATTTTAATTCTCTGTGTCCATTACACCTGTCACCTCAGTTTGTCCACTTGCTGTGAGGCTATTAACCCATTGTCAGGGCTCTGGAGATCAGTTTACTCAGACGTGCACAAGGCCTGGTTCTGCAATTTTATACAGACAGCAATACCAAAATCTTCTGTTTTTACACAGAGTTTGCAAACTGTTTTGCTGTGCAGTGCAAGGTGTACTGCTCTACTGTTGGCCTTTATGGCTGGAAGCTAGCCCAAGCAGGAGTAATACATGGAGGCTTGTTTTCACCCAAATCTCTGTGACTAGTGTTTTTCTTTGTAGAGGTCCTCAGGGGCACCAGGGAGGTTGGCATTCACCACTGTTTAGGTAGAAGTAATTGGTGGAATTTTGTTTGTATGAATATCTCACTGAGGACCTAAGCCAAAGTCAACTTGATGGAAAGCCTGGTACTGGCTACAAGAAAATTTTGCTGCAGCTCAGGAGTGAAGACTTTGCTCCAAACACTCTGAAACCTGAATAGGTCAGATGGGAAAATGCCATAGTAAGAAGAGCAAGAGAGCAGATGTGAATATGTAACTGAAAATGTAGGGGCCTTCATGAGATACTTTCTGTGCTAATGAGAAATTGAGTTAGCTAGTCTTCTCCTAAGCCTTGATCTTTCTAGTTTGTAGGTGTAATCTGATGGCTTCTGCTCCTCAGTAAAGAGAATGAACACATTTGAGCCTGAAGAGACCCCACCTATGATTTCTTTCTGAGATCCACCAAATAGACAGTTTTAAATCTTTTTTAGTTTGTGCTTCGGTGGTTCAGTTAAATGTTTTTAATCAGGATGTCATACTGTATCAAGAGAAAGAACCCTCAGAAATCTAAGTGTATTATGTCAGCTGTCACTTTTTATTAACTAAGCTTGTCAAAAATGCTAGCAATATTTCAGTGTTAAATGCTAACATTTAAGTTTACATTTAAATAGGATGCTATTGTTTTCATTAAAGCGTGTTGCCAATGTTCCTTATATTTGCATCTTACATTGTACTAAACCCAGTCTTTAATAATGGTATTTATGTCATGTTCAGTCTTTCCCATGATTTTGCTTATGATGAGTGCTAAGCTAGCAAGCCTGCAGCCAGCCCTGCAGTTTGCCCACTATTAACACTTTATCTGTTCTTATGTCTGCATCAGCCATTGTGCAGCATCAAACACAGACAACTGTTTAAAAAAAGATAGCTTTTGATGTAGGTTATATATATTCTGTATTCAAAAATATCAGGTCTACCAAAAGCACCTACAAGTGCTTTTACAGATATAGCAGAGAAAATCACAGCATAAGCTCTAAAATTTGATGCAGCCTCTGGCTCTAACTCCTGCAGTTAACACAAATATTGTTGGGTGAATTTACTGTATGTGTGCATTGGTTAATATTTACACAGGGCTTTGAAGACACAAAGTATTGAAGTCCTAAATGGTATTCAAACCTACATAAACTTACTGCTTTAGGACAAGGATTAGAAATATATGCCACCTGAGGTGATATAAAACCTCAGTGAGCAAGAGTGTAGTTCAAAGCTGATGTTCTAGTGTGACAGATGGGATTCTTTTCTATTGAAAAACCCAGAAGCACCTTACAATTATCTGACCATAATGAAACACTGTAATGTCTAAGTTGTGACATGGTTACAAGGAAAGGACATGCAATGACACTGAACAATTGAATCAAATATGCTATAAAATAACAGTCCTAAAATAGAAAACGTTGCAATGAATTATTAAAGTTGCTTATTTTAACATTTTATTTACTGAATTTTGCATTATTAAAATTACAAATCATGAACTCACATTGTGCTGTCATTGAATCTGGTCTCCCTGAGATTTGCTTTGTTCCCATTCAGTCTATCCAGTTGGTTAATATGAACTTGGTTCCTGAGTCATTACACCCTTGTGATTCATGCCACTGACTCCTTGTTGCCCATTCCCTCTCATTTGAATTTTCTTGGCTGTGCCAGGTAAGCTTTGCAAAGCTCCAGCACACCATGAATCTCTTATCACGTGTTTTCCCATGTGCAACACCTCTTGTCCTCCATGTCCCAGGGTGCTAAGCTACTGCCTTCTTTAATTTAATTTTATCCCTGGCACTCAACTTTCTTGCAGTACTCAAATGAAAAAAAAATTAAAGTTGCTTGGTAAAACTAAATCCCTCATGAGATGCCCAGCATATGCCAACTTTCCTGTGATCGTTTTTATGCTGTATAAATTTTCATATATTTTTGCTAAATATATAGGGTGGTTTCATGTACAGGTCAATCAAAGGATTCTTTAGCATGGTAACAAGCAGAGGTAACAAGCATGTCCTGTGACATGCCCCAAATGGACCAAGGCTTTGAGATAAAATTCCTTACAGGGAAGGGAGGAATCTGTAATGCTAAAAACGGAACACATCAAATAAAGAACTTTTTAGACAGAGTGAAAGCACAAAGGTATAGAAACAGCTCTACCTATACTCTTCTGAGTTGCTGAGAAAAGCCTGGATCTGTCTGTCCAATCCAAGGAAATAATGCTGGCCCAGCTGCAGAACAACATCCCAGTCTGTTCCCGTTTGTGTGCCTCTCCTCTTCCATGTCTTCTCCAAAGACCACCTATAGCCCTTGATGGAAAACATGATGTAATAGACACACAAAAAAAGGAGAATCACCCATCATGATTCAAAGAGACCCTGAGATGGCAGCTCTCAGGGACAATTTTTATATAATCTTCAATATAATTTATGTTCTTTTTTGAGGTCAGAGAACCTTGATAAGGCTGATTCCTTCTGGGCAAAGCCGCAGCAACGATAAACCCAGCAGCAGCAGCAGCATACAGCAGGGTCTGTCTTCTCCTGTAGCTTGGATGCTTTATATTCAAAACTACCTATTTATAACATTTCTCATATGAATGCTAAAATGGTATCTGCCACTTTTAAAACAACACTTATCTGTTCTGGTGAAATCATTTTATTTTTGAAACTACCTACCTTGTGCACGTAGTCATACTGCTGGCAATGACAGCTGAGCTTTGACTCAAGTCCCACTAGAAACAGTGTTTTGCCATTACACCTCATTTGCCTTTTTCTCTTTGAAACTTCTCCTGATAGATGAACTTTTGGATATTTTCAAAATATCAGTTCAGCGGCAAGTTAATTTTGAGATTACAAGCGATACCTGCCTAATGTCTGAACAGGGATGCTAAGTCAGCTGTGTCTAAGCATGGTGCTCACTGCCCTTACATGTCCTCAGAGCAGTGTGTGGGAGGAGAGGCTGCCCTGCTCATCAGACAGGGTAAGGCATGTGCTTAGCTTTAATTATAGATGGATGGTTGACAAGTGGTGCTGTTAAACCTGCTACCCATCACTACCTGAGTCTGACCTTCTCACCTTGCTCCAGGGAGATGCAGGCAGTACTGGCTGAGGAGTGGACTGGGAGCTGTACCCCAGCCTCCCATAGCTGTTTAAAACCCGGCCTTAATCAGCTGAAGGAGAGACATGGAAGTGGGATGTGGTGGCTGTCCTCAGCTACTTGCCAGGGGTTAGAGAGAGGGCAGTTACACTCCTCACAGTAGTGAGTGGTGAAAGGAAAACCTTCCCATGTTACAGTAACAGAAATTCAGATTAGAATCAGGGAACCACTGAGGATGAAAAAAACTTCTAAGATCATCTTGTCCAACTATAAGCATAACACTGACAAGTTCATCACTAAACCATGTCCCTAAGTGCCACATCTTTTAAATACCTCCAGGGATGGTGTCTCAGTCGCTTTCCCACAGCAGCTTGTTTCAATGCTTGAATTTTGATGCTCTAATTTGGACTGTAAAAGAGGTTGGGTGAGTCATGCCATAAACGTCTTTTGGGCATCACGCATTCCTCTCCACTGACCCTGCAGGAGTGAGCAGTTCAGCTGGAGGTGGTTGCACTGCAAACACCAGCTGTACCACAGGAGCTCCTTGTCTACCCTGCTTGGAATCACCCATCTGTTTGCCCTTTGGTCCTTTAAGATATTTTGAGAATAATTGCTTCCTTAGTAGTCACTGAACTCTTTTTAAGGACAGATAAAATGCAATCCATGCATTCTAGCTTATTGTTATAAATGGGCATGCATTTGATATACAGCAAATGTATCTGTATATGTTTTTCCTTTTCCTAAAAAAACCTTTGCTTTTCTTGGGCTTAAGCTGCCTTTGTCATTAAAAGTAAATCTAGGAGATCAGGTAAGCATTCCCAGAATATTTCCATTTCAGGCTAATGATAGTGAAGAGCAACCCCTAAGGTAGAGTGCAAGTTAATACTGCCGTCAATTTTTTTCAGGTTTCTCCTGTAGAATTATTTATGCTTTCTCATGAATGATTCCCTGGAAGGTTAATCAAAATAATATCAGTGCATATTTCCTTCTTTGGTCCAGATATTGGTTCCAGAGCAGTATGTTTATGTGGAAAAACCCAAGATACTTTTCCAAATATAATGCCTTGCACCAAGGCTGTCCATATCCGACAGCAATAGGAAGAGGACTTGCAGATGCTGGCCTCTGCAATATACTCCATTAGCTTGGCACAGTCTTATTTTGGTAGGAATCCACTCTTGCTGGGATTCAATGCTGAATAAGCTTTGTTTACTATTTGTGCTAGAAGTGAGTCAAAAAGCTTTATGATCACCTTCTGGCCAAAAGGCAATGCTAGAGTTTTCTGTGCAAAGTGCATTTGGAATCTTAACATTTTCAGAATCATGTAGGGAAAAAAAATTGAAATCCCACAGATACTGAAGAACATGTGAAATATAGTTTATGTGAGTGTGCCAGAGACTTCTGTCCAAGCTGGAACAAGGGGATGCCTTCTGATCCTTTTGTTTCCAAGGCATATTTTTTTGCACAGCCTCAACCAGTCCTCTAGACAGAACGTAAATCCAAGAAAGTTCTCTTTATAGTATTTGGAATTAAGTACTGCACAGATATTTTGCTAACATCTGTCTGCCTCAGTTTAGGGAACAGAAACTGATTCATCTGAGGAAGCTGCTGGCAACTGACATACAGAAAAGCTGAATCACAGCCAGCACCAGAATCATAAAAATGCACTGTTTTGTTCAAAGGGAAGAATTTTGTCATTAGCCATGCCAAAACCTGCCTTCGTTGACAGAAATGGATGAGTGAGTGTTACCTTATCTTAACATCCAGTTTACCAGGTCACACACTGGCAGAGTCCTAATTGCATCCATGATCTCGCAGAGGTGACAAAGCCAAGCTTGTTCCTGGCTCAGGAGAAGCTTCTCTGTATGTATGTATTTGAAAATGGGTTATGTGGCCAGGCAACAGGCAGCCCTTGCAGGGAAGCCCCTCTATGAGACCGCTTTGTTCTCTTCTTTGTCCCTTCCTGGGAAGGCTCTGTTGTGAAGGAGATGGAGACAGCAAGGACCACTGATACCGTGGCTGCTCACCAGCCTTACATTCGTCCCCTCAGTGAAGTCATCCCTAAATAAATGGATTGCCAACTCAAAAAGCCCATCAGGTGAGAAATACATGATCATGAACAGGAGCAGTAAGGCCTGCCCAAACTCTCTGTTGCTGAGGATGGGAATTTTAGGAAGCAATACTTTCAAGGAGGAGGCTGATGGAAAGTACTGCTCTCTTCTCTGGTAGAACAGTCATTAGAGAAATTGCTAGAGATGGCACAGCCTAGGATTTTGTAAAACATACATTTCTTCTTAACATTTCTAGATTATTTTAAGAATTTTACTTCCTGACTCATTGCTTCTGAGGCTTTACTAAGGAACACTGCAAATACTGAAATAAGTAAAAGAGAAGGAAAAGTCATGTCTCTCCTAACTTTTTGTGCTTTGTCATCTTGGAAGGTGCCTTGAGTGCTTTTTTTTTTCCTCTCTGCAAGTTGTTTACACCTCCTGGGAGAGACTCTTAACAGAGGAGAAACAATTAGATGGCTCTAGGAATGTCATCAGGAAAATACTGCCTTCTCTTGACTCCATGAGAGCAAATGTGCAGCTGAGCCTGATCATGCTTGTACAGTACCTTTAGCGCATGTGATAAAAAATGAAATAATGCAGCAATAGCCCAAACATCTATTCAAACAAAGGCATTTGGTGTATATAATGGCACAGTTAAAAGACATTTGGAACTGATAGGCAAATAGCTTAAGCTGAGAAATAAAAAAGCAATGTTAATAATACAAGTAATGTCAGTCTATCTAAAGAGAACTTACTCTTTCTCATTTCAGCTGATTACATCTGCCTTTATTACTTTATTACATCACTGATATCCAAGAAGTGCAAATAAATATTAAAGACATTTTCAAGTCTTTTAAAGAAAATTTGAAGACAGCAGGAGCTTTATGAACCTATCAGCCTATGTGGTAAGGATGTGTTCACAGTGATCCATTGAGTATTTACTTTGGCAACAAAGGTTGAGGAAGCAGAATTATGCATCTTTGCTCATGTATTTAACAGGTCATTACATGGTACAACAAAGGGATCTCAGGCTGTTTTCATATTCATTTTCAGGTGCTCTCTAAGAAATAATCTAAGGATCTGAAGAAGGACTGAAGTGATTCACTGCACTTTAAATTTTTGAAAATAAGATACTGACATTTATATGAGAAAGCTGGTTTTTAATGCTGTTACACATATCAGTGAAGTATAATGTTGTAATGAATTACCGTGTACTTCTGGAAACATTTTTACAAGACATCTTAGATCCCAAGACCTCCTGTATTAACAGAATTTCTTAATCTGCATTGTGCTCCCATTATTGCATTGCTGACCTAAGTTGATATAAAGCTAGAGTTGCAATGGCTCACGTCAAACACCTTCCTCACTGATCTCATTGTAAGTGTCTTAAAGATATGATAAGTGAATTAAAGAAACCTTCTGTATTAAATTATACTGCCATACATTCCATATATGCAGGTGTGAACAGCAAGAAAAGATTTGTATTAATACCTCACCCATCCACATATTTTAGAAGCTTAAAAAAAAATAGAAAACCCAACCAAATCTGTATTCCTTTTTTCCCAAGCATTTTAGGGAGGTTATTGTAATAGAAGTTACATTAGGCTGTCTCATAATGCTAAAATAGCAACATTGTCCAAATATGCTACCAAATATGTGCCATCATATGTTAGGAGTGGGACAAAATATGTTCTTAAGTTGTAGCTGAATCACTGAGCCAAAGCTGGGGTAGGGCAAGGAGGTCCTGCAGTGCAGTGCATGCAGGGGAAGGCCATGAGCACAGCACAGGTCATGTCCAGCAGCTTGCAGGATAAATCCTCTTTGAAATGAATTGACCATCTCTAGATGGTTTCACTTATGTTATCAAAAACTTCCCAAATAAACTGGTTCCCAAAGCAACCTCCTCTTTTTACAGAGTTGAGAAATGGTAAGCTTCTGCACTAATGAGGAAAATATAAATAAAGAGAAAGGACGCAGTGTAAAGTGAAGGGTCAAATGCATGCTGCTCAAAAATCTCCTACCAGAAAGCAGGGCCAGACTCCCAGCTGCTGTAATCACTGACTTCCCTGTTAATGATCTGAAACTCACTTGTACCCTGTGACATCTTTCCAGAGGATGTTGTGTGTCAGTATTGTGCAGTAACTAAATGGTTTTGTGCAATAAGGAATAAATCCATAGGGATGTGTTCCTGCAAAAGATTAGCCTTTGAACGATAATTTAATAAATGAGCCATTAAGACCATGAGTGAGTAGAGCTGTAAAATAATACAGAGAGGAACGGTGATCAGGCAATGGATGCAACTGTCCTGAGGACAAGTAGTGACCTTAAAAAAATCAAAGTAAGCACACAAAAATTCGGCACTTTGATCCAAAAGTACACTTTGACCTCTGTCTTCCATGGTTTTTATCAGGATTATTTCAGAAAACATTAACCTATAGGTGGCATTCAAGGATAGCAAATTACTCCAATTTTGCACACAGGTATAGTGCTGCCACACTTGGTCACACAGGAATGCTATGAATGTGCTAATTTTTTCATAAATTGTGGTTTTGTTGCAATTTTTTCATAATGGTGTTGCAGTGTCATTCTCAGTGGTACAGGCTGGACAGAATGGGAAATGTGCTTGCCCTGTCATGGCTCTGAGAGCAGCCATCTGCCTTTCTCCACAAAGCTCTGTGCCACACTACAGACTCTCCTTTTTCACTCTAGGTGCTGAATTGCTAAATGGGCTAGGTAGCAATGGGTCCTGGGCTGTGGTGTGAGCTGAGCTCCAGCCAAGTCTGTCTGCCCCTGGTCAGGGGCAGCCTGAGCCATGTCCATCCTGCTGCTGGGAGGGGAAGGTCCCAGCACACTGCGAGCTCCAGCTGCCAGACGCGGATGTCCCTGGCAGGGCTGTGCTGAGCTGGCATTGAGTGGACACCTCATGGGTGCTTCCACAAAGTGCCCAAAGCCAACCCTGCCTATGCTGTTGCAGATGGATCTGGACTGCAAATAAAATCCCAAGCAAACATTATTTCCTGTCAGAGATCAAATCCTGACAACCCACTGCCTGGAGTCTCTGTGAGGGACCCCTGGGTGTCTTCTCTTTAGATCATACCTGGGGAGGATGACCAGCCTGTCAAAAGCAGAGAAAAAACAAAGTGCTTGAAAAACATAAAGGAAGTAATAATAGTATCCCAGCATTCTTTCCTCCAAACATTGGTACAGCAGAACTTGAGACTAAATGTAAATAAGGACACACCTGGGAAGGCTCAGGGACAGTCTGGGACCTCAGATATGTACTGAAACAGGGTGCTGGCTTGCAGATAAGAACGATCCTGTAAACTTCTTTTCTCCAGACATCTAAACACTGTCCAAGTGGGCCCCACTGCACCTGCATGAACACCCACAACACCCACCCTGCCACTATGGGATTTCCCTCCTGCCTGGTTGTTGGGTGGCATTTAGCAAAACACACACTGCAACCATGTCCTGGTGCTCAGGCTGCCCTCAATAATGAAAAACTTGCATCTCTTTGAAGCATCTTGGCAAGCCATAACCTTGTTCCTCAGCCCAGAATAACCAGGAAGCAGGGCATGCAGTCAGGATAAAACAGCATAGCACCATTTCTTTGCTAAGACATAAACCACATAGGAGTGTCATAATGTGGCAGGAGCAACCTGTTCTCTAAAGTGCACCTATATTCTACCCATCAGCACAGGCCAGTCCTTCAGAGCAGCTTCAGGTGCTTGAATCATCCTGGGGTTTCATCCCCCAGTATTTTCCCCACACCATACCTCCCCCTGACTGGCACCTGGGGATGCTGCTGTGCACCTATTTCCATTAATTTCTTTGTGGCTGGAGATCCTCATTCAGAGTAAAAATCAGACACAGCTTTTTTATCTTCTAAGCATAACTATTAAACTTAGCAAGTCTCCTTCATCCTCATCTCATGTGGTCAGTGCAGTGAGTGGCCCTGGGCAGTCTGTGAGCACAGCTGGCACTGCCCTTGTCACAGGGCAAAGCAGCCAGTTGCTACCAGCATCGCCTGCCTTCACTAAATTCAGAGGTCTGCAAGGCATGCAATCCCCTAATTCTTTACTTAGAAGGTTTTCTTAATAAATCTATGGTGCATCCAAGGTAAAATCCTCTTTTGCTGTTGTAGTGACATTCTCCTTTGCAACCTGTCCACACAGGACTTTTCCTCTGCAATTTCTGCAAAGCATTGTTTGAGGGCTAATTAAAGCAGTCTGTTTCTACAGCACGTTCTGTCTGTTTCTTCTTTTCATTATTAGATGTGATGACACATTTGCCTGTGTGGCTTCCCGCAGATGGCACGGAAATTTTCTGATCAAATGTTAAGAGTAAACCAACTGTCAGGTCTGATCACAGCTTCCTGTATTGCTCTGCTGCTGTAGGAATACCATTTTAATAAAGGGCTCCTTCTTTTTAAAGTGATAGGGTTTGCCACAAGGATGAAGTCTGAGAGTAAGATGCCTAGTTCAATACTAACAGATTCAGGGCTCTATTGAGAAGTTTTATGTTCCAACAATAGATTTTATTTGCAAACACTTTTTAAAAATCAGTAGTACAAAGCGAACATTATTAGTGATTGTGGTTTAATTCACAGGCAATTTTCATGGTAAACTGAATAAAATACAAAATAATGTGGGTGGTGAATAATTCAATGCTTTGAAAATCCTCACTTCACAATAATCAAGTGTAATGTAATGCACACACACACACACACACAAAGAAGAAAAATCAGACATTGCATAGTTTAAAACAGAAAACTAAATTATAGGGAAGAGACTTTTCCTGAAGATGCCCATTGTAGTGCTAATAGAAGGCATATACATGCCTAGCAATGATCAGCTGACCTCAGCCTCCTCTGAAGAGATCAGACTTGTCTTGGGACAGTAAATTTGGATTTGACATTGAAGAATCAGAGTAGGTGTTCTGGCTGACAATTCAGATGTTGACAGAACAGCATAAACTATGCAGATCAAACATTTATTTTGCTGTTTTAGCTTTTCCTGCTATTCACAAATTATCTATGAACAGAATGTGATTTTGACAGATTTGTTCAATATTCAAAGTACTCAGAACCTGTTCTGGGTTATGGCTCATTTGCAAATGGTTTGCTTTCAGTTTGGGTGTGTATTCAGTGGTTTGCTGAGCATAATCCTCTGCTGCTGGTTGAAGAAGTAAAAGATTTTACAACAGAGGAAGAAGAAATATAACTTCCTCACACTAATAGGCACCTGCATGAGCAGCAGACTCTGCCTGGATGGTCAAGTTGTGATTTTCTTGCAGAGAACTGACGGAAGCACCTGGTATTTGTGGGCCTCTTCCCTATCTCACCCAGAGCCACCTGAACACCTTTCCCAACTTTGGTTCTTTCCCTAAATGTCCCATTTCACACTAAATCCCTTTAAAATAAATCTAAATTTTAAATTTGCACAGTTTTTCCCCCTGTACAGTACAAAATAAGTCCCATGTCCCTGGGCATGCAGTCAGCCCACGGTTTGCTGGAGCTGGCTGGGGAGGGAAGGATCTCTCCTTGGCCCACTTCAGTGGGTTTCATCCCAGGGACAGTGGTCTGCTTGGCCTCCTTGGATGTCTTTGGAGTAACTGATTTGGGTGCTTTGGTTTTGTTCCCTTCACTGTGACCTGGTGTATCATTTGCTGAGTCTTTGGTCAGGAGGCCTAACCAAAAGTTTTGGGCATCCTCTGATTTTTTTCCATTAGCATTTTACAGAGAGGGGAACCCTGCCTCAGTGGGGCAAGTGGTAAATCCAGCCAGCAGTCCAGGTTTGTGAGTTGAGAGGGGAAAGCCCTCGACATGAAAGCCGGGTGCCTAAAGCTCATCCCAGGTTGACACTTCCACACTAATCAGATACTCTTCCATCTTCCTAGAGCTCTCAAGAGACTGATTACATACAGGGATCAATGGATGGCTTCACAGTAATTTCACACTCAGAGAAGATTCCTTTCACCTCCCGTTATAATTAAAACAACTGACATTTTTCTATGTTAATAAGCTACTTTATTTCTTGGTGGGGTTTGTTGGGGCATAACGAACTCCATCACAGACTGGTTTGCTAATGTATATTGTCCTTTTTAGTTCTATAGATACACATGGTTTTGCAATGCCACGTGAAAGACCAATTTGACTAAGATATGGTATTTAGTATTAGAATTTCTCATGCACATATTAAATAGCATATTTAAAGGTCATAGCAATTTAAATTGTGATCTGATGAACCTTGTGGTTTAGTTCATTATGCATTAGATGTAAGTATTTTCAGATTTTAAAATCAAAGACATTAAAAACAATTATTTTATAATTTTATTCTGAAATTGTTGTTTTCTCTGCTAGTGACCTTCAGTGTTTTTACCTTGAGCAGAAGCCATAGGATTTACTTAACACCAGCTCCTAAAATCCTCTTGGCAGGGGGGAATGCCCAGCACAGAGAACAAGATCACAAAAAATATTTGTAAAATAATCTAAACTTGAAAATATGGTACACCAGTCTTGTTTCAGCAACACAGAAATAAAGTATCTGGTTTTCAGAAAAATCAGATCAACTTCCTAAGGGACTGGTTAAACTGCTGAGTGTAAATTGCTATTGGAATTGACTGTTAAAGGTCTTGGTTTAGCAGGTTAAACATCTGCTGGATTTATTACAGTTTTATTTGTACTTCATCTGTATCTGATACAATTAAGCCAATCAAAGTAAGTGAATCAAATCTAATTTACTCTCTAATGGACCAAAAAGGAACGAATAAACACAGCAGTATTAGAACCAAATGATTAAACATGTCTCTGAGGTACTTTTTTCTATTTCAGCATAGAAGAATCATGGTGTTTATGCTGTAATTAATCACTAAGGAGTGATGTAAACTAGTTTGAGCATTCATTCATTTTTCATATGGTTTCATAAAAAATGCTAAACAAAACATGTGAATGTAATGAAACAAATTCCTTCGGAATCAGGTACATTTATTCATATAACCATTTGTGTTCTATCTAAAGTCACTATAGGATTGACACAGAGAGGTGTATTTATCAAACTGGATGAAAATTTGTTGTACCAATCTTTTTCACATTATTAGGCCTTTTAAGGACAAAATTCAGCCCATGTGTAAATAGCTGTCGAAGGTGCATGTATCCTGTTCGGGTTCATTAGGTAAGCATAAAAGTTAAAGTTACATAATCAGGATTAATTTGATATTTAAAAATTATGCAAAATGGAACTGCATCTACTCTGCATTAGCTAGAAGCTGTACACTGTAAGTCTGGAATCCTTCCTACATCCCAGCATCAGGAAGTAAAACTCAGCTTGCAGCTGTTTACTTACACTGCCAACTGGAAACAGGATTTAATCTGAAATAAGTAACCTAAAGAAGAAAACTATTTAGACCATTAACAAACAGAGTGCACATCATGCTTTAACCATATCATATGAAAACCACCCTTTCCTTTAGAATGACTTGCTTTTTTGTGCCAATGTGATGCTTTTAGATTTTAATGCTCCAAGAGGGCCCATTTATGCAATAGTTTCCTTTGGTGTCTCTGGAGACATTTTGTCACAGGAGGAGGCAGCTGCAGCCCCCATGGGGTTGCTTTGCAGCCCCTTGTCTCTCACTGCACCTTTTCTGTCATCCTTAGCTTACATGACCTCACGTGACGTTATGTTTTGGCTCTTCCACTATAGGAGAGAAAGCACAGTATAATGTATGAATAGGCTGGAAATAACAACCATTTTGTAAATGTGAATGTGTTTTATTCCATGTGAAACATCTTTGCAAATATCAATATTCTGCAATGACTAAGGGTTTCTACAATGTCCTGAAGTTCTTTTTTGTCAGGACTTTGTCAGGGTACCTCTAGGGCAGAGTTAAAAGGAAAGTCAGAAATTACTCAAAATATTTTGTAAGAAAGCATGTTGCTCAGAAACTTGAAAGTTTACTTGGACGTTTAGCAAACAAGGGAAGATAAAAATAGCAGGGTTTGTACTCTGAAACCAGTACTTTTGACAACTGAGGCTATCATCATTCATCACATCACTTACTTTAAAAAGCAAATTCGCAGTGACAGTTTTCAGTCTGGGCTTGTACAGTATCTAGTGTGAAGGAGTCCTGGCCCACAGCTGAGGCTCCAGAATAACATACCCATCAGACATACTATGTTGCTATAGCAAATTTACCACTGCCTTGGCATAGACTATAGCGCATATTTTTATCAGTCAGTACCAGTCCCAAAAATATTTTTGCAAGTGGGGCCACCAAGCTGAGGGAATCATTTCCACAACCTGTGTCAACGTGTGATTCCTGACACAACTGGGATGTGAGCTGCACTGGTGGCCAGGGGAGCTCCTGGCTACCTTGGGGGGCGGTGCAGCCCCACGGGGCATTGCACTCTGGCCAGGTAGGCAGGCTGTGGTGAAAAGCACACCAGCACTAAGCCTCAACACTTACCCTGGCCTTTGGAATGCTGAGAGACAACAGGCCAGGTGTTGCTGTTGTAAAGCAATTTCAGCAGACCCTCTGTGCTGCATCCAAAGAGCTGGACAGGCAACCACAACTACATCATCCATGTGCCTCCAGACCCTCCCCAGCCAAACAACTGGGCTCCAGCACCACACAGCCTGTGAGCCCCACTCAGCTGTGCAGAGATGACAGCTTCTAAAGTCATCTTGTGGCTGTCCCTAATGGCATGAGTTTTCTTTCCAGAGCACAATCAGCTTTAAATCATGACTGACCTGTGTAGTTTTGCCCTGAAATGCCATGGGAGAACCTGGATAATCAGTGAGAACTGAGATAGCTGGAAAAACAAAATAGGTGTAAATATACAGAAAGATTTAGCCCGTATTAAATGTTAAATATAGAAAAAAAGGTTTGATTTTTAACAGGCATAAAGTGAATGGACTCCACACTTATGGTCAGTCACCTATCTGTGACTGTAAACCTGCTATTGATACACCTTCTTCCTTTGCTTGGCTTGCTGCGCTCGTGTGACACAACCCTGATGACAAGCAGCAGACTCCCAGGGCATTTGTACCATGCATATTTTATATCAGGAGAGAGGTGCACACTACAAACCCGCTGAACAATCTGCAGATCTTTTGTGGTAGTCTTTTCTTCATAATGTTTTATTTAAGGAATTGAATCAATAAACCTATTCCTGTAATTCTGTCTAAGCACCTGTTGCCCTCAGCGACTGTTGGGATCAATGATCCATGGAGTCAGTTCAAAGGACACATGTACTCTGCCTTGCTGCCTGGATGTGACTGCTGATGCCAAGTCAATGGTAAGGAGCTGGATCACCTCGAGGAAAGTGAAATCTGCACACTGAGCCGAGTGTGAGAATGGATGTTGAAGTGCAACATCTGCCTACAGATTTCTGTTTCTGTGATTTTTACTCAGGCTTACAGCTAGGTGTTAAGTAATGCAGTTCTAAAACATATGTAATAGCAAAACAAGCTGTTTATTTTCAAAGTGGTAGACAAATTCAAAATTACAATGAATAATTTAACTAGCATGATTAATAATTACTTCCTCTTAAAAATATGAAGATAATTACTTTGAAGGGAGAATTTAATGCACTGTACCTAGCAAACATCATTTTTGAAAGCCACTTAAAAATACCCAAAATAACCACCTGGAAAATAACTGTGTGCCAAATGAAAGGGTCAGGAATCTCCTGGGACTGTGGATCAGAACTTTCAGCAAGCTAGCTTTAATTAGCAGCAAGACAGTGAGACAACACCTTTCCAGAGTCATGATGCCAAAGCTAAAATTCAAAGTAACTATCACTGAGAACAAGAAGAAAGGAGCTTAATCACCCACAAATGAACAAAAGGTGGGTGCCCTTGAAAGGCAGAGAAAGCCTAGAGCTCTGCCTGGAGAGGGGCTAGAAATGGGCTGCAATGGGGAAACTGCAAAGATGGCTTTGATGTGAGGCATGATCTGAGGTAAGAGAGGGAGTAGCAACCAAAATAAAGGAAGCTTCAGTGAGAGGTCTTCTGCTCAGAAACAGGGATGGAGAGGTACTAGATGTTTATAGCATTTCCTTTTCATGAAGATAGCTGGGATTTAGTTCTTGATCACCGTGTAATTTCTTTCATGCTGTGTGATTGCAGGCAACTGTTTAATGAAATTTAATGCATGTTTTTACTCACGTGTTTGGGCAGGGCTTGAAGTAAGGCCCTCTGTCTTAGCTGAATACTAAGATTTACAACTAATGTTGTAAATCTTTTCAGATTTACAACATCATGCTTTCTCCTACTGTCACTCCTTCTGACCCCAAAATTGTTCTCACTGTTTTTGCACAGTAGGGAATGTGTACCAGGCAGGAGGCTCATCCCAGTGTGCCACACAGATCTGTCTGCTGGGAAATGAGCTTGATCCACCTCATGCTGGAAAAGACTCTGAACAGACTAGCTGATAAAATTATGTTGCCACTGACTATGTTTTTTAAAGAAACAAAGGGAGCTGGTTGTCTGTACCCAAAGGAATGATTTAAGTGATAGAGTGTTGGTCTGTGAATCTCACATATGTTTTTCGAGTCTGGGGCCAGAGAAGGAACAGATGTCTAAGTTTGGAAGAATCACTCTTCCCTTTTTAGCACTTCCTATTGACTATTATAAGGTGTCCCCTCATGCAGTAGTGATTTCCATTCCTCCATATCTAGTTCCCCCTGTGACTAATGTAGATACCTAACCTGGCTAGCAGCTCCACAAGGCTGCAAACCTACAATCGTAATGAGCACAGGGTGCAGTAGCTGCCAGGTTCAACTCCAGTCTTTTCATCTCAGCTCTTTGTAAGTGTGCTTAAGAGAGCAAGGTTGGTATGGAAACTGCCATTCACAGAGGAAAAGCACTTTGTACCACAAGATCCTACAGGAAGAAGATGTGTCAGGAAGTGAATGATGTTTTGTTTGTGGTTATGGCATCTCCACAGTTGGTCTTACTCTGTCAGTAGATATTGCTATACAAATTAGCCTTTGTATAAAATAAAGAGCTGTTGGAACCACTCAACTAAGTCAAGAGTGGATAGATATTGAACTAACTTAGTACATGTGTTTCACCTTCATGAAAGCTTTGCATTTTTTTAATCTGTTCTTCTTTACAAGCAGCTGTACGTATTGCTAGCTCCTTTGGCAGAAACAGTGCAATCAGGAGGACATGATGGCCAAATTGGCGACATCAATGCTCACTCTCTTGGTGAGGCATCACAGTATTTGTTATGACTGAAGGAGACTTTTAAAACTGGGAAGGGCATATTTTCTTTAGGCTACATAGGATTTACTGTCATTTTGAAGTTACTTTGGGTTCTGTTTTGATCTTATCTTAAACCAGGAAATACTAGTCATCCATTATCATTCTACAGAACCTAAAATGCTCATCAAAATCCAGTTCAGGTTTAAGTGCGTGGCACTGTCTTTGCCATGCAACCTGTGGGCTGGTTTCCCAGCTGGCTGCAGAGAGCTGCTCACAGGTTTTTGGTTCCCCAGCAGAACCAAAGTGTGAAGTTGGCACTGTGCTCTTCATCCCAACTCCACCTTGGAAACCTGCACAAAGAGTTGAGGAGGTCATACATAGCATGAAACCAGATGGTCACTCGAACACAGAGGCTGCCATGGAAGCCCCTTTTCCCCAGAGGTGGCACTGCCAGCCCAGAGCCCCCTGAGCTGCAGGCTGTGCCAGCCCACTCACCCTATCCCCCGGCACCCTTTGACTGGCCCAGCTAACCCAGGGCTCATATGGGCACCATGCCTTACCCAACCCACACAGCTGGCACTCCAAATGTCTGCTCCCAGAGCAGATCCCACTGTGGGACCCTGCCATCCCACATAATTCCTGCTGCCAGCCACTGTCTTTTATATCATCCTTCAGGTCTCTATCCTGCACATTGATGGGCTTAATAATTAGTTTCTGTTTTTAATAAGATCCATTCTGTGACATGGTTTGCTTGTGACTTTATCATAGGAACACAAAATCTTATTTTAAACAGAGGTAATTTTATGATGAAGTGCAGAGGGCTGCCAGTTTTCTCTTCTGTGGCTCATCTACAAAATTATTTGGGTGGATATAAGAGAAGGTAGATCAGAAATTTCTCCATACTGTGCCAGAGAATATAAAACTGGAAGGCAGCTGACAAAAGGTGGCAATGAGACAGTAAGAGAACCATGTTGTTACAGAGGTATAAAAACCTAATGCTATAAAGAGAACATTGCTGAAAAATAAATTTAAGTTATGAGCACATATTCAAAGAGAGGTTGAGGAAGGCAGAAAAATTATATTAATGTAAAAGAGGAAAATCCTGTGGTTGCAGAGTTTCAAGAAGCTTCCAGCCAACAGGACCATTTATTGGCCTCAGCATGTGATCAGGCTGGGTTAGCACATCACTTATTACAGCCAGGTTAGCCCATCTCTTATACAAACTCCTAGCTACCATTCCATGATATTTTTTCTATACATCTAGGATTCAAGCTGCCCCTTAGAGTAATGTCTGAAAGTACTGATTTCACATACCTTAGTGAGTAATTGCAGTCTGAATATTAGTGTTATAGACGGCATGATTTAAAATACCCTTTTTGATGGTATGGTGTGGATAAATTTGGATTACATATGTCTCCTTATGTAAAAGAGATTTTCTTCTTTTGGTAACACATTGTCTGCTGCATTTGCCTAGCACCCCCTACCATATGCTCTTTAAAACAAGCTGTTGCATTTCAAGAATTGTCCCTAGTAATTAACAGGAAAAATATTGTTGTTTTTTTTTTCCTGAATAAACTAGAAGACCTGGCATCAATTAATACTTTTTTTCCCCTCTGGCTACTTGCTCCTGCAAGCCATAAAATCACTTCCTTCTGTTCAGTTCCTCACCTCCTGCCTGTCAGTTCAGCTTTTGGCACCACTGCTCCGAGTAAATACAAAGCAAGCTTTTCCCATCATCATTTCGTATCCCTTTTCCACTTGGTCTCTGAGCTTCTTGAAATCCTTAAAATTAATTTGCTCTGAGATCTCCTTTTCATCTCTGTTTTGCTCTCTTCATTCTCATGCGTAGGTTTTTCCTCTCTTGCTTCCAGAAACCTATGTCTGAACCAGTCTCAGAGCTGCTATTTGCATCCCCTCAAACCTCTTTCATTTTTTTGGACCAAAAATTAGCTTTCTTCTTTAATTCCAGAAAGACTTTGCCTCTGTGGCTTTCTGTTCTTCCAATTAATCTCCCTAGCACTAGATCAATCAATACTCTGGGCTGTATGGGCTCCCTGTTCCCTGTTTCCCTCTCAGTCACTGTAAGACAAAATCTCAAATCCTTTTCCTTTCCTTCCAGTGCATCAATTCTGGCTCATGAAATTTGCTTTTGATACCTATAGATATATATTTTATAATACATATTTGTGTCTATTACAGTAAATCTAAGAGTCCCTCAACTCTGATTTGCCTTCTTCTTCCAGTTTCTCTCCTTTATGGTGTGTCTAATACCCCCTAGATTCTCTAAAGCTTTCTTAAATCCAGAGTGGTGGCAGCTGAGAGAGTTTTTCTTCACTGTCTAGGTCTCTCCTTCGTGTGACATTTGCAGGCTTGCTTGGCATCTAGCCATCCAAAACTGAGAAAACAAGATAATTGTCCTAAGAGAATAATATCTTTCAACTCTTGATGCATAGAATCCCCTTCTTTAAAGTTACCCACTGACGTTGTATTCTGTTGGTTTTAAATAATTTTCAATCACTATCACAGAAACAGGTTTCATTTAAATCTATAGCAAAATTCCCAGTAAAATGAGGATCATCTTCAACCAGAATTTTGCCTAGGTTTTGTTAATTTGTGGGTTGTTTTCTTTTTTTTTAAATGGGGCCTGGAAGTGAAAAAGTCACTTGAATGGAAATCTTCTTTGGCAGAGAAGACTTTTTCAGGAATGTTAAAGAATCCAGAGCTCCAAAATCAGGTCCTCTTGACTGAGTGTACAAAAGAAATCTTGAGTTAATTGCTGTCTTAAGTAATAAAGCTGTTGAGATGTATTACAAGCTGCTCTTAATTCCAACTTCAGGCATTTTAATTTCTTATAAAGGCGTATTGATTACTTTGGACTGGTCTTCAATTAGGAAAATGATCAAGGTTTCCTAGAAAGTTAATGGGAAAAAAGGTGTTCTGAGAACTGGTTCTTTGTTACTTGCTTATCTGGGTTTCACAGAGCATGGCCATAGTCTGAAGACATTCACTGACCATTGCAGAAGGCTGAATGCTGTAGAAGACAGAAATAGTATGTGAGGAATACTTCAAAGAGATTGCTGGGGTTTTGACTAACATGTGTCTTGCATACCTTAAGTAAAACTAAGCCAGAGGTAATCTATAGGTATTTTGATATTTTAGAAATAGTAGTGATTTTCTCTGTTGACAGTGACAGTTTTGAACTCTTATTTCAAGGAAGCTTTCTTCTAACCTGGACAACTAGTTTGCATGTCCCACATATCCAAAAAATTATCTTTCAAGATATTTCGAGTGTATTTCCTCTTGAAAGATTTCTACCTTTCACAAAGCCTCCTTCAAGATAGTTGGAAAATCCCTATTTTCTTTAGATGGAATCACCATTTAATTTTGGCATCCAGGGACTTTGTTCAATTTACAAAGACCATCAAGTACCAGGATCAAATACAGCAGCAGTTAAACTCTGCCTCACAGGGAAAAGTTAATCCAACACTTTGATGTATCAAGTGATGATTTAACTCCTCTTGGGAATCCTAGGTGATGGATTTGCTCCTTCTAAAACAGCAGCTGTTTCAGTTATGTGTTACCAATTAGGAAATCATTTTCCTGTATTTTGAGCCTGTAGAACATATGGTATGTTGAGGTCCCCATAATCACATTCATATGCACCCTCACCACTGATTACTCCCTAGGGAACCTAAAGCTCTGCTAAATCAGTGTGTAGTCCCTGAAATAGACCCATACATGGTCCAGTCATCACTACTAGAGGAGTAAATCCCCTGTGATACAGCCTCCAGCTACCTCTCCAAAACTGCCTTCCTCCAGTGAGATGGCTATAGACATACAGAAGTTTAAAGTTCAATTATATTTAATTTTATAATGAACACTTCTTTCACAGCCTGTGCATGGCTTTTTGTTCTCTGTGTTTTCCTATTCTAAACTCCAAGCGAGAGGATTTTTCCTTGAACTTTGTTGCTAGGGGATACCTCTGCTGTATATCACATTGT
Source organism: Leptocoma aspasia (assembly GCA_013399835.1). Lineage (NCBI taxonomy): Eukaryota > Metazoa > Chordata > Aves > Passeriformes > Nectariniidae > Leptocoma > Leptocoma aspasia. Next base: position 328,641 of record VXAX01002958.1, on the reverse strand, counting down.
GCATTGAAGGGTGTGGTAAAAGAGGTGTTTGCATTTTCAAGCCAGACCTCTGGTCTGAAGTGGAAATGCGGTATGGTTGTCTTGTGCAATGGCATCCTGAGTGGCTTCGAGGGCCAGACAAACTGCCAAACAACAGTGCCATTGCACCACAATGTTGTAAAACCAGATTAGAGGGAAGATCTGAGCCATACACTGTGGAGAAGCGTGAGTCTTACAGAGACTTGCTCTGTCTAAGCCAGGAGAAGAAGAGGTTTCTGCTACTCTGTGCTGAAAAGCAGTAGGTACACTCTTGTTACTCATTCCCATAAAACTGAAAGCTGCTGGTTGGAGAGGAGGAGCTTGTCTCCTCCACGGGCTCGGGGGAGCCTTCAGACCAGCTGGTGGAGAATCTGCAACCTGCCAGCACCTGAGTGAGCTCTGCCCACAGACGCCTCACAAGCCCGTCTCGCTCGCAGGCAGATATTTTGCCACCTGACTCAAAACAAATCTCTGCTCAGAGCACGCTTTTTAACAGCCAGCTTTCATCCCTGCTTCCAGATACCTTCTCCCTTCTTTGCAGCCTGGAGAAGGATGGTGGTCTGGGTGATTTCCAGAGTAAATGTTAGCAATGCTGGGAGCAGCATCCCCCCATGTGATGGTAATGAAACAAAACCAGTGTTGCCAACTACCACATCTTTTTCATATCTCCTGTAACACACAGTGTTCTCTAAAGCTTTGGTTCAGAATACTATCACAAGAAAAATCTATCTTATCTTATCTTAAATTCCATTGCATGTAACTGCTTAGAATTACCGGGGGAATGTACGTTTCAAACAAAATTTAAAACATCTAAAAAGCTCGGTGTATGTTGATGTTAATTTAGTTTGTGTACTTTGATACAGTAATGAAATTCGTGGCATTTATAGGTAATCATAGCAACTATCAATGGAGCAAAATATATAAGAAAGAAGTAAAGATTAATGAAATTTTTGTGAGTAAGGTTGCTGGGTATGGCTCTTTATTCTGTCATTTTAACTCTAGGTAAATCAAGTTTTAGGCTTTTAAGTTATTTTAAATAATATTATTTAACTTAGTTTTAAATAAAGTAAGTTTCCAACATTCTTTTAAATCAGGTTAAAGCCTTGGTACTTTATAAAGAACTGATAATTGCATATACCCTGCAGAGTACTGGGATGGCAAAGAAGGCCAGTGATGAAAACAAATAACATCACACTCTGAGAGGGGAACTGTAACAAAAAACAGGTATTATCTGTCTCATGTACCATCAGCATGGAAGTGAGAAATTATCACTATTCTCAGCTAGTTACATGGAATTTACTTCTTCCAAATTTAGACACAAAATACATAATTCTAGTTCTGCCTGTGGATATGTGGTTACAAGAAGAGTATACCTGAAGCAGATGCATCAGTCATTCAATTCAGTAAAGACCAGCAGGAAAGATACTTTAACAATAGCTTCTTACTGTGGAATTAATATACAGGATTCTCACAGAGTCAGTGGTATAATTAATATATAGGTGAAGCAGGGAGACCTTCCTATTTTTTTTTGTCCCCTGTTTTTTTTCCCCCCATGCTTGAAAAGAAAAGTTCTAAAAAGTGAACTGTTTGCCAAAAGAAACCATATATCTATCAGTTCACTGCAGTGGGAACCACTGGGCTGTACCAGATGGAAACTCCTATCTCTGTGTATCTATTGAAATATGACTTAATGAATTCCTTACCTGTTCTACATTGTCTAAACATTTATAAATTACTTTCAAACCTGGATGTAATAGGATCATGTGGGAGTTCCTGTCTTTGACAGAAGCATGTTTAAAAGACTACTGGCCATATTCTGGTGTATGAAGTGTCATACATACAAACTTTGATGCTGCTCTTCCCACAAATCATTTGTACCTTAAACACAATGTGTTTTTAAACGTGCAACTAATAACACACGATTACAGTATCCTGGCTCTGTCTGCCACAACTTCTCTCTTTCATTAACATTAGAATAAAAATTCTGAAACCTAGCAGTATCTTTACTATATGTACATTTCATTGGGGCACCAACCGATTGCTGCATTACAATTACTATTAATAAATAATTTCAAAAATTCAGAAATCTTAATTGCATCAGAATAATGGATCTACTCTAGAGAGAATGCACAAGGGGTAAAATTATCCTGCAGGATTTGCAACTGTTTGCCTTTAATATTAATAGATTAATTAGCGAGTGCATTTGAGACATGATTGCCTGGAAAAATTTTCTTCCCAAACTGATGCAATGAACTTAACAGGATGAAACTTTGGTTGTCAATGGTTACTCTGTAACCAGATCTCTGAAGAAATTTATTTTTATAATAACTTACAAAATACTGGCACCATCATTACATGTTCAAATGTGATTAAGAGTTCAGTGAGTGTGATATTTTGAAACATGCTTAAAATTTATTATAATGGTAATGCTCTTGAAATAAATCTTCTCTTTTCCTAAGGTAAAGATTTCCTTTGGTCTTTCAAGACCCACATATTCTCACAAGACATACAAGCCCGGTGGATTGTTTTTAAAAGATTTTTTTTGTTAGTGGCTGGAATTGCCACAATCTGAGCAAAAATTTAACTGGGACAACTGGTCTATGGAGAATGCCTGGATGAAAAAGAACACAATAAAGGCAACAGCAAAAAATCACGGCTCTGAAATGCACAGTGGTACAGTACTGAATCAGTGCAGCTGGGACTGTGAGCTTCTGTTCAGACTAATTGGTGATGCATTATCAATGTTGGAGTGATGTGTTTGAAAATAGCTACCCATGATTGCAAAACACAGCACTGGCACTGTCTACCAATGGTGCTGCTGCTGCTACAAGAGCCATTGCAAACCTAGTGAAAGCAGCACCCTTGGCTAACCTGTGGCAGAATATGTAATCCCACTTTGAAGCTATAGGGAGGGCACCATGTGTCTGGACTGATAAGTTATGAGTCTAAAATCTTTGATTTCTGACAATTTCTTCCTGCAGCAAGTGAAGTATCACACAGTAATAAATTATTGTCCAAAAAAGAAAAGAGCAATGAGTTTAACTCGTGGCAAAAGAATCCCAGGTGAGATAGTAGGTTAAATTCCATAATGACAATGACCCAATAAGACAGCAGGATGCAGGGGATGCAGCCTGAGTGTCTCTGGAGATGCAGAGCTCTGAGCCCATTTGCTGCAAACAGCAAAGGCAGAGCCGATTCTGCAGTGATGGGGAAGGAGGCAAGCAGATCATATGTCAAGACTGTTCTTAGTCTTATTTTTCCATATCTGTTATTTTCTTTTTCTGTGCTCTGTGTTGTCATTTTGTATGTTCATCTCATCTATATGCTGCATTTAAATTTAAGCAACGTCCTATGTCTATATAGTTATTTGGTCCATTAACACAAATTGGATGATACAACAGGGCTGCAGTATTTGATCTTGCAAAATGAAACAAAAAGTACAAAAACACACCACTACACTGATGTGAATGTTTTTGCAGATTTAAATTCTTAGCCTCTAGCCTTAAGGAACTTGCTCTCTTCCATTTCAGAAACTGTCAGAGCTCTCACACCTTCTAGTTAATTAATAATATGGAGTTACATATAGTCAGAAAAAAAACCTGTCAGGACTTTAATCCAATATGATGCAAGTTTGTCTTAGAAATATTCCTAAAAGGCATGATACTTGAATAGCAAAACACCCAGAGACGGACTCTATAGCAACAGGCAGCTGATGGTCTGCCTTCCCCAGCTGTTAAGCTGCTGTTTTACTAACAAAGCGTCTGCTAACTTCACTCTCCAGACAAGGTTTTATTAAAAATTAAACCAGCTTAAGTGAAAGTGGAAATGCCCATGCAGATGTTTCAACAGCAATTAAAAGATTACTGAATTTTGCCTCTGATCTTCAAATCAGATTTTTAATTAACTTTAATTAACTTGAGGGCATCTAGAAAAGATGAGAGGGAATAAAGTAACAAGACAACCAAAGCTTCTGTGTTCTCAGAAAGAACAATCATATTGCCTTCATGATTTTAGGAACTACTTGCAGAAGTTTGCAAGTGGAGAGAAACTAGCTCTTGATTTCAAGTCATTTACACTCAGCACTGGGTTGTCCAGCTCAAGTGCTTGGGCCAGGGCTATTGAGTTCTCAAATTTATTTGAAATAAATGGATCTAGAGTTGCTGCAGATCTTTGTACATCTCTGTGTAAATTTTGTGGCTTACAATGGCCTCACAGCTACAGAAAATAGGAAATACTACTTAAATTACAGACATCCTCAGTAGCTTTGGACAGACATAATTAGCAAGATTCTGTGCCCTCTCTACCTTAGAAACCCAGTATTTTTTCCTAAGGCGTTCCTATGTGCTGTGAAGATAAAATCTGATGGTACAGTTTTGACAGTCTCAGTAAGGCTTGGCAGCAGATAGATATTCTGGCTGCAAAAAGGACACCCTTTCATTGCAGGACAAAACAAGAAACACTCCAAACACTGAAGAACAGTAAAATTACCCAGCCTGAAATAACCAATTACTAGCAATGAGGGTGCTAAATAAGAAAGTGAGAAATGGAGGCTGAAATACTCCACATACTTCAGGTAGAGCAGGGAAGAGAACCATGGTTTCTATGCCTTGGATGGCCAGTTCTGGGGGGAAAAGATTCCTTTCTAGTTAAAAATTCTATCTAAAACCTGAAAGATCTTTTTCAGTGACACTATGCTTTCCCTCTTGTTGTATTGCACTGAGTAGTTAGTTTATTATTTTGCACTGGGTGGTTTGTCTTGTATCTGAGTGCTTTTTTTTTTTTTTGACAAATGCAAGTTTTCAGACAAAATTTTGTGGCTGAAACATTCCAGTCAGCTCTAGCCCTCAGCTGGTGTGCAACAGAGCCCACCTACATGGATCCCTGGAAAGGAGCCCAGGAGGGGACTCCCACCACCAGCAGAGTTCACTCCAGTGTCCCTGGAGCTTTGGGACCTCTTTGCTTTCTCACTTGTGTTATTTCATTGAAAGTAATGCAAAAAACAAAGCACAAAGATCTAACATAGCAAAACAGGAGGAAAGTCAGGATCAGAGATGCTGTGTCCAGTGTGTGCCTTGTCCTAATACAGCAAAATAAATAGTTCAGTCAAAGACACAGAATAACCAGGTTATTTTATATAACCTACTGGATTTTTGTTAGGTAACCAGTAAAGGAGGATTAGCCAGTAATCCTCCACCTCTTTCTAAGGGATTCTGAGCCATGAGTGTCTTATAGTCCCACTAATATCTCACTTGAGTGAGAGTTTAACCATTTAAGAGTTACACTAATAGGATGTTGAGAATGAAATCTCTGCTTTTTCGTTGTGTAGTGCTCCTCCATGTATTTATCCAAAGGCTGGCTACTAAAGCTGTCATGAACCTCCAACTCTCTTGGGCACCACTATGATGAATGCATAGCATAAATGTCTGGAGTGATACAATGAAAAGTTAACAAACTGCTCAGATAAAATCAATCCTGAAACTGTAGCATGTAAGTCATGGAAATGGGCAATTCGGCATCTAATACACACCATAACAAAACCAATACTTTTTCTTTGCCTTGCCACCTACTGACTTTAGTCTTAGGCTCACACTTTAATTTCTGTTTGTCACTCTTTCCTTTTTGTCCTGGTTAGGACAAATTGTAATGTGCCCTCCTAGTTAGGCAATATTGGTACCACAAGATTGATAACAATTATATAGTCAGTCTTTCCAAGAAGGAGGATTATAAGAGTTAGCAAGCTGGATGAAGAGAATAATGAAATTGCACCTGCTGTTCCTAGATTGTGTAAAATGTCTAAATGGTCATTATTTTCTATTATTTTCTTATTTAATATACATGTAATGTTACACATGTAATAATTTTCCAAATCATTCCCAAATCAGTGAGAGCCTATATTAATTTCACTTGTGATCAGAGTGCTAGCAGCAGTGCTTCTTAATAATTTGAATATGCAATTAAGAAAATGGCATGCAATTACAAACTGGCAATGCGTGGGATAAAACATGTCTTCACCCTGAAGGGACTGAGTTAAGCTTCCTTAAAGCAACATCTTTCAAGGCTGCCCAAGACTTTTTTTTTCCATTTCTCTCATTCTTCTTGCTAATATAACTGCACACCAAGCCATACGGATAGCATAAACCTTTTCAAATATCTGGTGTGCTCTTCCTGCACAGCTGAGAAAAAGAAATTGGAAAAAGTCAAATTGTGATGCTAGTCCTTTGCTTTCCAGGGAACCCTGCCCAGGCTTTGGCTCTGCAGTTAAAGCTCTTAGAAAGGCAGGGGTAGAGCAAAGGGTTAGAGTTCATGTTTGGGTCTCACTCAACTCCTCTAGTATGCTTTCATTAGCACTCAAATTTCTACAAAAATTTTAAAAATCCCTGAAGTCTCTGCCAACCAATAATAATGAATGTCAGTATTTTGATACATGAAGCAGCTGGTATCTCCTACTAATATTTCAATTAGCAATATGAATGTTAGTTATAAATATTTCTGTGCACTTTGGAAATCTACAGTTGGAAGGCTTGGCTGGAGAAGAATTAGAATTGCTGGCATTTTATGACATAGTCTGAATACCTCTTGAAGCAGCAGGTGGACAGGATGCTATATAGATACTACTCAGGCATGTGTTCATATTGCAAACAGGATCCCAGCATTGGCTGTAGTTAAGATTTGGTATTGATTCCCATTTTAGCCTGTCTTTTGGTTGCTTATAACTTTGCAAAGCTGCAAGTGCTGTGTCTATGAATTTCTACTTGGAGAATAAATTTGTTTTTGGAAAACTCAGCCAAAAACTGTTTGAGGAAAAGCTGGTGCTCTCACACAAGTTAATGCATTTGAGGGCCTGAAAATTTCTAGTGCTCAAAGCAGGAGCGTCAGGGAGACAGAAATCTCTGGTCATGCGTGTCAAACTTTTGCCCAAATTAAAATTTGAAAAGTCACTTGGCATAGGATCAGTTGAGGTTGATTCAAATTTAGTTTTTAAATGCCCTTACAATTTCACAATATGCAAACATTGCCATGTGTGAGTATACTGGGACCCTGCAGGGAGCAAAAAATTGAGATGAAGGGAAAAGGTGAAGGAACAAAAATGGAATTGAAGGGGAAAGGGAGCTGATGAGATATGAACGAGATGCCAAATAGATTCAGAGCCAGCAGGTGTGTGGAAGACTGAACTCCAGGGTGGAAACCAGCCAAGGAGAGAGCCTGAAACTGAAGACTGGGATTGTCTGGAGGAAGAGACCAAAGTGGTCACGCTATCTGGGAAGCTTCACCTTTGTCTTTGCCATTGCCCATGTAATTAGTTAAATATACAGCATGTGGGTCTTTGGCTGACCCAGGAAAGCAATGGCTTCTTATTGACATGGTTTTCTTGTTTGGATTTTCTTTTCTCTTTTAGTTACAGAGCTGTGTAGCTATTTCACTTTATCTTAAAAATAGAACTGGAAGAAGGGATCACTCTTGCTGTTGCCTTGCTCTTCCCAGCAATCCCCATCTCTGCTGGGGAATGCTGCTCCCTGTTCCTGTGCGTCCTTTCCTCTCTGCTAGATTTGCAGTCTGGCCATGTAAAGGAGCATGTGGCTTTTTATATCCTGAAAACTAATGCAGAGGTGTTAGAAATACTGTCATAATTGTTTGAAGAAAACTGCTAGCCTTTCCAGAAGGAGAGGGAAACAGCAGGAGGGTTCTTTTAATGTAAGTTTAATTATAATGGCTAAGTAGCTCAGCACCATCAGACCATAAGTTACAGCTTCTTGTTTATGATACACCTGCCAGGAGGAATTTCAGATTCTTTAAGATATGTGTCTAATAACTGGTGTCAGTCCCTAAAGGCACAGACCTTCTGCTCCATATCCATCTCCACTTTAACTTGATCATTTTTTATTGAACTATGAAAACACGTAGCAAAAAATCCTCTAAAATTAATAACTTGTACAATGAAGTAAGATTAATGAAATTTTTTATAAAACAATTTAATCAGTGGCAAGGCTAAATGCTGCAGTTCACAAGTTCTGAACTTGGAAATTCACAAAATAAATTGTTTCTGTTTACTCATGCTGAGTTTATGCTACTCAGATGCTAACAGTAACCTTCAATGGACGTGCAAAGATTCAAGGGAAGAAGAAAAAAGCCAACAGATGGTACTGTATGTAATTCCTCAGCAGTGTTCACAAACTTTTTTTCCTTTTGTCATTAAATTATCTAATTTTGCATGGCCATTTGTGAATGCATCAACAATACTCAATTTAGTGTGTGACACAATGTTTTTCATGCCCATGAGAAGGATGCCTAAAATTTTCAAGGCTAGTTTTAGCACAGCTATAATAGCTTGAATGGAGTCTCAAAATATTTTGTATCTGGATGCTGGGGGTTTTTTCCACTTTGCTTTATCACTGACTATCAAGACTATTGCAGAAACACCTCCCAGTCATGTTATTGTAGAATGTCTGGTGGGTGTGCAATAGTCTTCAGCTGTGACTGCTGTTGTAGAAGTGCTGGGCAGCAGTTTTGGACTGTATTCTTGACTGTGTGCCAGCCTTCAAATCTGGTTCTAAACTTAGATGCTTGTTGTCAGTGGTATTACTCCCTCGAGTATCACTTGCAGGATTAGGTATTACACAAAGTTACACAAATGGTACAGTTGTGGAAAAGCTGAGAGTTAGTGCTTTGGAACTACACTGAGATCCTGTGGTAGGCTTTGCTTAATTTTAACACTACTCTACATCACAAGGAACATCATCTACCAAGATATCAGTGGTAAATCACAGCCAGAAACAGGATCAGGCAAAACTATCCAAAACAATTGACGGTTTTATAGTATTATAGTTACATTTCTGAGAAAAAAAAAATAGGTTGGAAGTGGATGATTCCTCCCACAGACCTTTTCTGGCAACTCTATGTCTCCTGGAGACCATAGCACACAAAAAAGCCCTGGGTAGAGTTGTAAACTGGATGCTTTTCCCCACTTTTCTCTTCACCAGAACTTGCAAGGTGCTCCAGTTCCATTTCCTCAGGTTCAAAATGGAAGTGTGGTCTTCAAATATAGAAATAAAATTCCTCCTATGGACAAGAAGTATCCTTCTTCAGAGGTCACTGATGGAGCTATAAAGTCTCCTGAACTGTAAGAGAATATTTGCAAAACTTCAAGTCTTTCCAGTTTTGTTCTGCAGAGCAACTCTGATGTCCTCATCCACATGTGCTCTCCTGAAATCTGCTTTTTCTTGTCCAGATAGAGTACTTCCCTGGTACATCCTTGAACACTTTCTCCACTTGGAATAAAATACTCCGCCACTATTTAGACACTGCAATAATAGAATTTTTTTATCAAAGTGAAATATTCCTGGGGCAATGTATTTAAACAAAAATTAAACCACTAAATTAATTTTGAACACCTATATAGGATACATAATTTCCAGGACAGCGGAGGTAAAATAAAGCAGGTTTGATCCTTCCTGGATATCAGGCCAGTACTTTATTTAGATATCTAAAAACGTTAAAAGGATCCTAACTTCAGATGCATCCAGTTGGTAGTGCTGGCCCCACATGTTTCCCCTGAAGTTAAGGAGATGTGGAGGCTGAAATGGGGATACTCAGAGGATGGGAAGGAGAACTGCACATTTTTCTGTCATTCTGATGATGCTGTCATTGTCTTTCTCTACCTGTTGATATCATGATTATATCACAAATACATTTTGTTGTCTGTTCCCCAGCAAAAGGAACTCCTAGTATCAGCAGAGAGCCCTGGGGCCACAAGGGCATAAACTCAGCTGCCACTGGCCCTGTGAGAGCAGAAGCCCGAGGAAAACTACAGCCTTTTTGCCTAAGTCAGCAGATCTAGAGTTGCAAATCTGAAGAGCACTTTGTTACCTTCCTAGACCAAACAGTATTTAGGAATACTAAACCTGAACTTACTGATGCAAAGAGCCATTTGAGAGAAGAAACAGATGCTCATTTGGTAAATGTCACAAAAATCCCAAAGTTGTTCTCTGATGGAGTTTAGTAATCAAAATCTAAGCTTTCCCTACTTAAATGCAGGCTGCCATTTAACAGGGCCAGTGCTGAGCTCTTGCTGTATCTGAGTGCTCTATTGCAGCATGCCAGTGACAGCAGAACGCCGGGCAGGTGGCCAGGGGCCAGCCAGGGTGATGCAGCCCATGCCAGTACAAGGGTGAAGGGACCCCTGGGAAGAAGCAGCCTTTGACAGGCTTGGCCCCAGCTGCCTGTTTGGGACTCACAGGCCCACCTGGTGCAGAGCCACCAGAGATGCTTGAACCTGATCTGAGCAGCCAGTGGGGACTATGCAGATATATTCCTCTGATTAGTACTGCTGCGCCCATTCTGTGCCAGAGTTGAAAGGTGAAAAAATAGCTGCTGGGAAGAGAGGGAAGAAGTGAGAGGTGGAGAGAAAGCAGTGATTGCAGATGATGACGAGCATCAACAGGAGCAGAAGTCAGAGCAAAGCCTGTACAGTTGGAGGGGATGAAGCATTACAGTGGAGAGATGGAGGAGAAAAGGAAAGGAGCGGTCTGAGTGCCTGTGTGTCTCTCATGGTGAACAACAGCGATTATTAACAAGCCTTTCAGTTATTACAGTAGCATAAGTGTAAGGATCAAGAGCAAAAACCTGTCATTTTACACAGTAAATAAGTTATAGGTAATAAGTTAACCTGGGCAGCTGACACTGCTGTGCAGTCTTCAGGGCTGGAGAGGGTATGAAAATATCAGAGGTGGCAGTGCCAGGGGTCCAGAGGGAACACTGGAAATAGTTGGGCCCTCACTCTCAGTACCTTACTCACTTGGAAAGTGGTAATGGGAAGACATTTACTTAAAGGCTGATATTTAAAATAACAACCAACTGTTTTACAAGCATTGACTTGTACCAGTTAATAACTGTGCTAGAAAAATAGAGGTATTTTTAACAGCCAGCTCCTCAATCTGAAAGCCTTGACATGTGAACAAGCTACTCCCAGAATGACAACTTACCAGAAGGTGACGGCTAAATTCAAAATTGTACCACTGTGGCTTTATATCAGCTTAAAATAAATTTAATTAAATCAAGCAAAACCTCTATTTCTTCCAATTTATCCAGAGGTCCTATAGATTTAATCTGAACTGCTTTGAAACCATGTGAACCTTCTTTAAATACAATTAAGAAATGCCTGTGGGTCGGCTGGGGTTTATGTCTGCCAGCGGCAGAAGCACATAAAAGAACCTATGAGATGCTCATGACAGAGTTAAGTTAGGTAAATGGGAATGCTTTTCCTTATTAAGAAAGGTGCTTGTCTGTGTGCTTATTCAAGCTAGGAAGATGGCCCTCAGGACCCTGAAAATGAGGTGGCTTGGTATTGGTGCAGAGATCTGCACATGTCTGATGCCTCTTTTTCTATACTGATAGCTTTTAGCTGCTAGCCACATTGAAAATAGAAAGATCTTTTTGAATAGTAAAAAAGCAGCAACTGAGAGCTGGAGAAAATTGTCTTTTTTAAAAAATTTTGTTGTCTTTTTTACACGTAGAATTTTCTGTGACTGTTTAAGACTGTGAGCAAAACCAACCTCTCCTTATTAAAAATGTGTGTTTCTGAAGGGATACACATATCCAATATAACCTTCACTACGATGCTTCTAATTAACCAGTCTGCTTCACAATAAAGTATCTAGCTGTCACCAAAATCAACACTGTTCAGTTATTAATAGATTAAGGAAAGAATGTTAATTCTTCAAGCTCCATTTCATTCGGTCTCATTACTTTGCAAGCCAGATGGTTGCAGGGCCAGACCTGTCAGCAGGCACTGGGAGGAAGAGCACACTTGCCGACTGGCAAGATGCAACACACGCAGCATCTGGAAACCTGCACCAGGGGCAGCTGCTTACACTTCCTGGAAATTATTCTGCAGGGAGCAGAAGAAATAATGAATTGATCTAATCCGGTATTATTTTTCTCACTTCTCCCTCTATGGTACCCAACATCATCTCCAACACAGCGGTGGAGTGTGCCTCCAGCTGTGAAGGAGGTAGCTCTCTGTTCATTTTAGGTAGCCAGCTAATTGCCTTTTTGCTTATGGTGATGGGCTTTATGGTCTCTCCTGAACTGGCTGAGGTGATGCCAAGTTGGAAGAAACGTTTGCTATCTACATCTAATTTGCTAAAGACTTTCTTCCTGCAGTACAAGTCCTAGGACTATGAGAAAAGCACTTTGTCTCTTTGATCAGACAAAATGTGTGGTGCATTCCCAGGCTCACGTGGCAGGCAAACCCAGAAAGAGAAGTTTGCCCCACCTACAGCCCAGGTAAAAAGTCTCTCATGCTGAATTTTAAAGAGGTGGGGTTTTTCTCCTCTTGGAAATATATTAAAGAATTAGAGATTTTGAAAGACAATCACCATTAACACTTTGGGAAAAAAAGTCTGACCCATTTTTCATAAAAATTCTCCAAGACTTTTACTTTTAATCAGAAATTAAAGAGAAATTTCAATTTGACCTGAAACTAAAGTTTGAGAAAGTTTTTCTCAGGTTCTCTTTTGTCTCCTTGAAACAATACAGAGAAGGGAGCTCAGAGCAATACAAGGCTGGGTCAGGTTATCTTTCCATAATGAGGCAGAACCATACATACTGAAGCCATTCTGAAAATATGTTCTTGAAACTTTCCATTGGGAATTCTGCCATCTCTCTGACTAGCCTCTAACAGTACTTTTCTATTGTTAGAATTAGCAAGGTTTTCCTAAAGTCAAACCTAAGTGTCCTTTGCTGCAAATGAAGCCAATGTCATCTTTCCCCACGCTGAAAAATTGATTACTTATTCTTTTAGCATCCATATTCTGTAAGATTTTTAATGTTTCCCTACCATAAACATAATTTTCTGTGTATTAAATTGGTGTCTTATAACAAGCTTAAATTTTCTAAGTTTATTTCCATTCTTGTTCCTCTGTCCTCAGTGATGGTTTGTGCTCTCCCCAGATGACCAGGGTATCCATGACTGATTTTTTCATCTTGTTCACAGCTGAAAAGCAAAAGTAATTTAAAGTATACTGAAATGTTTGTCTTCAAAGAAAAAATCAAAAATTACGAACCTTTCCCACAAAAAGTAATTTTCCACTCTTTTATATGAAATGGCCTTAAATTAAAACATTTTACTATCCCAAAAACACTATCTATCTCATCAACTCCCTAAGCATAAATGTAGAAATGGCAATGTTCTTATAAAACATTAAAGAGTAAAGGCTCTGAATGGGAACAGGGCACAAATATACCTCAGCGTGGGGGGACCTGTGAAGAAAATGTATCTGTTCTGGTCCACTTTTTTTTTTTGCCGTGGGGAGGCCAAGCTGCAATTTCCTTGTTCATTTTGGGTGGGATGAGCAGGATGACACAGGCAGGACATCTCCAGCCTCATCCCACTGTAGCCTGCAGCCCAGAGAGGGAACAGCCACAGTGGCTGCTGCAGGTTGGTGAACTGGTAATGGTAAAATTAATGGCAGAGATTAAAAACCATCTGATGGCTCTAATTATAGAGCTGGGTTATGGAGTTTAAATATAAAAAGCTTTCATACAAACTCCTGTGTATGATAGCCATACGTAATTAGATATTGTAGAAGAACTAGATGAATAGTAATGAAGGCCATTTTAGAAGGGCCAGCTAAAATTACCGAGAAAATTAATTGACAGAGGAAGAATAGAGGCATTGATGGGGAATTTATCAGGAAAAAAAAGGCTTGTCTTTTATCTGAATAATACTGAGGGAGGGGAAGCAAGGAGCAATATCAAAATTGTAACCTTCCAAGATAAAGATAATAAGTCCTGTAGTTTTTAGGAAACAAAATTATCTCCAGCTGGTACCACACATAGTGAAAAAGAACTATTTATGCCACTATGTACAACAAGGAGTTGCTCCTGCAACTTTATTTTAGCCTCACTAGGCTGTGCTTTCTCATCAAAGCAGAAGATATCAAGACCTCAACTGTTACATTTGCTAAAGTTGAATTTATTTCACTTACATACTTCCATGGTGAAGAGTCTGCATATAGAGAAAGGGTGAATGAGCAAATACAAGAAAGACCAGACCTTCCTAGATTTCCCAGTTTTGTCATGGGGTCATAGGTCTGGAAGGTTCCCTGGGGCTCATATAGTCTGTTTATCATTCTCAAGGCAAAATCAATGATAATGACAACTCTCCTGAGAAAAGCTACTTTAATCTATTTAATCTGTTTTTAGAGAACTCCAATAGTGGAGATGTTGCAGATTTCCTTGCCAATCAATTCTTATCCATTTTTAGTATACCCATATGAAAGATATATTTTAACATGTTTTAAAACTTTCTTGGAGCAATTCAGTCCATTATTTCTTTTCCTGTTTATCCCTGCATAGGTTTCTCCCATCCTCACAACAGTTGTGCTACAGACTGTTACCATTAATTCTCTTGTTGTCTGGTTTAGACAATCTTTGTTCATTTGTTCTTGCCTCATACATCACATTTACTGGAGCTTGATCATGCTTGACACTCAGCTTGTGATCCATGTCTAACATTAGCTTGAACCTGTTGTTCTCAGGGATGCATTTATCTGAAGTGCAAGGCATTGTGGTGAGGCTGGTTCAGTAAGGGCTTTTGTCTCCGAAAACCTGAGGTATGTCTAACATCATGGTAAACCAAATCCCTTCTCTGCAAAAAATTGCTTGTCCTCTAAATGCCTTATTTCCTTGAAAATTCAGAACATTATTTGCCTTTGTTCCTACATGGTAAACTAAGAAGAAAACCATTAATAAACACAAAATGTCTGTTACTTTACCACTTTGGTGCTTCTTCTTATTTGAGGGAAAAGGGGGATTCAGGGGTGGACAGGGGCAGACCTGAGTCAGGGCGCTGCATTAGCCTTGCTTTCCCTCTCTTCCATGGGGTTTGCGGCTAATTAGTATCACCTCCCAAAACCACATAATTTAGTGCAATATCTCAAGTTCAGTTTAGAAGTATCGATAGTGAAAACCTCCCATATTTAGGATTTGCAATTTCAAAAGGGATTATTTTAACTGAGGGAACTAGCTAAAGATGATAGAATAACTGAAAGCATCAGAACTGGCATGTAAGAGGCGGTTTAGATGTCTCTGTATCTCGGAGGCAGAAATGTTCAAAACACATATACCAGCCTAGAGGTAAAAACCCTGAAAAGATCAGCTGCAGACCTGAAGGGAAATAGTAGGGCTAAGAAATAAGGCTATAGGCAAAGGAAGAAAGAAGTGATCAATACAGAAAACTAAAGTGTTGCAAAGTATTGAAATAGAACAAGACTCTCCAAAAAATGAGTGTTGGGTTAAAAGTACAGAAATTTAGCAGAAAATAAACCACCTTTGATTGCAGCTAGTCCACAAAGATCAGAGGGGCTGGGTGTAACTGGGTTTAACTTCTGATCATAGTTAAATCAGCATGGTATGTCTCGTTAAGTTCAGAGAGCTTTTCATAAGTGCAGGTTCACAAAAAATGCAGTTTACCAATTCAGGTCTGGTTGTGTTCAATAAGGACTTGCACAACCTGGGTTCATGAATAGTACAGTTCATTGAAGCAACAGGAAAAAAGGTTCAGGTTTGCTGGTGACAAATGAACCAATGACAGAGTGTTAATACATGTCACTACAGAAAGCATGGCAACAGACATCTATCTACTGTATATGTGTGTATACACACACACATATACATGAAATGAATATTCCCAGGTCTGCTCCAACAAAGTTGGCATGCAAAGCTCACCTAAAGGCGTCCTTGCAGGAGAGGAGGAGAGACACAGTCTGCCAACTGATCCTGAACAGGCAGAGGTGTTTTTCCCCTGTGACCCTTTCTGCTTTGAAGCCACCCTTTTATACTCCACATTTTTTGTCCCTTCCCAAAGGGATGGAACAATGGTGTACTATAGGCAGCAGTGAAAACTGTCTGACCTCAGCCAGAGAGTCTTTACACACAGACTTATTCCCTCATGGACAAGTTTTACATCAAGGCTCGTTTTCCAGAGTGAAGGGGGAGTAAAGATCTGTGGGTGCTCTTCTGTGCATCTTCTCAGCTGTGAAACCTCCACCTCACTCCAGCCATCCTTCTGTTGTTAAGCCTTGCTTGAGCCAGGGAATCAGGAGCTCAGCTCATGCTTTCCCCAACTAGTATCATCAATTCTTCAATGACTTAAAGCAACACCATACAGTTCTGACCATCTCCCACACTGAGTCAGACCTCTCAAAGAATATAGGGAGAAAACAAAAAAATAAAAAGGAATTAGCTGCTATGCATTCAAAGTGGAGAAAATTATTAGATAGACTGGGTATGGCCTAAATATTGATGAATACAAGTCCTCAAATTTCTATAGTGATATACTAGAAGCCTTTCTAACTATGCAATAAAATAAATTGTAGAAAAAGGCTTTTTGGAAGTTCATAAAATCAAAGGCTGTATTAGAGGACTGCAGACCAACAAATACAGTATCTATTTTTAAAAGGAGGACAGAAGAAATGTAATCCCAGCAACTATGCTATAGATGTCTGTGGGTTTTGAGAGCAAGTGTGAAAATGGTGTTGTCAAAGACTCAGAGGTAAACAGATGAGGATTCATCAGGCCAGGAAAGAGGAATTAAAGGGCTCTGTGTCTCCCCTCCCTGCAGCACTTGTTGGTGTTACATAGGTGGTACAGTTGCTGGGAGGGTGGTGGGCAGTGGTGGAAGGGCTCTCATGCAGCTGTGAAAAGCCACCAGTCAGAGCATTGCTGTTTCCAGTCCTGTAGGAAGAAGATAGGATAAAATTCAGCATAAGATTCCAATGTTTTTTTTTCTCCTATCCTAGAAGAAGACACTGTCAGAATAACTGTGGCTTCCTCTGACAATTTGTTTTTCCACGCAAAAGACATGGAGGCAGCCTAATATTCACTAAAGCACCACAGAAGCAATTACATACAGCAATGTTGCTTTCCACAGTACTTTAAGGGATGTAGGAAATGAACCAAATGGGACCAAATGAAACATATGGCAGAAATTAATCTCGAAGGAAGAAGTATTATACTTGAGGAAACTTAAGGATCATCTGCAGCATGGATCTTGATTAATATTTTCTTAATGATCCTGACATGAAAAACAAGGGTATTTTGACGACACTTTCTGATGATGTGGAATTAAAAAGAATTATCAGGGCAGGGTGGGTCACGATGAACAGTAGAGCTTAAGAACTGTCATGAAATTAATGATAGAAATGGCAAAATCCGGACTTACAAGCAGACATTTTCAATTTTTCTATAAGTTAAATTTTAAAATTGTGGGATTGTTTGGGAAAATGTGAGTATTGCAGATGATCACAGCTTCCACAGAAGTGTCTCGGTGGGGGATGCATGGAAAATAGGGATGAATGGCTTAAAATATATTCAGGAGAATCAGAGAGTCAGTGTCCATACAGGCCCTGACAAGACATTATCTGGAATGCTATGGCAGGTGGCAGTGACTTCTGTGCAGGAGCAGTGAGCAAACACATGGCAGGTATGGAGAGGCTACTGGGGAGACAGCTAGGGAGTAAAAGCCTGAGACTTGAAACATGTGATTTGTAAAGTCTCTCAACATGCAGACTGGGATGATCACTCTCCAAGGATGCAATATGGAAGGAAGGATTCAGGAAAAAGAGCTGCTTAAGTCAATGATGCATTATTAGTCTATGAAGAATGCTGAGCTGAGGACAAACTTAGATTGGGCACAAGTGCGATCTCCTGCCATAAGAAAATTTATGTTCTTGAATTGCCTTCCTGCGGAAAGACTGGGAACAGACCTCTAAGTCATTCTAACATGAAATGAGATAATTTTATGAAAATAATTGCATTATATTACTGACTAAGACAGGAGCAAGAAGAACTTTATAATTAAGGGGGACACTTCCAACCCTTTTTCTCCTGTTTCTATGTGGATCAACATTCACTTTGTGTATTAATCAAACATACTAAATTCTAATTGCAAACAAGATGAGAGCAATATAATGTCTAAATACTTCTGAGAGTTCTCATAAATAGTCTAAGGCTTTTCCACACTAAGCTATGAAGAAAATGAATTTTATTACCCTTCCCCTCCTTTAGGCTACTGGATAGCCATGGAAGTTGCATCTTTGATACTTTATATACTTCTTTCAAAGGCAGCTCATCTGTGACTTGCAAATTAGTAATTAACAGTAACAGCCTGACATCTCTAAGGTGCAGCACTAAGTCTCCACGTCTGTGCGAGCATGCTCCAGCATGTGGCCTGCATATCCAACCCTCTGGAATCTAGAGAGGGGAGGTTTGTGGAGTGCAGTGTGACTCCCTTCTTTCCTGCTCATGTGAGTTTCCTACTCAGTGTTTCCTACTGCCCGAGTATGGGTAGAGGGTGCATGCAGACACACAGGTTAGGCAGGAGCTGTGTGTCCCTGTTTAAATTTATATGACGATGGAAAGGAGGGACAATCTGAGTGGCAACCTGGCTCCAGAGAGTTTTTATGCATCTCCTGTGTGGCACACTTTCCCTTTGACCAAGTTTCCTCAGCTGACTCTCTGTAAAATGAGTGTGGAAATTGTGCCACCTTAAAGGATAACTGCTGAAGGAAGTGCTCATCTGTGATCATAGAAAAGGGGGCTTTTTTTACTGCAAGAGGATAAGTATGACATATGGAATTTCACATACACAATTGTCTCAGTAGTAGGCAGAAATGTTTGCTTTGTCAAAAAGTGCCTGTTAATTTAATTGTTTATTGAAATTTAATGAGAATACAGTGAAGGATAAAATCTTAGCTCTAGAAAAGATAGAAGGAAATTGGCTATTTACAGGAAAATATTAAAAAATTTAGCTCTAAATTTATAGAAAGCTTTTTATAAAACCTAGACTGTCATAAAGACTAGATTGCCTATGCAAGGCCACTAAAGTTGAAATTACTCTGACTCTGCCCAGGCTGATCACAACTCTGTGTTATCCTTCAGTTTTGCCAGGAGCATTTGACCAAAATGTTTTCAGAAAAGGAATATCCCTCCAACTTTTCATGGAGAAAATCAAAGCAGGTTCCAAAACTTTAGAAATTTGGTGTTAAGTCCTTGGAAGTTACTTGTCCTTTCCTGTTGGTTTCACATGTTTATGAGCAGCTGCTGCAGTGTGAGCCCTGGTGGACTGGGAGCATTGGAAAGCTGCGGGGCATCACTGAAAATAGGTTTAGGCAGCTCTGTAGAGAACCCTGGAGCTGGAGAGTGAGGGCTGATTGCTTTACTGGCATAGCCTCCCTAAATAAACAGGTTTTTTTCTTTCCATCTCCTGGTCCTAAATTTGCTCCCCAGCAGTCCCTCAGGATGCTCATTGGTGACAGACAGGCACGTCCATCCTGAACGTGCTGCCCCCAGGGCACTGGCACAGCCCAGAGTCCTTGGGCAAACTCAGCTCTGCTGTTCACAGTTGTTTTCCTTTCCTGCAAGGGTTTACTGTGAATCTTAATGACTTGCCTGAGACAGAGAAGGATTCTCAGTCTTTCTTCCCCAAGTTAATGTCAGCATGCCTGTTAATATAGGATAAGCTCAACTACAAATCAAGTGTTTTTTCCAAGCTAAAACAAACCAAAAGATTTCAAAGGCATTTCATGCAGGTTTATAGGAGAAAATCCTCTCTGTACTTGCCTCTCAGTGTTTAAATCTTTCAACCATTCCCTAACCGATCTTCTATTTTATGATCTGAAACAAAAGGCACTAGAGCAGCTCTTTCCTTATCTCTCAAATCACCTCCCTTTTCTTCAACCCACAGCAAAACAACAAGGATAGTGCAAAAAAGTATTTTTTATTCATTTTGTAATTTTGCTTTAAACACATGATGCACTTTCCTGAGAGCACAAGATATCTCTCACATTAATGGGCTAAGATGAGGGAAAGAAAGAAATCAGGTGCTGAGTTAGCATGAGGGAAAGAGAGACATGAAGTGTAACTGAAAGGAACTACCTGACAAAAGCATGTTACTTGTTAACCACCAGATTTGGTAAAGATTTGTCTTTCTGGTAGTTGCAAAAATCAGGTCAAGTTCTGTGTTCTTTAATCTGCCTTGGTGACTCAGTCACCATCAGCTCCATACAGTACTGGCAGCGTCCTTATCAAGCTGTACTGACTTATTCTGAGATTTTAAGTTTTCTTGTGCTGTTTCAGGAAGCAGATATTTCAGACGGGCCCACAAAGCCAAAAATGCAATAAACCCCTAAAATATTCATTTTTAAAAGGTTAAAACACCATTCTAGCAGTAGAGCACATTTTAAATAGTTTTTAGGACTGATCAAAAAGACTTGGGCATGGGTTATGAGCCATAGTGACTGGGTTGTGCTTCTACAAGAACTTCCTCATGGATCATTGCTTAGTTACTACTTAATGATTTAATCCATGATTACACACATTGCTAAAAACACTGGCATTGACATAAATGCTTGTGGAATGGTAAATAGGAATGAAGCAGAACAGACAGATATTTTAATTAATGAAAAAATACACAGAGCCTTGTGTGTGAAACAAAGCCAGCTGTTGAAGGAGACATGGGAACATGAGACTGCCCAGTAAGGCTGTAGCTTGCTCTGCTGCCCAGGCTGTCTCATCCAAGCACCCTTCTGCATCTTCCAACCTCTGTTTTTTGCAAGGCAGGGGCACAGCTTCAGAGGACCACCAATAGTACTAGTACTGCTGTGAAATTTTCATACCTGTTCTGCTCTACAACCCTTTTCTGAGCAACATTAGTAATTTCTTGTTTACTATTTGCATGGGTTTGAATTTGGTAGTTGAAATTTTTCCACTCATAATTCAGGAAGGACTTGTTAAAGAGGCTGATGGTGCCCTATAACTTATTTTCAAGGACATTTAATGGTAACACGAGCTGATGTATATGTACTACTTTCAGAGGTTTTCCTGATGTGTGCCACAGAAGCACAGAGGACATTTTTTAAATGGCAAAGTGTGGCCACTTTGCCTTAGACCAGCACTGCTAGCCCTAAATAACTCTCATGAAGCCTTTTGTCTTTTCTTCTGACACAAGCATGCTGTTGTTTTTATCCACATTTTCTGCCAAATTGCTTTCAGGAAATATGAGTGTCTGTATCTTGTGACACCCTCTAGTTTCACACAAACTGAATCATACTGTACAGTTCAGCTGAGTAATAAAATATAATCTGATTGGCAGGAGGTATTAAAGCAGGCCACATCATTACAGATCCTCTTTTAACCCAGTTTAACAAGTTGCTCCTGAGAAGTTATTTATTCTAGCTGTCAACATCTTGTTGTTGAAATGACAGCGATCAAATCTCTGTTAGATCCTAATCTTGTTCTTTTTACTCCACCTTCAAGTATCTGAGAGCCTCATATAAACAATATCACTTTTTGTCAGCAAAATGATTTGTTTGACTCTGATCATTTGCTGAAAGTTACAACAATGTATTTTTTTAATACCTACAACAATTATTAGTATGAGATGGGGATGGGATAAATAGCAGGCAGTAGTGAATGGTGGAGCATTGGAAGTCTGAATTGTTGCTGTGTTGTGCGCACTGATCCATCTACAAAACAAGAAGGTATTTCACAATTACAGAAACTTAGCAATGCATCCCCAGGTGCACAGATGTCACAGCAGCAAATTATCAGTCAGAGACTGATGTTCTTCTAGTGTCCTAGGGACATCTCACTAGCTAGCAGAGCACAAGACCCATCTCTGTTATGAAGTTATAGAAGTTATTTTATTGTGACTCTTATGATGCTAGGACTGGGAAAGAAAAGCTATATATTATCTGTCAGGCAGACTCCACCTCAACTTGAACAGTCCTCTGACTTGGGAAATTTTAGCCCCTGAATGATGCATTCTATCCTGATTTTAACTTCTCCAGTCCCCCAGTCCTAAAAGCTCCTGCAACTCTATCATGCCATGCATTATACTGAAAAGTAGGTCCACTTAAAACTAGAATTTTTTTACTTTTACTAGAAAGTAAAGTTTAGAATGCTAATTGGAATATGGGAGTATTTTTAATTGTTGGAAGCTTAGTATTTTAGGCTTATGACACATTGAAATAAAACCACCTACTGAGTTCAAAATTATTCATTTAATACGTTACCTGTCTCTTGGGCCATTTATGAATGCTAGAAGATCTCATTCCTTCAAAGGAATCTGAGAACTAGTTCACTTTCAAATGTGGTAATATTAAAGGTAATACTGATTTTCATCTGAAATCACTAAGGAATGTCCTTCTAGTGGAAAACTTTTAAACTCAATGCACAGTATATTTGTGCCAGAATGGATCCAGCTGATATTTTTTAAGGTCTTCACAGAATTGTGAAATTATTGTACCTAATGACAGCCTAATCAACCCTGCATCTAATTGACTGGGCAGGAGTGTTGATCTGCTAGAGGTCAGGAAGGCTCTGCAGAGGCATCTGGACAGGCTGGATCAATGGGCCAAGGCCAGTTGTATGAAATTCAACAAGACCAAGTGCTGGGTCCTGCCCTTGGGTCACAACTAACCCAGGCAGCACTGCAGGCTGGGGGAAATGTCTGGAAAGATGCCCAGCAGAAAAGGACCTGGAGGTGCTGGTCAGCAGCAGCTGAACAAGAGCCAGTTCTGCCCACACGGCCAAGAAGGCCAATCCTGGCCTGTATGAGACATAGTGTGGCCAGCAGGACCAGAGAAGTGATTGTCCCCCTGTACTGGGCACTGGTGAGGCCACACCTTGAGTGCCGTGTTCAGTTCTGGGCTCCTCACTGCAAGAAAGACATCGAGGGTGTGGAGCAAGTCCAGAGAAGGGCAACGGAGCTGGAGAAGGGTCTGGAGCACAAGTCTTGTGAGGAGCAGCTGAAGGAGTTGAGTGTGTTTAGGCTGGGAAAAATGAGTCTCAGGAGGGACCTTATGGCTCTCTGCAACTACAACCCACTACTGTCCTGAAAAGTAGCCAGTAGCCACTACTGTCCTTGTAGCCAGGTGCGGGTCGGTCTCTTCTTATGGGTAACAGGAGACAGGACCAGAGGAAATGGCCTTAATGCAGCAGAGGCACCAGAGGAGGTTCAGATTAGATATTACAAAAAATGTTTTCACAGAAGGGGTTGCCAAGCACTGGAACAGGCTTTCCAGAGGTGCATTTGAGTTACCACCCCTGGAGGTATTTAAAAGACATGTGGACGTGGCACTGAGGGACATGGTTTAGTGGAGGCCCTGGCAGTGCTGGGTTAACAGGTGGAGTCAATGATTTTAAAGGTCTCTTCCAACCTAAACAATTCTGTGATTCTATTTGTATTATGCTGGTTCATTGCGTGTATTTTGGGATATTATATTTTGGAGACTAGCATTTTTGTGCATAAAANATATAAACAATATCACTTTTTGTCAGCAAAATGATTTGTTTGACTCTGATCATTTGCTGAAAGTTACAACAATGTATTTTTTTAATACCTACAACAATTATTAGTATGAGATGGGGATGGGATAAATAGCAGGCAGTAGTGAATGGTGGAGCATTGGAAGTCTGAATTGTTGCTGTGTTGTGCGCACTGATCCATCTACAAAACAAGAAGGTATTTCACAATTACAGAAACTTAGCAATGCATCCCCAGGTGCACAGATGTCACAGCAGCAAATTATCAGTCAGAGACTGATGTTCTTCTAGTGTCCTAGGGACATCTCACTAGCTAGCAGAGCACAAGACCCATCTCTGTTATGAAGTTATAGAAGTTATTTTATTGTGACTCTTATGATGCTAGGACTGGGAAAGAAAAGCTATATATTATCTGTCAGGCAGACTCCACCTCAACTTGAACAGTCCTCTGACTTGGGAAATTTTAGCCCCTGAATGATGCATTCTATCCTGATTTTAACTTCTCCAGTCCCCCAGTCCTAAAAGCTCCTGCAACTCTATCATGCCATGCATTATACTGAAAAGTATAATGTTTTAAAACTAGAATTTTCCAGAAAGTAAAGTTTAGAATGCTAATTGGAATATGGGAGTATTTTTAATTGTTGGAAGCTTAGTATTTTAGGCTTATGACACATTGAAATAAAACCACCTACTGAGTTCAAAATTATTCATTTAATACGTTACCTGTCTCTTGGGCCATTTATGAATGCTAGAAGATCTCATTCCTTCAAAGGAATCTGAGAACTAGTTCACTTTCAAATGTGGTAATATTAAAGGTAATACTGATTTTCATCTGAAATCACTAAGGAATGTCCTTCTAGTGGAAAACTTTTAAACTCAATGCACAGTATATTTGTGCCAGAATGGCTCCAGCTGATATTTTTTAAGGTCTTCACAGAATTGTGAAATTATTGTACCTAATGACAGCCTAATCAACCCTGCATCTAATTGACTGGGCAGGAGTGTTGATCTGCTAGAGGTCAGGAAGGCTCTGCAGAGGCATCTGGACAGGCTGGATCAATGGGCCAAGGCCAGTTGTATGAAATTCAACAAGACCAAGTGCTGGGTCCTGCCCTTGGGTCACAACTAACCCAGGCAGCACTGCAGGCTGGGGGAAATGTCTGGAAAGATGCCCAGCAGAAAAGGACCTGGAGGTGCTGGTCAGCAGCAGCTGAACAAGAGCCAGTTCTGCCCACACGGCCAAGAAGGCCAATCCTGGCCTGTATGAGACATAGTGTGGCCAGCAGGACCAGAGAAGTGATTGTCCCCCTGTACTGGGCACTGGTGAGGCCACACCTTGAGTGCCGTGTTCAGTTCTGGGCTCCTCACTGCAAGAAAGACATCGAGGGTGTGGAGCAAGTCCAGAGAAGGGCAACGGAGCTGGAGAAGGGTCTGGAGCACAAGCCTTGTGAGGAGCAGCTGAAGGAGTTGAGTGTGTTTAGGCTGGGAAAAATGAGTCTCAGGAGGGACCTTATGGCTCTCTGCAACTACAACCCACTACTGTCCTGAAAAGTAGCCAGTAGCCACTACTGTCCTTGTAGCCAGGTGCGGGTCGGTCTCTTCTTATGGGTAACAGGAGACAGGACCAGAGGAAATGGCCTTAATGCAGCAGAGGCACCAGAGGAGGTTCAGATTAGATATTACAAAAAATGTTTTCACAGAAGGGGTTGCCAAGCACTGGAACAGGCTTTCCAGAGGTGCATTTGAGTTACCACCCCTGGAGGTATTTAAAAGACATGTGGACGTGGCACTGAGGGACATGGTTTAGTGGAGGCCCTGGCAGTGCTGGGTTAACAGGTGGAGTCAATGATTTTAAAGGTCTCTTCCAACCTAAACAATTCTGTGATTCTATTTGTATTATGCTGGTTCATTGCGTGTATTTTGGGATATTATATTTTGGAGACTAGCATTTTTGTGCATAAAAGGAAGATATGTTATTTTCTGACTCCCTTTGCATAGGTTGGCTTTCTGCAGTGATTTTAATGAAGTATGTATTTCATATATATGTATGAAAAAAAAACTGCATCGCACCTCGTCATCCCTCATCTCCTCAATACAGCAGAGAGTGTTATGTTTTTAACGTTATTTTTTCCCTCTCTTCAATGAATCAGTTTGGCTTCATATTTTGATATAGTTATTTATGAAAGCAAATACCCTTGAAATTCCTACTAAAACATTGATTTCTACATTTATTTTGCTGACTTTCTTTTCAATTTCGTTGCAGCTTTTACATAATTTTAAAAAATAATATTTCTACATTGTTTTGTACACAAAATAAGAATAAATTCGTCCTTTTTCTCCCATAGGAATACTTTTGAGAAATATTGATTTCTCTCATTGTTGGAACTATAGATGTAAGCTATGTGGAGGTTTTCATGGCACGTATCTATTTCTGGCATTTCTGCGGAAATTTCTGCATTTCAGAGCAACACATTTCTGCATATATTGGTGAGGGAGACATTAAGATAGAAAGCTGGTTGTAAAATGCTGTAGAATCAAAAGAAAATTCTCTAAAAGCAAAATGACTAATAAAGGTTATTTCCCATGGATTTGTCTTACATTTGAATTCTGTAATATCCAGTAATGCTCAAATCTAGATACACAACTTTGCAGAAGATTTCCCTGAAAGCAAACTGGAATGAGGCACAATGGGAACTGTCCAGTTGCTCCTACTGGGGTGAGTCACTGTGCTCCAGAAATGCATGCCCCAGGGAGGAAACTGGAAATTCTGGACCCCTCAATGGGATAATGGGCTGCTTTGAGACTGTTTGAAATGGGTGTTCAACATTATCCCTCCACAGCAAAGTGTTTGACTGATTGTGACAAGAGCTGTCCAGATGGGAATTTTAGGCAGTGATGGAGATTCTCCCCAGGCAACAATTTGTATGCTCAAATGTGTTGATTAGTGTCCTGATTGGAATGTCCTAGAGATGTGCAGGCTGCTTCTGCTGTTGAACTCATATGTGTGCATAGATAAGACACTTGGTAATAGCTGAAACTCACTGCAGCTACAGAAATGTTCAGATAACCCATTTTTAATATGTTGTTAAGATATTTAAGAGTTTTTTTATATGTTATTAATTACATGCTGGAGGTGGTCATGTAGGACCATGAGCCAACCAGGTCAGAACTGAGCTGAGCAGCAGCTCTGGGAATCAACCCAGCCAACTGGTGCAAAGACTCCTCCAGCAGAGATTCCTGTCACCACCAGACAGCCACTGGCAGTCGTGTTTGAGGGATCTGATTCCCTATGCAAGTATCTTGTATGCCAACAAACTTCCTGTTCATGCCTATGAAAGCAAAAAGCTAGAAAGTCAGGATCTCTAACTGACCTTGTGAATTTTCCTTCTTTTTTCTTTACTGTCATTTGACTTTAACACATTGCAAAATACTCTGCTCTACTAGGTTATATGGTAGTCATTCAAATACTTTTATGGCGAGTAGGGACTAGAGCTTTGAACCTGTCTTTCTTCCACCTTCTGGGTGAATGCTCTGGTGGATAGGTTCTTCTATAAGCTGAGTACTTTTATTTTCTCTGATCATGTTTCCAAGCAAAAGTAATCCTTTGTAAGCTGTGACCTCAGAAAATTTATTTTAACTCCCAAATATGATTAGATGGAAATAGGTGCCAAGTGCTTAGGCAGAGCAAACCCCCTTGTTAGATTAAGCGTCATAAATTCTAAGTTATGATTTATTGGTTGAGTGTCTGTTATTTGGTGTTATACTTCTAATCTGAGTAATTTAAATTCCTTTTACTATAAAGAAAAGGACGCAATTCAAGGATATTACTTCCAAAAAATGATCCTATTTCTCTCCTCTGATTACAAAGACATCTTCGGGTAGCTAGGTTAGATGCTAGAATTTGCTTTGCAGATATTGAAAGTTAGGCAAAATTTGCTCACAGGGTCCAAGGCTGCTTCAGGAAAAGCAATGCAAGCAAGCAAAGGAAGATGCTCCTCCTTCTCTACTCAGCCCAGGTGAGACAGCTCTGCAGGGCTGTGTCTAGTCCTGGGCTCCCCAGGGCATAAAAGACTACAGAGACTCCAGAGAAGGGCCACAGAGATGCTAGAGAGGTTGAAGCATCTGACACATGAGGAGAGTCTGAGAGAGCTGGGGCCATGCAGCCTGGAGAAGACAAGGATCTGAGGGGATATTATCCAAGAGTATAAATAGCTGAAGAGAAGGAGTAAAGAAGTTAAGACTGAGCTACAGTCCTCCCAGCGGCCCTCAGTGACAGGACAAAAGGCAATAGGCACAAACAGAAATACAAGAAATTCTGCTTAAACCTCATAAAAAATGAGTTATTATCCTGCAGGTGATCAAACACTGGCACAGGCTGCTCAGATTGATATGTTATCTTCATCATTAGAGATACTCAAAACCTGCCTGAACATGGCCCTGAGCTACATGCTGTAATTGACCCTAATCTGAGCAGGAGGTTGCACTAATCCATCTCCAGAGGTGCTTCCCATAATTCTGCAATTCTGTGGAAATTATTCCAATTCATTCCACCTATGTTTAGTCTAGTAAACTTTCTTATATCGTATTTTGTTTCTTTTTATAGTTTTTCCTTAATCTTAAGAAATGTGCCACATCTCTAGCATAACATTTCAAGAAAATTTTCTAATTTCAAAGATTTTGTGATATTCTTAAACTGACCTTCCCATAAAAATACTTATAAATAATGAATCTCAGAAAATTGCCTAATATTTAAGAAATTTACCTCATGTCATGAAAAAAATATGTAAAAGAAGCTTTGACTTTTGTTTGCAAATCTGAATGTATCTAAATATGAGTGTCTTGTATCTGAATATAAAAGTTAATCTTTTATGATCTTTTTACAGGGCTTTATCTTGAAACCCTTGCTCAGGTAACAGAAATTGTCTCTAACTAAAGATCAAGCGGAAAGTACTTTGAAGATATATTTTGCTACATTATATAAATTTGAAAATTTTACTGTGCATTTGGAGCATGAATTTCATCCTGTGACCTAATTCTTGCCTACAACTATACCATGAACATGCTGAAAAAAATGTAAAGATTATCTTTTGATCTCCAACTCTGTCTAATTAGGACAAAAAATTTGTTTTCAACAATAAAAACAAAACAAAGAATAGAATGATTTGGGTTGGAAGGGACCATCTAGTTCCAGCACCTTGTTGTGGGCAGGGACAACTTTCACTAGACCACATTGCACAAATCCCCATCCAACCTGGCCTACAACACTTCCAGGGATGAGATAGCCACTTTCCAGACAACCTGTTCCAGTGTCTCACCACCCTCACAGTAAGGAATTTCTTCCTAATAATGGGGTGATTGAAGACCCCCATGAGGACCAAGACTTCTGAATGCAAGGCTGCTCCAATCTGTCTCATCTGCTCAGTCTCATCTGCTTGGTCTTCCTGGTCAGCTGGCCTGTAGGAGACTCCCACTATAACTCCCACCTATCCCTGCCCTCCCTTTAATAGTGGCCCACTTCTCTCCATCCCCATGCACTCTGGCTGGTCATTGACACAGAGGGTGACACCCCTCCTTGTCTCCCTGCCTGTCCTTCCTAAAGAGCCTGTATCCATCTATTCCAACACTCTGGTCACAGCAGCCATCACACCACATCTGCACAGTGCCAGTAAAAATATGGCCCTGCAGGCATGTGCATGGCTCTAACTCCTCTTGGTTATTCCCCACGCTGTGTGCATTTGCATAGAGGCATTTAAGTTGCCCCTGCCCATTCTCTCCTGCTTGCCCCCTCCCCCTCATCTGATGAAGCTGACTGGAGTGGCTGGAATCCCTTGTGCTCCTTTTCAGGTGCTCTCCTGCTGATGTGTGATCCCTCTGCAGGCTCTTGGCATCTCTTGGGGGCACTGGCACCACACTCGTGGGAGTGGGATAGATTGAGGTCCCCTAGTTTAAAGCCATGGCTGAAGATGCTCTTCCCCTTCTCTGACAGACAGAGCCCATCAGCCCCCAGCTGGCCAGGTTTCTCAATGACAGTCCCATGGTCTGAAGTAGTCAAACCCTTGGCTGTGGCACCAGTCCTGTAACCACTTGTTGATTTGTCACATTCAATTGGCTCTTTCAGACCCCTTCTCTTTGAACAGGAGGATTGATGAAAAATTACCTGCACTCCAGAGTCTCTTACCACTCCTCCCAGTGCTTTGCAATCCTTGATACTTCAGGCTGCTCCTGGCTGTACCATATGAAACAACACAAACACCTGGTAAGCATCACACCTCTCTGGGGCATGCATCAGGTCAGCAAATGGGTGCTCCACAACCCTCAGAAGAGGGTCACCTTCTACTGGCACTCTGCATGTCTTTTGAGTTGCTCTGGTTCTTACACAGGGAGCAGACTGGGCTGCCTTACTCAGCTCCAGCATCTCTCCCGATGTGTGGTAAATTAAAATTAGATTTGCTATGTCAAAAGGCTCTCAGAACAGCATCTTTGTTATATTATACTAAATGGAAGATGAAAAAGCAATATTCCTAGTACTAGAAAAACAAGGCTTAGAGCTTCTGTCTTTGAACCATAGCAAAGTATTTGGCTGAAATTCCAGTGAAGCAAATAATGCATCAATAATGTTTGCAATACTTCCTTAGGTTACATATGCAAAACAAACAAGAGGTTTACTTAACGTCGGCATAACTAT
Source organism: Leptocoma aspasia (assembly GCA_013399835.1). Lineage (NCBI taxonomy): Eukaryota > Metazoa > Chordata > Aves > Passeriformes > Nectariniidae > Leptocoma > Leptocoma aspasia. The sequence continues at coordinate 298,613 of VXAX01002958.1, read as the reverse complement.
TCCCCCTATTAGTTTTGATCAATTGCTTTGTGGTCATGTTCATTAGACAGCCTAATCTGAACTGCAATTAGATTTTATCCTTTTAAAAGACAAAGCAGAATCCCAAGTCATTAATTAAAGGGTCTGACTACAGTTGGTTACAAGATGGATGTTTCATACCCTTTAGTGATGACTCAACTCAGCAAATCCCTTGTCTTTGGTTTTAAGTGCTTTTAAGTTTTTAATACACCAGCACTAATTGAATGCAAGCTTTTGCTCTAGTACAGCTGGAGAAAAGGAAATAATTTCATGTGTGGATTCTTGAAGACATGAAATGCTAATGAGAACCATGTGAATAAGCTAGATTTACATAGGGCAAACTGCAGTTTGAGGAAGACATTTGAAATCGGGGAGAGTGATTAATGTACAATCCTGCACCACTTATAGGTTGTTTTATTTCCCTCAGAAACTGAAAAACATTTAGTGTTTAGTTTTCAGACCCTCTGTATCTAATGCTGCAGTATCCCAATGGCAAAAAACAATTTATGGTACGTAAGAAATCAAAAAGCTCATTAGTTTCTTACTAATTGCACTCCATGGGTGTTCCCCAGTCCTTACTTTGGGGTAGGCTGCTCCCTTGTGCTATCCAAAGTGTAGGGTCTTCCCCTTCCAGATATGAGTAAGTCCATATTCTTGGTCCCTCTCCTCCTAAAACCAGAAAAGCCTCCTAAGAGTTGCTGATCTTTAAGCTCTGAAGTCATCTGGCCAGACAATAAGATGCACTCAGCCACTCACAAGACCACGTTACACCAAATGCTCCAGGTTTATGTCTCTGCTTCTCCAAAGATTTCCTGTGTAACCATGAATAAATCAAAAGCATTTAAACCAATTTTAAAGGCAAGTAAAGCATGGTACTTTCAATGTATGAGACTCAGGCTTTTGTGGATAAAATGGCTGTATTTCTCAAACTCCCAGGGGTCCTGCAAGGCTCTCAGTACCTGTGGTAACTGAGAAGAAGCAGAAAATGTGAGGCTGGAGGTAAAAGTGAAATTTGGATGCAGTTACTAAAGTTTTAAAGAAAATTTTAAGGGATTTTTTTAATTGAAAAAAAAAGTCAGAATTTTTTTAAATTCATTGAGGCTATCATCTGGTGTCTATCTGAATGTCTTTCCCTTTCCATTAGTTTGGAATAACAAGACTGTTACCTAGAAGCTTTAAAAGAAGGAAAAGCTGCTCACTGCTAGTGATGGAAAGAATATAATGCAGAGCTTGGCAGTAAGGGCCTGCAGCTCTACCAGTCATCTCAGCATGTAGCCAGAGTTGCTAACTCAGCTAGAAGGGAGCCAAAGCACACAGAGAGCCTTTTTTCTTTAATTAGTTCATTGTCCATTATTAATAGAAAACCCACAGAAAATAAAAATACAAATTGTAGACAAACACAAAAGCCTATTTTTAGTCTGTGAGATATGGGAAGAAGGTACATTGCAGCCACAGGAGGTTATCTTCCATTTCTCTGAAGTTTTCAGCATAAGTTTGCCTCCACAGCTGTCTGCTGCATACTATCTGCCAGAAATGCTCTCTGATACTAAGTGCCCTTGCACAAGGCTGAGGGCATGGCAAAGAAAAACCTTGCAGTCAGCCTGAGGAAGGTTGTTTAGCATACATGTCTTCTAGGATGAGATTGAAAATGAAGAAAGAGCTGGGTTCTCCCACAGTAGCCAAACAGAGCAAAAAACCAGGAAAATATTGGAACACCATCAAGAAAGGCAACAAAACCAAACACTAAATTGAAAGAGCAAAGACAGGCTTTTCCTAAGAGCAGCATTACTAGCACAGGGAGTCAGAATTTAATAAATTTTTTTTTCTGCTTTTAATAATTTTCATGTAGATATTCACAGACCTTGGGAAAAAAACCCTAGATATCAAACCTCTGGTTTATCTCTTTCTGATAGCAAGCAAAATGCTGAGCTGAAAGCACAGAGGTAAACCATCATCTTCATCAGGTTGTCTTCAGCAGACAACCAGCAGAGTAAATTATGCCCCAACTTGTATGTGATACATCATTCAACATTAGAGACACTTTGAGTAAATTCATCCATGAATAGGAAGAAAAAGGGGAAAATGCTGGGGAATTTGCTACAGGCTAAGTAGTTAATTTATTGATAAAGAGCTTTCTTTTCATTTTAACCTACTAGAAGAAAAGAATATTTACATAAACAGCACAAAACTTCCAATGTTACTATTCTAGGAAAAGAACATGTTGGATTTTTAGTTCAAAATTACTTCTGTACTGACATTTAAGTTACTTAAAACATAGAAGTTGGAAGCAAAATGAAATATTTGAAACTATAGAAATGACAATTTCACCCATGTTATTGCTTCATGAAAATTCTCAATATTTGTATTTCTTATATTTGTATGGTTTAAATTTTCAACATTTCTGAATCTTTTTAGTACAAAAATATAATTTGTCCTCTTTATTCATTAACTTTTTTTGAATGGAATAATGAAGACACTTAAATGAGTGCTTTGCCTGTGATTAAATATATTCCTTAGAGGAACTACATCCAACCTTAAAAGTAAGAAAATTATGCATTTGATTGAATATTCACAGCATTAAATGAGTATTTCCCCATTGACCTAAATGACTTATATTTCGAGTACAACATGAAGGGCTTCACTTTCAGAAATGCAGATGTATTGTTGCATGTTTAAACACTTATAGGCAAATAACTGCAAACTCTTCCACTGATCATGAGGAGAGATTGTCCTCCCAGTCTTGCAGACTTTTACATATATTGGAAGATGACATGCATATTTGTGAGCCTTTCATGCATCTATATGGAATATCATAGAAAATATTTACATGTTTTTGGCTGCAGCTTCAGAAGAGCATGCTTTTCTCTCTTAAAAGGAACACCAAAAAAACCCCAGACACTGGTAGAAGCCTAGATTTGTTTGGGGTTTTTTGATATATTGCTGCCTACTTGCTCATTAGACAACCTCCCTCTTTCTAATTTATCACTTGAACATCAGATTCAGCACAAAGAACCAGCCTGCAAAAGGTAAAAAAAAATAATTATAAATTCTACTGACCAGTTCACATTAGTGTGAGTGCTGGCAACCCTAAGGTGTTTCTATTTATCACCATTTGCTTTGATGGGGCACCATTCATTTCATTTATCATTTGATTCTTTTCAATTATTTCTTCTTGGGAAGAAGTAGAATCAGCATTATTTAGTTAGGATTGTGTTTGCCCAACAGGTTTTGTAAAGTCCACTAAAAGAAAACAGTCACTAGATACTTGTGCATTGGGTCTAGAGTTTTCCTTCAGTATCTGCCTATTTTGTGATTTTTGATATTTGTGTCTTTCGGTATTTTAGGAAGCCAATATAGACGTAGGCATTTAAGCTTGAAAGAATGTAGCAAAATTATATAACTAATTTTTTTCCAACTTCAGGGTAACACACTTTTGTCTGGAATAACAGCCAATTTGAAAATACATCAATGAACTTTGCTGTATACCTTACTGTTTGGGTTGAGGTTATGGGGGGTTGAGGATTGTGTTGTTTATGGTTTTTTTCCCAATTTTGGAAGCACTGGGAATCCTTAGTAGATATATGGAACACATGATTCCAAAACTTAAATTAAAAAGCCAAAATTAACTCTAGGGTAGCACAACCTGCTTAGGTGCACTGAGTCATTATGGGTAATAAGTCTGAGCCACCACTCACACCTCTTCTTCCCCTACCATCATCTTTCCCAAGAAAATACTGAGAAAGCTGCATATATCCAATGGGCAATTTAGTTCAGGGAGGGCTCCTGGACTGTAAATCCCAATGCAGTTCTCTCAGCATTTGTGCATATCTCCTTACCAACCAGCTGGATATGTGGGACATCATGACTTTATCCCTAACCTCTAGTTTGCTCAGGGAATTGCACTGTTGGATCCCGATATCTTGGGCAATAGCAGCTGTCTCCTGTATCAGCACCCATCCCTCAGCCCCTTTGAATTTGCTCTTTAAGTACCAGAAGATGTCATATGGTGAATAAATACAAAAGTGGTGCCCAGGAGAACAAGGTGACAGTCAAATGTCAGATGTAAATTTACAAGTGTGAGTTAATACATTGCTAACAAGCTGCTCTTACTTTCAGTGAAAAATTTCTCTCCTACTTTTGGGGTTTTTTTGTGACTCTGGGCTTCTCTTGCCGCAGTCCTGAACATTTAAATGTTTAAGAACATCGAAAAGGAGAAGATTCTCCCCTGACACTTGGTGCAGACACCAAGGAAACAGTACATGTGAGGGTCCAGAACAACTTTGGCTAAAGCAACAGGGACAGGACTTGTCTGACAGTGTTTGAATTATTTCACTTGGAGGAAAAGGATTCTAACTTCTGTGAAATGTTAACTGTTCTTTCAAATTTTTCACTTTGTCCTTTACAGGAGGTGGTCAAGGTCTTTCTGGAAGCCATCTTCAGATTGCCAGTTAATCTCTTGGCAATACCTGCAATTAAAGACTTCTCTGTGTTTCAAATACGAAAATGATGACAGGAACACTGAGAGGTTTAGTGGAGGCTTTGAGAGCCACAAAAGAGGAGCACAGTGTTTAGCACTACTTTGTGAGACATATGCCACGCCTTAAGCTTCACAAACCTCTGGTTTTCTATGGGTAGCAAAGAGAGACAGAAAAAAACCACATTTAATTGTCAGAAATAAAAGCAATCTTCAGCAGATTTTTAAAGAAGGAATTGCACAAAGATATCCCTAAAGTAAGAAGCCCATAAATAGCCATGCATCATCACAACAGTCACACAGTCCCATCAAAAAATTTTTGTGCCAGAAACCCTCTGGAAGCTAAGGGTTGGTCCTGTTTGACTCCAGGACTCTTGTCTTTGACAAAACACCAACCAAACTGATGGACAATAGTACCACCTGCATCCTCAACCTCTCTAAATAGTAGAAAAGTGTTGTGATTAGAGGTCAGGAATGTATCTGTTTTGTTTGTTTGCAAAACAGGGACTCACAGGGGCACAGCAGGGCAACGGGCCCTCCATCTGTTGTGCAGAGCATTGGGTTTTTTCTGCAAGGTATACAAGAAACAACCAACACTTCATTAGGAGAGCACAATTTGACCTTCACTTTAAATATGCTTTAGTTTGCCTAAGAAGCTATAGCTTGAGATTCCCAACCTCACCAACCAGTAGTAGTGAAAAGACAAAATAGTCACAAAAATCCCCTAATTTGTGCACCACCAGAAACACCTTGAAAGATCACATGGAACCTATAGGCTCTGAGTTTTATTCCCATATCCTCCATGGTGTTTCCCCAAGCTATAGGAGTGATGTCGTAGCCAAAGTTGCTGACATATTCTGAGTTTTGCAATGTTTGAAGAACAAGGATGATTTATATAAAAAATAAGATACAGCATCAAGTTCCCCTTTGAATATTGGTTTGAAGGCTTGGAAAGGCAGATTCAAGTGCTTTTATGTTCAGAACACGTTCAGATGTTCAATGACTTTTATAAAATCTCTAATAATTGATAATCAAATTAGGTGTTTCCCCTTATATACTGCCCAGTCTTTATCTGCAAAATCTTATAAGGATTTGCAGAATTTTGGGACAGCTTCCTTCCCAGGGAGATACCAGCTCTGCCCCAGTCCCTTACACTACCCTTACACTACCCCTAGACAGCTGCCAGGACACCACTCAGCTCACCTGCTCTGCCTCAAACCTTTGATGTGATGCTTCCAACACAAAAAAATATTACCCAATTGTTTGGTCAAAACTCCCATGTTCCTGGCAGTGAGGAGGAGGTTAATGAAAGGGGGGAGGAAGAGGCAGATGAGTGTGGAGAAAAGGTATAGGGATTTATGTTCATTATACCTGTTAGAATTTCTGAGGTACCTGGATAGAATTGTTGTACAAGCTGTGATTGTGTTAGACAAACAGATTCTATACATTGAGTCTGTGAAAGGGCACAATCTGCCAGACATTCCCCATCACAAGAACTGAACATGCTTCTGACTAAAGTTTTCTTCATAAATACTTTTCTTCTCCAAAGGGCAGCATCTGGACTTTAGAGTGCTATCATAAAGCCTATCTTTTGGGGTACAAGATGTACAGCATAGGAGTAGTTCAGACAGTAAACCTGGATAGCTATTAGACATCAGGAAAAATACCAAAGGAAAGAACAAGTGCAATTAATAAAACATAAAACATTTGCTCCATAAAAATCTAGAATATCATCATTACTGCTTCAAATTAGTTGAAGAGTAATTATCCCCAAGATGCTCCAGCACCTTCTACATCTTGCTTTCAAAAGTTTGACAAAACACGAAGGAGCTGATAAAGATAAGGATATAAAACTCTCTTGGATTAATAAGGGGGAAAGAATGAAAATAAATTATTTTAAGTGGAATGACAACACAAACAAAATTGGACAGCTCTAGTTATCTGTGTTGCGAGTGTGCACATGCAAGTATCTGACCCGCAGTGAAGGTGACCTTGCATAGTCTCATCTCATAGAAAAGCAGATTAAAATTCCTATTTATCTCAGCTATTGTCATTACTACTTCCAATAAACAATACAAACCTAGTGGAAGAATCCAGCTGATTGTTTACGTGAGTAAATGCTTGATTTGTTGAAATTGAGCTGCATTTTTTTGTTAAGGTGATTTAGAAAAAGAGTTTATTGAACACTTTTAGGGGCATAGGAATGCTTTGTGAACAGGGTGGAAAAAATCCTTATGAAGATTTACTTTTAAGAAGGTCCTCTCACGAGACTTGTAACACGTGAATCAATATCATAAATATTTCCACTGTTTATCTGTGATAAGGAAAAAGGAACATCTCTATATCTCAGTGCTATAAAGGCAGCAGAAAATCCAAGGTTAAGATTGTCATTGAGGCATATTCCTCCCCTGGCAAGACCAGGTGAGGCTTAGTGAGGACAGCAAGTGTGTGCCCCACAGAGGGGCAAAGGTGGTGAGCCCCACAGCCCTTTGGAGCACCAAGCAAAGTGCAGGTCAGGTATGGCAGAGGAGCACACATCTCTTCCTCGCAAGAAAAAAATAAAGGAGTAGGGGAGGAGAATGTGCTGAGTGTATGGAGAATGTGAAAGGAAAGAAAGATGGGCTGCTGAATGCCCTTCCTTCCCACCAGATCCTGAGAAGAACAATACTGTGCTCTATACTGTGCTAAAACATGACATTTAGACTTAAGCACTTTAAACAGTCCCCTGGGCTATGTTGAGGGTGCGGAACAGCTGTATGTATAATTAAGTAAAGCTAATTACAATAAATTAAGTTAACTAGAAAATCAGTCACAGCATTCATTCCTAAAAGTTCTGCTGTTTTCAGACTTGAAACTGCTGCAGGGCAAGATACTGGGCCACTACAGACTGTCAGAGCCCTAGTCACTTAGTTTTATTTTTAAGACTAAATTTGTAACTGGAAAATGTTGGAGTAATGGGAAGGTTCTTGTATTCCAAATTTAGCATCTAGACAAGGCTGCTGATCTCTCTGGGATAATTGTAGCACTGAGGTATATGCCTTCTCTTTCTCTTGGCTACAGAAGACTGCTGAATGCTCAAATTGGCACCAAAATATGGTATGAATGTTTCCTTTGCCCAGCCACGCCTGCACAGCTCTACTCTAAAACTGTCACAGGTGCAAAAGGTTTTGTTCCACCTCAGCTTTTAAACATAACACAGAGTCCACTGAAAATGTAGTCCAGCTCCAGGAAAGCCAGCAGAGTTTACATAAATATGCTGTTGGTGAGTCCTCTCAGAGAAAAGGGTTTGCCTACCCGTTTATTGAGATTCCTACTTCAAGTTGTGCCAGGGAAAAAGAGGCAACCTGCCAGGAGCAAGCCTTATTCTGTTGCAACTGGTGGAGAATGTAATGCAACAGATGAATTTGTTTGGATTTATGGTGGAATCACTGTCTTGAGGATCAACTGCAGGGAGAATTGTCTGCAAAAGTTTTCTGAAGAAAATATTGGGCAGAATTTGGCTCTAGCTGAGAAAATGTGTGAAGCACAAAACCCTGGAATTAAGGCAAAGACACCATGAAAGTGTCACTGTAGCTTGCCTTTATCTTACTTGTTCCCAAAACATCTGCTGCTGTCCACTCTCAGAAACAGGATAGTGGGCTGGATGGATCTTTAAACTCACCTTATATGAGTATGATGACTGCACAGTCTGCTTCTTCAGTTGCAGGATGTATTCAGGAAGGAACAAATTGTGGTTCAGCTGGCACACAGCAAAGAGAAGCCAAAGGCTGTGAAAATTCCTCCTGTGCCTCAGTACTGGATGCTGGAGTTACAGAGCAGATTGTGAGAGGGAGAACGATCTTTCTTTGCAGAGTAATGACTTTACTTTGTGCAAAGAGAAATGAATTACATTGGCAGAAGCTTTGATTTTGCCTTCTCCCCACAACAAGGCAGCTCCCTGTGTGAGCAGATATAGACTGCTCCATGCACCACTGCCTCAAAGTGCTCCCTTTTCTCCAAGCCTCTCCTGGAAAAGTGCAAAATATTCCCCTCCATTGCCCCAGACTGGGGCAAAACCTGGTGTGAGCCTCCTAGCAGCAAAAATATACCATTGAAAACTACATTTAATTCATCTGCATTTACCTTCTTGGATAAGAAGGGATGTCACCACAGTAAAGATTTTTAGAATAAAAATGAGTCAGTAACTATCTTTAAAGGGCTCAGTTTAAGAGTAGGCGTAATGCAATCGACACAGGCTGTGAAGTTATTCTCATCAGGAGGCTTAAAGGAATGTTTCTGGGAACCAAGGTGAATTAAAGTTTGACCTTCTTTATAAAATTGTCTTTCTCGACACTTTCTCTTATATATATACACTTGTTTTCAGGTTTCAGGAATGAGCTGCATTGATCCTGTTTTTGGAGATCAGTCATAGTGGTAAACAGCAAGTCTCTGTGATTTATGACTGGGCTTGCTGATAGTACCTTGGAGATGTCTGAGCACCTGCAACTGAAGATCCAGCTTTAGGAACCATGAATTGAAGCCTTTCAGGTATAGCTTTTCCAGCTGTGCTCATTTGGGAGATGAAAACAAATAAGATGAGACAACAGTGATTATTACCAGTGATACTGATCACTGTTCAGCCCATGAAAAACAAATAATTCTGGTGTTATAATCTTCTTCAACATTCCCTTCCCCCAGGCCATCCTTGAGCAATCCTTTATTAAACACTAAACATGCAGAATTTCTTATAACAGCAAAAATAATGAAGAGACAGTATCAGGAACTATAATGCATATCATAGATTTGACAAAATCAGTAGAGAACATTTTAGTTGGTAAAGTATTCAGGCCAGTCAAAAGTGGTTTTGATGTTGTATTGACTCACAACATGATTTCACACCAACTACCCCAAGAACACAGCTACTGTGTGCAAGTCGCAGTTAGTCATGATAAATGTCAGCAATACAAAATAAAATTATATTTGTGAAGACTAAGATTAATTAACATGTTTGCTTGCCATTGTACTTAATGAAAACAAGGGCAGCATAGAACACAGTCATGACATAGCCATGCTCAAACCATTATCTTTTCTTTCTGTGTGACATTGATGGATCTAAAGGCATCCTGCACTACAGATAAACCTGTCAGTGACAGGAAAGACTGGCTAGGGAAAGACCCTCCTTAAACTGCCAGCTTCAAATTCAGCCATTTTCACTGCAAGCTAAACATACAAGAATAAACTTGGCTACATGGGACTGCATGTTGCCATGATATTGGTAGACAAGGCTGTGGTACACTGCAGCTTCACTTCTGGCTGCACAGCATGGAGCTTAAGGGGAAGTCTACCACTCTCTGAGCCACTGCTAAATCTGCCCCTTGGTGTTGATAGGAAATGTCAGAATGCCTGAGACTCATCAGCTGGTTTGTAACATTACATCCTTTGACACCAACACAGCAGCAGCAGCAGCAAACAATTGTGGGGAAAACCCTGCAAGTAAATGGCACATCTGTATTGATCCAGACCCACTTAGAAAGGAATAGAAAACATGCCACTCTTTATTAGCAGTGATTGAAAGCACTGATTTTTAAGACTGGGAGGAATCATTATGATTTGATAGTCTGATCTTCTGTACAACACAGGTCAGAAGAGTCCTCTGGCACAAGGCCAAAAGCCAGGTTTCTAGGGTGTATTTTCTAGGAAATAAAGTATAGCCTTATTTTTTAAAAAAGTCTGTGAAAGAACCATCTCAGTCCTTCATAATGTATTCCAATTGCTAATCACACTGAGCAATACTGTACTACTCTTCCTAATCTCCACCAATGAATTCACAGACATTAGGAGTAAAACTTAGCCAACTTTGAGCAACTTCAGTAGTGGTCTGCAGCTGTGGCAGTCACACTAGGTGCCTTTCACAGACAGTAGAACAAATAGAAACTTTAAGGGAGTGATTCATCTAACCTGTTTTAGACATCTCCTTTAGACTGAGACGAATTGTGCTTTACAATCTACTGAGAGTATTGCTTAGATCTGTATTGACACACAGAGCTTCTAGATGGACCAGCTCAGGCACAGTCATCTATATTTAGCCAGATGAATCCTACCATCATGCATGACTTCTCTCTGTTGAAGAGTTTGGCCTTTCTCAGTTAGATACTTTTGGACTATAAGCAAACTGCCCCGTAGCCCTGCCCTCATTAAGAGGAGTAAAGAGGGTCTCTTAGTATTTTACTTGTTTCCTAATACTAAAAAAATATTCTTACCATCTTCAAATTTTCAGTTTCATTCTTGGACTGTGAACATCAGAACTAGAGATCTGATCATATATCAGGATGGTAAATATATCAGTTATGGGAACAACAACATCTGACTAGCTGTACTAGGTCAGTCCCAAGGTCCATCTAGATAAATGTCCTGTCTTTGACAGAGATGTACAGTGGATGATTCAGGGAAAGTTTAAAAAAGAAAAGAAGTGAGTGATATTTTATGAACTCCTCTACCAGCCTCCAGCTTTATGACAAACACAGACACCTCTGTGCTCAGGAGTGCTCCGTGAAAGCTACTCACAAGAATGAGATTCATTAGCATAAGCTTTTGGTCTCCATAATCACAGAATCATAGAAAAGTTTGGGTTCAAAGGGACCTTAAAGATCACCTAGTTCCAACACTCCTGTCCTGGGCAGGGACACCTTCCACAAGACCAGGTTGCTCAGACCCCCATCCAACTTGGCCTTGAACACTTGCACGCATCCACAGCTTCTCTGGTCAAACTATTAGTGTCTCACCACCCCCACAAGTAAAGCATATCTTCCTAATATCTCATCCTAACCTACCCTCTTTAAAGTCACTATCCTTTGTCCTACCACTACATACCCTTGTAAAAAGTAATATTGTACACCAATGAGTTTAGCAGTTTACATACAGAGCATTAAAAAAATAACCATTCTTTTGTTTGTTTTGGGTTTTGTTTTGTTTTGTTTTGAATTTGGCATTCTCTTTTCCCATCCTTACTTGAGATCATCTCATTTATCTTCATTAGTGGTTATGTGCTTCAGCACTGAGCATCAGATCATCTGCTGCAAACCCCAAGAATTTTTCAGAATTTGTGTTTCTGGAGGTGTGTTTTTTTTAATGTAGTAGTCTCTGTCCCTGACATTTGTGCTCGTACTAAGTTGTTTAGCATTATCTACCAAAGCTGCAGCCTCAAGAGGAAGCACCAAATGACAGGAGCTGCTCTCTTCACATTAACTTTGGTGGAGGAGGAAAACTGCTTGGTGCTGTTTACAGTTTTGTAAACAGAAGCATAGTGAAGTGCTCTGTTAAAAATTGTTATGAATGAGTGAAAGCTTTCTAAGATATTCTTGCCCAATATTGTTTACCATATTCTTCCTTCTCAACTAAGACCCTGAGAGCCCAAGAAGCAATTCAGAGTCTATAAGTAGACTACAAAATTAAGCACAGTCTACAGTTCACATCAGGCTCAAACAAATCTGTTTTTACTGGTTTGTGTGCCTAGGTTTTTTACCAGGAACAGAGGGTATAAGCTGAGACATCAGTGCAGCAGTGCTACCCAGCAGGTTAGGCTTAACTGGAGTGAACATGAAGGAGCAACTGGAACCTGTGAGTGGGAAGCTTGTTTTGAAACCAGCGGTACCAGCCAGCCAAGACACAGTTACTTAAAAACCCCACAAACAATGAAGTATATGGAATTGGGAGTGTACAAAAATAAGAAACATGAACAGCCATGGCCCAAAATCACTGGTCTGTGATTTTGTGTCTTTTGTGTTCTTTTCCTGACTTGCCTCAGTCAGATCACACAAAACAAATTTCTGAAGGAGAAAATAGGACTTTCAGCCTATGCAACATAGCCAAAAATAGTTAACTCTAAAATGTTATTTACAATTTTTATCTTCTTCCTCCTGGGGGTAGAAATGCTGCTGACATCCTCCATAGGAAAGATGCCTGCCAGAGGGTGGAATGCATGAAAAAGGATAATTTCCTGAATCATCCTACGAAGGCGGCCACACTATGGAGGAGGAACAGAGCGACCTCTCTGCTTCTTCCCTGTTTTACTCCATCTGCAGATGGATGTCGAATGTAGGGAGTAGGAGGTAGAGGGGAGGCACACAGGGAGTTTTGTACCTCCCACTCATCACATTTGAAGACACCAGCCCACTCACCCAGGCTTGCCCTCTCTGCTTTAGGCTGCTCTTTCATATATTAAAGAAGACCAGGGAGCCACACTGAAACAGACATTCTACATTCAAGTTAAAACAGTTATTTTATAGTTTTATATTTTCAAACACATTGTGGCTCGCTCTGTGTGCAAAACTTAAGCACAAACCCTGAATCCTCCTCAAAGCTTTGGACATGAGGGGTCAGTCTTTATATATATCCCTCATAAAAGGCAATTTTTGTTGCCTGTGAAGATGAAAAGAAGGGAAGGTAAAGGTTTCTGGATATTTGAGGTAGAAAGGGACATGCCTGGCTCTGTGGAAGCAGTAACTGTGAGAAAGACATATCAGTCCTGTTGCATCTACTAAAAATTTTTTAATTGTCCATTTAAAAAATTCCATACAAAAAGTATTTGAGTCACTCATGCTCAGGCAGCAACTAGTATCTCTTACACTACCAGAAATAAGAAGGTTTTATAGTGATTAAGAAGTCAGCACACATTTAAAGAACAGAACCTGCCACCACCAGGCTTTCAGTTTTACACCACAAAAAAAAGGGCTTTCTTGGGGTAATCAGACAACCATGTATTCTTATTGTAATATGTCCTTTCATGCACTAAAATGTTATATTAAAGTGCTCTTGGATTATATCATCTGCATATATCAATTGAAAAAAGAGTACCTGTGCTTGTATATATGTATAGGAATAAAAAGAAGAAAATGAGAAGAAAAGGATAGAATGAATGCAAAGGTTTATCATTAAAAATTGGTTTAGGATGTCAACAGAACAGATAAATAAAATTATATATGAGGTATGTTTAGTTATATAAGGTTTAGTAAGGATTTTGCAACCTAATCGTGTCATTGATGTAAGAGATCTGTTTCTACTGACACCAATGTCCTCTGAAGACTATGATTGTGGCCAAGGGTGACACTTTCCCTGGCTCTAGCTATTCACAAGCAGAAATACAACTTAATCCACTGCATTTGAATTGCCAATAGATATGGGAATCTATAAGATCTGAACATACTATATTTTCTTAAATATAGTAGCTCTGTGTCTGAGGAAAATTTTCTATTGGAACTGCAGCATCAAAAACCAAGACAAAAAATCCTGTGGAAAAGTAGGTCCATGGTGTAATTACTGCCTGCAGATCAGCTGGTTCCAGAGCAGTACAGAGTGAAATGTCTTGTGACAAAGATCTCCTGAGCTGACCAATAACTCAACATCCACTTTGCTTGATCTTTGTATCACCACTGAGAAAGAATAAAGCTTCATGTCTGCCTATGCAGGGTGAATATAAATTATCACAGTATTTGCTATTGATACAGTAGCACAAACATCAAGACAAAGCTGAGCAGATCTGCATCCCTAAGGAATATGAGGTCATACACATGACTGACACAACTGCTTCTGCAGGATTTGCAATAGTATAAATATGAAAATTGACTTTGAATCTAAATGATCTTATTAAATAAGCATTCATGTCAATGGCATGGACAACACAATGTTTATTTTATCAGACATATCCACTTACTCCACTAGTTCAACAAAGCATTGTATATTAATTTGACAAAGATACTGTCATATCATGTTGAGTGACTGCTTGTGGTACCAGTACAAATCTTAATTTATATTCTGGAACTGTGCCCTCTCTGCCATCTTGGATCTCCCTATAAAATCTTCTAAGATGCATGAAAAAAATCTATTCCGCATTTTTCAGATTTATGACTCTCAAATGAAAGAAGGAACAGAAATAATCTTTCCATTTGTCAGCCTGTCACCTACATGGAACAGACAGAGCTGCTGCTGATGCAAGAAAATTCTATTACAGGTGCAAAATGGACATTTTCTTCAAAAATTTTTTTATTAATTTAGCATAGAAATCTATGAAATCTTAGGGCAGTAGAATACTCATTTCATTTTATGAACAATAAGACAAATCATAATTCACTTCAGGTTTTGACTTTGTTATTTTGTGCAGCTGAAAAGCTAGCAAATTCTGCATAGTGCTCAGAGATGCACGTGCCTGGTTTGGGGAGAGGTAATAGGCAAAGCTGCTCTTTCACTTCAGTCTTCCACCAAGGAGACAGCAGTGGGAGTCCCTCCTATCTCCCTTGAAATTATGAGGGAATGAGGATCACCCACTCCAGTAATCTTGCTCACTGATTTCCTCAATCAGTTATGGATGAAGACTCTCTTCAGACTACAGATAACTAAGAATGAGTTATTTTTTTTTTTACAGAGGAACATGTTGCTTAGGAAATACATGCAAGTGTGATATTTTATCAGTAAGCGTTACTTTGATGGCAATATGAAAAACTATCTGACACATGAAATAAGGAACAAAATTTAAATAAGAATGAAATCAATATAAACTAAAAACCTTAGAAAAAAGGGTAAAAGCCCCCACCTGACTCACCATATTGGCATGCAATATCCCTGTATTCCATCCCAAAAGCTTCCAGAGGAGACGGACGGGAACCTGGAGAGTGAAATGTGACCGGGAATGTGCAAGGTGCAAAGAGTGCTTTGCTATGTGCTTCCCTTTCAACTATTCACTTCCTGGGAGAAAGCAGCCATCTCATCCTTACACAGCAGTTCATCCTGAATCCTACTTAACAAATGACTTGACCACTGCTTCCTGCCCTGATCTAGTGTAGCCAGACCCTACTCTACTCCCTGTTATTCTCCTGATTCCACAGAAACCATTTCTTTTCCTCAAATTTGCATGGGTTCCTTCCTCCCCCTGCTTTCACTCTTTCCCCTCACATTCCACCTGTAACCTGAAGCCCCTGTGACAGGGGGATGTGCTGCACCTTGCAAAGGGATGCCTTGCTGCCCCCCACCTTCCTTCCTTCTCCCTCTCTTCTTCCTCTCCAAAGGATGGCAGGGGATAGAGAATTGGAAGCTACTAAATACCAACAGGAAAGAGAATCAAAGTGCAAAATCTAACTAAGCTGGGAAAACAAGTTGTTTCCAATACCAGAAGTTAAAGCCAAGTGTTTTTATTAATTTGTTAATGCAGACACAGCATCATATGACTTAAAAAATAATGAAACCAATATTTGTGAGCTTCTTTCATTTAAGCCGAGAGGAAAGACTTGACATTACAAAATGAGCTTTATACCTGTGTGTCTGACCTGTCTATGTGCAAGACTTTAGTGAGAATTTCAAATGAAAGAAAAATCAGATTTAAACCATAAATGGGTAATGAGTTAAAATACAAAGTGAGATTACTGAACTAGACTAACCATATATTTTGAGAAGATTAACTGATTCTTAAAGTGTAGAAGAACTAGCCTGTCTGGTTTTCAGCAAGGAACTTAGCATGATGCACCCTCAATAATATTTCTGGGTAGCATGAAACTAAGTTCTGAGAGCGGATCTTTGGGGAAAAAAAAGCTTCCATTTTAGTTCTTAAAGCAGACTGTACTTCAAAAACAGAGATCCCATAGAGCAAACAGTTCCAGCATGTAAACTCGATTTTTGCTTCATTTTGAAAAGTTCTAGATTTTATACAGTTATTTGCAATAATAGGATACTTAACACTGCTGGGATAATACAAAAATCTCCTGGGTCCAGAATTTAGAAATGTTCTGCAGCTCATATATATATAATGATGCATTATAGACTGGAAAGAAAATTCTTTCATATTCTAATTCCTTACAAATAGAATATTTTTTTCTTAGATTCAAAAGGATAAAAGTAACAGAAAAAAAAAGGAAAAAAAAAACCCCAGAGCCTGCACTCCTTTGCTTCTGCCGTGATGACATAAGTAAACCTCTAATTTTCTGAGAAAAGTTATTTTAAAGTTCTGAGGCCAGAGCACTAGATAATTCACCATTTTTATTCTCAGACTACTATGTTTATCCTTTGGTTTTAGTGGAGTTGGCATACTCATAAATCCCACCTTCCTCTGGCTGTTATTTCTGTCTGGTAAATTATTTTTTTATTCACAAGGCAATAAAAGGTCACTGGAAAGAGGAATATAATATTCACTCTCATAAAATAAAGTTAAAGAGTATTTAGCATTTATATCTTTCCAGGGCAGTAAACAAAATATGGTTTATTTGACTCAATGAAGACCTACGATACTGAAAGAGATAAATCTAATGACTTGTTTTAACAAAATAAAATAAATCTTTCAAGACAAATCTTCAATAATGCTGTGTTGTTCCTGTGAAGGTCCACTGCACAATTATACAGAGGTGCACATAGAAAGAGCAGCACTTTAGCTACCTGCCAGAATTACTTATTAGATGCACAAGTAGATTTCTTAACCACTTCTGAAAGTAGAGCACACTCCTAAATTGTTAGTGTATTAAATTATAAAACCAAAACAGTGCTTAATAAAGTCTAGTACTAAATTTGATCATAAAATTACAGGAATAAAGGAGGTTTTTCATTTTTCATGAAGCTCTGTTTTGACTGAGGCCTGGTTCCTGCAGTGTGTTTTCAAGAAGTAAAGCAAATTAATTCCTTTTCAAAGGAAAATTTAATCCTACTTAGTAGGAAAAAATAATTCTCTAGTTTGGTTTAAAAAACTACATAACAGCTAACCAGTAAATGTACCTAAGTGTATACTACAGACAGGATAAGCCAGAATTTTTTATAACAAAATTGTATGCAAAAACACAATGAAATAATGCCTAATAAAATACACTCTGCATTTTGCAGCTACAATATTCACTTCAATTTTCTTTTTTTTTTATGATTTCTTCATATTCATGAATGGGAGTTCTGCCATAGAACCATTCTGGCCCCAAATAGTTCTTTAGCAAAGAGTAGAATTTTATATTCACAGCCCAGATCTTTCCTGGTTGAACTCATGTATTAATTGTGATCTCTTACGTGGACATCTAACAGATTAAAAAAATCGCAAGTTATTCTGCCAATGGAGAATTTAAACAAGGTTTTCTCCTAAATTTGGACTCAGTTTTGGAGTTTAGAAAGGAAAGTGAAATAAAACATTTCTGCACCTGCCCTATGGCTTCTCATCAGTCTCAGCCTGTCCAGCTCTTTGCAAACCAGAGCTCACTTCATTAATCTACATTTAGCACAAGTAACAGCAGTGGATGCCCTCATTTCTCAAGAACTATTTATTCTCACATTTGCTGGTAAGCTGATGCCCCAGCATGGGAGGGGACTATTGTAGGGGAAGTCCTTAGTGGCAGCAGCACCAGACAATGTAAGGCCAGTCACCCAGCTAGCACAGGGAGGTGGTGAGGGTGTGTGTTCTTTGCCTGGCACACAGGATTTGTGCACCCACTCAGCTTATTCCTGTAAGGCAGAATTTGATAGAAAATGCTGTTGGTGGTCTAAAAAAATTATCTTGCAAAGTTAAATTTTCTGTTATCTGGAAAGCTTAGATCAAAATAACTGGCCCATGCTAACACATGGTAGACTTTTCCATTTCAAGTTTTTACAGAAGGATTACAGTGAAAAAGCCCCATAACTAGCTTTTTATATTTGGAGTAACAATTTCTTTATTTCTATTATTGTTCTGTGAAGTAAGTGAAATATTTTTATTGAAAAGGAAAGAAAGAAGGAAAGAAAGCAAATCTGCTGATGGGAGGAAGAAAAATATGGAAGGAAAGAAATGAAGGAAAGAGAAAATGTTTTGAGGGAAAATATGGCACCTGCAATTTATGTCTGACAAAGAACTGGAGTTATAGAGGAAATGAAACTTTATGTTGTTACTGATGAGAAAAAACTTGAAATAGAGCTATTATCAATAGCTTTGCATAAATGATTCACATTTCTAGTCAAAAGCTCTCAAAGTATTGCAGTTCTGGGAGGTGGGAAAATGGAAAAAAGAAAAGAACAAGTCTTATTTCCTAAAGCTATGAATCTAAACAGAACTGATTGTGTTCTCCCTTACTGAGTAGTTTCCAGCATTCCCATTGGAGTTAAGGCACACATCATCCACAACCCAGGTTCCTAAGTTCAAGCAGACTATCATGTTGTTTCTTCCTAGTAAATAAGCCTGAATCCTTACATAGTTTTCCTCTCAATCAGTGATACACCAGGCAAATCTGTTTTGAAAAGAGACTGACAGATTCAGCAGAACCAAGCTGTACTTCCAGTGCTCTTCTAACCTCTGAAAACAATACTTTCAGAGACCCTCCACTCCATTCCCTGCCTCAAGGCATGAGCACCTACACCTAGATCATATCCAACAGATGATCTACTTTCTACTTGGGCAAACAGTACCAAAAAAGCAAACAGGAAATAAGAAAAGTGCTCACCTTTTGGACACTGTCATTTTGATAATCAAATTACTTGCACTGACTATCATTTCCATACCATTCCATTAATTAGATACTAGAACTATTTTCAAGTATAATATAAGCAGGATTTGGTCAAATCTGAAATAGTTCTCTAACAGTCCCATGCACCCACACTCAAAATCTAAAAACTAATTCTTCCCTTGCTCAGCTGCCCAATTGTGCATTTGGAGAATTTGTTTGCTCTTATGTGAGGATCTAAACATCCCATTCTTGCAGAAGAAAAAACTTCCCCTAGTTGCCTGCATGAAAATCCACATCCCCCCTAAGCATTTAGTTTTTGGCTATTTCTCCTTTTTCAGTGAAGGACCACCCTGATGTGATGCTGGAAGCTGCACAAATGCTGTTGTATCTGCTAGAAAGATATTTCCAGAACAAGATCTCAAAGAGTGATTGAGGCTTGATGGAACTTTTTCTTCCTTTCTACCTCAGTATTGAAAAACAAGTATAATCACTATTTATACTTCCACCTGAACAGCTCCCTGCCTTGGGCTTCTCAAGTGGCACCATGTAACTTCATAACTCCCATAAATCAGGTAATCCTGTGTATTCAGTCCTAGAGGTGCCAGGAACTCATTTTTTAACCCAATAAGATTTATCGGGTGGTGATTTTTCATGCCTCCTGGCACCTCAAGACAGTGGATATTTATATTTTTCCTCCCAACTTATTCTCTAACATTTCAAAGCAATGACTGTATATCACAGTTTGTGTTCTAAAAGTACCACCTGATGACGAACTCCCTACGCATTGATACGCACAAGATCTAAGGGTTCTGCCATTTTTTTCCATGGCTGACTGTGCTGCAGGTTTTTACAACCAGAGAACAGATATATCTGGTACAGTGTGTTTTGCACTGCTGTTTTGAAAGACCTTGTGATGTACCAGTATAATGGATCTCCCCACTTTGATGTTTGTGAAAACTTGCAAGCTACAGATTGTATATTATGCCCTGCATGACAATCTGTTACCAAATTTTGTCACCAATTTTTCAAGAGACTATTAAGAAGACAAATTACCTGTAAATAGGATACTGAAGGGAGTTTCTCTCTTAATACTAAAGTGTCCTGATACTCCAATGATTGAAGATGGAATGATTGTCATCTTTGTCAGGGAAACTGAACCTATGGTAGGAGTGAGTAATACTACAATTTTACAGATGTAGTACTGTCAGCTGAACTTTCCAATGCTCCTACTGAAACAGTGAGAGTTGAATGTTTCTGAACAGCTAAACATCCAAGGCAAAAGAAACAGTAGGAAAACTGCACATTGAGTCAGGCTTAAAATGCTTACCCTGGAACAAAGCTCGTGCCATAAAGCCTGGCAAGGAAATCAAACACACTGGAGCAATGAAGCACAAAATGGTCTAGATCAACTTTTTCTAGATTACTACATAATGTGATTTTTTTCTTAAGATAGCTAATGAAAGATTGCCTGTTCTGCCTTGTGCTGTATTTATCTTTTTGGCTAGACTACTAAGGAGTGCAGAGCTGACTGCAGCCACACACATCCCACTGCAGTCACGTACTCACTAATTGTCAGCTCAATGGTTCACAAAGACAGGGGTCTTCTTATAAACATGACACTGCAATACAAATATTACTGGGTGCCATCATTATGAATTTCATAATACTAGAATGTCAATAATATTCTGGTTTTATTAATTCATGCTTTACCCTGTCAGTGTTTTGTTTCTAGGGGTTTCTAATGGTGAGACATTTTACAGTTTAGACATTCCCTGAGTAATCGGTAATCTTACTGTTGTTTCTAGGCAAGCTATTGCCCTACTATATGTAACATCACCTAAGATCACATGTGTGTGCTCCTTAATAATGGGAAGCAAAGCCCTAGAGTTAGAGTTTCTTATTATGCAGTATTTGAGAACTAGGGCCTAGAAGTGAATAAAACACAGAAAAAAACCCACCTGAATTTTAAAAGAAGTATGACTAAAACATGACAGTTAGTGCCTGAGAGTTTATTATAGTTCCAGAGACTGCTTTGATCTGCATTGTACTTTAACAGTAGAGATAAAATTGCTACAATTTATCTTGCGTTTGGGGGTGTGATTACAAAAGAAGAAGCTGAATTGCTCCTTCAAGATCCACAGAACTAGGAGAAATGCTGACACTTGGAAAAAAAACAAACAGTTTGTACAGGAGGTGTCCCAGACCTCAAGTTAAGTTCAGGGTTAGGACGGATTTGGGATCATGGTCACAGAAACACACTAATTTATACAGCTTGATGCTCAAATCAATTGCAGTTTGGGAACAATTTCTGTTCCCATTAACTGTGTCTCGATAATGGTTAGCGCTAGTAAGGGTTCTGATTAGATTTACGAAATGTAGATAAATTATTAATTTTGCTACATGGTCTTGGAAGAAAGAGGACACAGAAACAGGACTGGGACAGAGCAAGAAGTATGCTTTTTCATCTTTGCTTTCATTAGTTCTAAAGATGAAGTCTGATTAGTGCCATAGACACCAGGAACTGATTTTTTTCTTATTACTACTGTATGAAAGTTAACACCTGAAAAACAGGCTGACAATTGGTGTGAAGTGGAAAACCAGTTATGTTTTATTTTGGCCATGGGAAAGGTGTCTAAACTGCTATTACGGATTATTGTTAACAGTAGGACAAAGGCTGGCAAAAACATATTAGAGAGAGCAATGCCTGAAGTGCTTGGTTTATTTTTCTACCTTTCCAAATCTACAGCCTAGTCAGTGAAGCCATCCCAGCTTGTAGTTTTCTATTAGTCATTTTCATAGTTGTAAAACAGTGTTTATGATCCAAAATGAGGACCTTCAGGTACTGAGCAATAAAATCAACATGTGCTGGTCCTCTGTCTGCTTGTGATCTAACTCCACTTGGCCTCTGCTACCTATCGCAGAATAGAATGGAGTAAAAACCATTTTGCAATTTTCTTGTAAGTCCTCAACTAGGCCTGTGTGCAGTATCAATGTCATTAACAGTATCAAGCCACTTATCTAACACTTAACACCAAACTCAAGTGCTCTTTTGTGAAAAGAGAATCTGTACCATGCCTCAGTCGGACTAGCCTTCATGTGGCCCAACAAAGCCACAAGCCATCCACTGTCTTTTCAGCATTGTGCCTAATCCTAAACTTGAGAAGGGATCCATGCCTGAGGCTCCTTTGCAGACCTTCTTGGAAGGGACCCTTCAAAGCCATTGGTGGCATAGTCTCCTAGTGGGCCTGGAGTGCAGGTAGCTTGAACTGCAGCCTGCTGACACTTGGTACAGAATGAATTAATGATAAATTGTAAAAAATCTACAAGAATAAGGAAGATTTCCAGACCTACATGGGCAGGTAATGATAGAACAAAAGGGAACAGTTTTAAACTAGATTTAGTTTAGATATTAGGAAGAAATTCTTTACTCAGAGGGTGGTGAAACACTGGAAGAGGTTGCCCTGAGAAGCTGTGGGTGCCCCATCACTATAAGTGTTCAAGGACAGGTTGGATGGGGCTCTGAGCAACCTGGTCTAGTGGGTGGCATTCCTGCCCATGGAAGAGGTGCTGGAACCAGATGATCTTTAAGATCCCTTCCATCCCAAGCCATTCTATGAATCTGTGACTCTATGATTTGCATACTCCACATGCCCAAATTTACTCTAGCTCCAACAATTTTCTGTAACTAACCCATAACCAACCTTACCTTTAGCATTATGGCAAAGCCCCACCCTCAACAGGCACATAAAGTGTAGGACCCTGTGTGTCCCAGTCCGCATTCCCACTATAGAAGATGAGTAGAATCCAAACATTAAGCAAATCTAACAAACTTAGAACCCTATTCACAACCCTACAGATACTGCTAAACCAGCAGCAGTCACAAAGCTCTTAAACCAACATGGACAAGGTCTCAGAGGATTAAGGTGTAAAACCATCAACCAAAGCCCAGTCCCACTCTCAACCCTAATTCAAACTATAACCTTGAGTCTAAT
Organism: Leptocoma aspasia; assembly: GCA_013399835.1. Taxonomy (NCBI): domain Eukaryota; kingdom Metazoa; phylum Chordata; class Aves; order Passeriformes; family Nectariniidae; genus Leptocoma; species Leptocoma aspasia. The sequence goes on along the minus strand of VXAX01002958.1, from coordinate 275,724 downwards.
CCTTCTTGCCCCTTGCTCATTCCAGTTTTGTCCTAGGCTTGTACAACGAAGAAATTTGAACAGTAAGTCTATGACTTCAGCCCTTCCCACACACAACAATGGATCAAGAAGAAATGACCCATTAATCTCTTGTCACAAATCAATTTCAATTCAGTTGTTGCAGAAAGCCCCAATACCTGGCTTGGTTAAACTAATATCAATAAATTAATGTATTTCATATTGGGAATTTTGAAGACTAAAACTAAAAGCAAACTTTCATCCCTTGGGATTTTAATGAAGAGTAAACCAAGACACCAACACATATAAAGTGATCTGATTCAAAAGTTTGAGATATTCTATAAGCTACGTTTATTCTTCTGAATGCTCAGTTGTTTTGGAAACTTCTAGAAGAACTTTTTCCAAGAAATACCAGATCTAAATAAAAAAGACTATTATATTGACTCTCAAAAACATAAACACACTAAAGTTAGGACCCTGAAAAGCAACAAAACTGAAGCAACCTGTAAAACAGAAAGCTATTGGAGAGAACATATGGAACACTTAGCAGGATTGCCTGAATCAGAGGACTGCAGAGAGAATTTATGATTTAAAAATTTACAATTGTTCAGTTTGAACAAGTTTTAATCATGTAGCTTGCTCCCTGTGAAGGGAAGCCACAGTAACTCTCAACATCTCTCAAGAGAGGAACAGTCCATATTTTAAGCCTATCAGTTCAAAATTTCCTTCCTAAAGTTTTTCAAGTATACATGTAGGAAATGGGAAGAAGGATTCTTGGGAAATACCTAAAGAAAAACAGTTAAGATTTGGATGATTTGGATGCATACTAATTTCACGTGTTCTATGGATGTATAATTTAATAGATGATACCAGAGAATGTAATATAGATTATGTTAATAGGTTATGGATTATGGTAACAGAGTGAGTGCTTGTGGACTCTACAGAACAGGAGAGAAAATTTCTTCCTTCTTTAAAAATTTTTGTCTATAGCAAACACAGAACTGTTTGCTCAACTAAAGAATTAAAAAGGAATTTAGAAGATCTTGCCCTATAGTTTCCAGTGTGAGCAATACTGACAAAATCTGAAAAGCATATTTAGGCTTGGCCCTGATACCTTTCTTGATGAAGAACTAAGCCATGTCACCTTATTGCTTTCAATACTAAAAGAGAGGGTGACATGTCAGCAGTAGTGACACTCTAGCTTAGCCTGCAGGGCTGGGGGAAAGGATTCCACTTTGCCCAGTCAGAGGTGCTGGAGTTGTAGCCCACCCTGCTAGCAGGGTTGCCAGGGTTACCACAAGGCTCTGAGTGTGGAGATTCAGGATTGTCATAGAGAAGCTCTGCTTCACTAAACAAAAACAAAAAATAGAGAGAGACGATTAAATACTAGAGGATTGCTGCAGAAATAAATAAAACTGAAGAAAACATTAACAGTTATATACAGGCAAAATGCCAGAGCTGGCAAAATGATTGCTAAATCTTGAACTACATGTTAATTTTAAAAAGTGTTTGATAAACCTGGGGAAATTTTTTCCACAATTGCATTAACATTCCTGTCTCTGCTACACGCTTTACCACTCACACGGTATGCTCACATTTATCCCAGCTTTTATCACCAGGAGACAGATGTGTCTTGTACCTGGTGTAGGGTAAGATGAAGCCTCAGCTCCAGCCATCTATGCTGGTTCAGCACAGCTCCTCCTGCATTTGGCTGCAATGAGTCTCATCCAGAAATTTTTTAACTGAGCTACAGGTTAATTCAGTGTTCAATTGTAAGGCAGCAATTGAATCAGGACAGCTGCTGTGCATTGTCCCTTTTTGGCACAGCAGATCTGTGTGAGGCAGGGTAGCCAGGGCTGAAGACCAGAGCACAGGCATGAAGCCATGCTGCTGAGTGTGCCAGGGGCAAAGGGCAGCCCTGTATAAGCACAGCAAGAGTCTGGCTAATTTTATTACAAAACCCCTCATTATTACAAAATTACTCAGCTTGTATCTGACTACAGAATTGAGCTCCTGGTATAAACACAGCTTTAAAGTATCAGTTCAGAAACTACCAGTGGTTGCCATGAAATGCACTAATACTTCAAAAGCCTCCTAGAATTTTGAGAAAATTCCATCAGAGACTTAAAACTGCTCATGCTTTTCATCATTTTGGTTTGGTTTTGTTTTTTCCATATTTTTCTGCTTCTATATTATACTCTGCCATTGAGGAAATTGCCTTCACTGCCTTATTTAATGTAATTAATTTTTGACATGGAAACACATACATTTTCACGTTAACCACGCAAAATCTTATGTTATTAGGATAAGATTAGGAAGAGGTAACATGTAATAGAAGAGTTTGAGAGAAATCTTAAGAGTAATGTCCCATCACTTACATAATTATTTGCAATACAATAGCATACTGAGAAAATACTTTGAACAACATTTACACTTTTTTTGGAGGAACTGCATTTTGTATCTGAAGTTCAAACATCTACTAAAAATAAAATTAAGAAGGCAAGTGTAAGAATGAAAGAGAATAATTATTAAATTCAAAAGGGCACTTTACTGAGGGAAAAAATAATTTTCTGACTTTGGCTATTTAGGCTTGTATCCTTATTTACTGTGCAAGTTGTCGAGCAGTATAATGCAAATAGAAAATGGTGGTTCATCATCTTCAAGTTAAGCCCCCATTGTGAAGAATTCCACAAAGAAGCAAGAATGCTCATAGCGGCTATTTCTGCTTTTGACAGTTTATGTTGGTGAATATGCAGTGATTTTAGGAGAGGAGGGAAAGTGACACAGGCCAGTGGCCCAAGATATTTCTATTCATAGGTCTTAAATCCATGTAAATGAGTAATCTGTTCATTATCTGCAGTAGTGATTGGTTTGAACACAGGAATCCCTTCATCTGGAGTGATGAATCTTGCTTCCTCTGGACACTTACAGAGGGTTTGGCCTTTAATGGTTATTTAGGCACCTAACTGTCCATTTCTTGGCTTTCTCATAGGAGGAACAGTGACAGTCTTAGGCTTCTGGAGGTTGTAATCATACCATAAAACTTTGCATTTCTGTATTTCCTTTGGACACATTCTTCAAGCTGTTGTGTGCAATGCGGAGTGCAGGACCTGACTCCTCCTTCTCCCTAGGAAAGGTGTGATACCTCCACAGCCTCTGCTTGGCACACTCCAGGAGTACCTTCTTCTGGTGCTTTTCTCAGGAGATTTCAAGCTTCTTTTTACTCTTTCTATATCTCCAACTGGAGGAGATTCAAACTGGAAGAGAATGTAGACGGGAGACAAAATACTGCACATGGTGCATCAAAATCCCATGGCAGTAGCCCTTTTATGTCACAGAGAGGTTTGGGGTTTCATTGTGGTATGAAGCTCAAGAGGAACCTGACAAAGATAAGAAAAAAATCTCCCAGAAAGTATAGAAAATGTAGGAAAAAATGTAGCCAGATTAATTATTTGTGCTAATGGTGTGAAAGCTTATCTTCAAAATATTCAATGTACACATGGATTTATTCACAGTTTTTCTGTCTTTCTACCCATCACCACATTTCTGCAACTTTGAATTGCTGAACCAGATAACTGAATTAAAAAAAAATGTTTAAGTGTTTAGCAGTAATAAATGGATATAATATCATTTCAGTAATACAATTATCACATGATTCTGGGGTTTTCACAAAATTAAAGGGATTAAATGCCTCTCTAAAGGTTCATAGTTTGATGTGACCCTATAACTCAAAAAGTGTGCCTGCAATTCATCTGTCCAAGAAAAATATATTTAAGATGCATACAGAACTATTGATCTAAATGAGAAACGTGAAGAAAGAAGTTATTATGTTAAAAATTTGAGGGTACATTGAGGCTGATTTTTTGGATTTTGTATTTCTAAGATAAGTTTAGAGGCAACTAAAAGGATTTTTCCACCTTATCTAAACTAAATGAGAGGACAAAGGGAGGACTGTCCAGAGAACAAACGATGACCTATGAGATTAAAAAGAAGTCTCTTTGTTGCAATTTTTTCATCACTTGTAAGTGACAAAGTGCCAAAAGACAGGTTTGTGGCAGCAGCAATATATTTTCTTCAGGGCAGGAAAATCATCAACAAGGTGTCTGTATATGTGTAGCACTGCTTGAATATGAAAGCAATTTTCTGAAGCCCTGTGGCCTAATTCTATTGTTTTCATCAGGAATGAATATTCTGGATCACAATCTTCAGCAACTGATAATACTGGACACATTGTGAAAAATGGATGAGTAAGTTCCTTAGATGACTGCAGTACCATTGACAGCAATATTTGCATTTATCTAAAAAGAGATTAAATGCTAACAAGGTTTCAGTACATTTATCTGCCTGTCTTCTGTGTGTGGTTCCCATTAAATGAAAGGGGGTAAGAAAATACATAAAGGGAATAAAATATATAGAAAAAAGAAACAAAAAGCATGCTGCATATAGAGAACTATAATCTTCCATTTTCTAAAATACATTATTCTAGAAAAATATCGACTAAAGATGCAGAAATACTAGCAGTGATACAGCTGCTCAATCAAAGTATAGGTAATGTGGGATAATAGAAATTATTGAATGTTCTACCTCTAATGTACTAATATACCTTCAAGAAAACTAATTATGCATCCAATATTCATTCTTAATATCTTCTGAAAAATGCCTCAGACATATGAGAGACACTTCTTTTGCAGCAGGATCATATCCTCCAGCAATTGATGGCAACATAATTTACAAGCTTCTTTAATTATTCATCTACATCTAGCTTAGCTGGCACCTTCATTATCTTCCCATTCAGAGCATCCTCCAACTTGGAGCAAAGACTGTGCAAGGGAGCAAGTTCTATAGACAAGGTTCAAGGGGTTCTCTTTTCATTGCCAAGTCGAGATAGTTGTGGACTTCTCCATCCACTCAAAATCCACACAAAAACCCACTATGTTTGTTCCAGTTATGGAACTGAATTAATGCTTTTTGTAAAAAGTTTCTATACTTTCTGCATTTCTACACTGCCTTGAAAATTATTTCAAAGCAGTGTCAAATATTTGCATTTGACTCTACTCCTCCTGAAATCAAAGGTAAAAACATATTTTAGGTAGGAACAAGATCAGAGATTGAAAGCATTTGACTTCATGTAAAATTTCTAGATTCTGATCCTGATTGAGGCAAGAATACAATCTAGATACAGGCTTTACTTTACCCTCATTTAAATGAAGCAAGATTAAAGCAGATGGGGGTAAATATAGGCAAAATTATCTGTTCAGTTCTTTCCATGTTTAAACAAAGGCACATATCCCAACATTTAAAAGCCCATTTGGACACCTCAATATCTCTGAGAAGCTGAGCAGTACTTAGGAGCCGTTAAACCATGTTTCTCCAGTAAACAAAGCTGTAATAAAATTGTATTTTAAAGAATTTATGTGATTAATCTGATAAGAAAAATATTAATATTTTGTATTTAAACTTATTGAGTCTTGATTTTTATTATTTGTATTTTTTTTTCATTAAAAAACACCTTTATATTAATTTTAATCCAGACTGTCCTGTTAGTGCAAAAATTAAGACAGTAAAATAACATTAGGAGAATAGTTTTTGGAAATATTGATTATTTGTTTATTTACAAGCAGCAACTTTCCAACTCTAATCACACAGAAAGGTTCATTAGCTCTCTGCTGCAGGAGTAACACAGTTCTGCTGAAGACACATTAGCAGTTTGTTATAAAGTTCATAAAGATGGTTCCCTGAGGCCAAAGCACTGCTCATCCACAAAATTCAATGGAAGCTAGTTTAGTCAAGGACAGCCTCCACCCATAGCTTTATTTCCTTCTGCATTTCTGGGGCAACAAAATTGTACAGTCACCACTGATATCCAAAAGGATAGTGTATGGGTATGCCTATGCTGTTACCCACCTCTCCAGCTGACTGAGAATTTCCCAAGCTGCCATGAAGCACCAAGGGCTGTCTGGTCACAGGACCCATGCCTTACAAGGGGATGGCATCTCCTGTAGTGGGACTCTGTGTTATGCTAGGAAGTATTTTTTGCTTAACCTCCAGGAAAAAAATGTAAAGACAGCAATCTGTCTTTAACTCCCACTCTGATAAGCTGTGAATAATAAATGTCTGAACAGAACTATGACAAGTGGAGCTGCTATTTAGGATAAATATAATAGCAGGCACTGACTACATGGAGGGCCATAAGGACAAAGGGGAACTATTGGTGTAGTTAAACACTACCTGCCTAACTAGGGAAAATAATGTTCTTTATACCTCCAGTATGAAAAGGGAATCATGGATGCATTTCTATCTATTTCTTTTCAATGACAGTAATTTTTGACACTTTTTCCTACAACACTGGATTTCAGAACACATTTTAATAGACATTTTGCATGTGTATTATTTCTGCACATATAAAACTGATAAAAAACCAGTATTGTGTATGTCTGTAGAGTCTCTTATTGTCTATTTGAAAACTGAATTGGATTCACTATTGAATGAGTTTATCTCGCAGCTGTAAAGATAACTTTTGCTTCTTAGAGGGAAAGTGTAAAAGTATACACTATTATAATATAAGAAAATATTAAAAGTGTTTTGCCATGAATTTCAATGCAATATAACCACCACCAGATCCTCCAATTTGATTTCTTAAATTTCTTCAAAATTTCCTCTCTCCATGTAAAAATATAGCTAGTCACAACACAAGTCCATTACTGGATTGTGGAGACCAGTCTGATTAGGGCTTGGGACTCTGGGAGGGAGCTCCAGAAAAATCAGACTATCAGCAAGAAAAATAAGTCTATTATTTACCAAGATATTGACGTTCTGTCTCTTCATTCAACTAGTTCTAACACCACACATGAGAACTACAGTACCGAAAATATACTGTATCAGGAATGGCACACAAGATCTATGAACAATTTGTCCCTCCTGTCATTGCCAGAACAAGCCTCACTGCAGATCAGAAAAGAAGCAAAACAAAAGAATAACCTTAAAAAACTTCAAGCAGCAGATACTACATTCAAACAACCCACATATCAAGGGCTAAATTTTCAAAGTTCAAATTTGGGCAAAAAAACCTGTATAATTTGCAAAGTTCAAACTGTGACCCAGTATTTCTATGAAATCGTACAATGCATACATACATTAGTGAAGCATTTCTGAGTGTATGCATCTAATTTCTCAGTTAAGGTACAGGTATCTGTAGTTTATCATCTACTTGATACAGTTAGACATGGAAATCACATAAGTATTTTGTTCAATGTAAAAATAATAATTTCAAGAATAAAAATTACTTCCATTCTTACATGTTAAAAGAGCAACTAAGAAACTATAATACTAGAATGCTTTCTATGAACAATATTTTTACAGTATTTGGGATACATGAAATAAATAGTCATGCAGTGACCTCTGGACCATCAGTCACATAATTCCTTTCCTACATTCATCAAGCTCCATCTAAAAATCTAGGTGTCTTGTTTCCACAGCCCATTGTGCTGGTTTTGGCTGAGGTAGAATTCGTTTTCTTCACGGTGGCTGGTATGGGGCTGTGTTTTGGATTTTTGCTGAATACAGGGTTGATAATACAGAGATGTTTTTGTTGTTGCTGAGCAGAGCTTACACTGAGCCAAGGCCTTTTCTGCTTTTCCTACTGCCACAAAGGCAATGGAGCTGGGAGTGCATGGGAGGCTGGGAGGAGACACAGCCAGGACAGGTGACCCAAAGTGACCAAAGGGATATTCCAGACCATGTGGCGTCATGTTCAGTATACAGAACGCAGGGAAGAAGGAGGAATGGGAGGACATTTGGAGTGACATTTGGTGTTTGTCTTCCCCATGTGATGGGGCCCTGCTCTCCTGGGGATGGCTGAACTCTTGCCTGCCCATGGGAAGCAGCAAATTAAATCCTTGTTTTGTTTTTCTTGCATGCAAAGCTTTTGCTTTCCCTATTAAACTGTTTTTACCTCAACCCATGAGTTTTCTTGCTCTTACTCTTCTGATTCTCTCCCCAGCCTCACTGGTGGGCAAGAGACCCACTGGCTGTGTGGGGCTTGGCTGCTGGCTAGGGTTAAACCACAACCTGCACACACAATATTTTCACAAGCTCTCTCTCTTAAAGGTTGCAATATTTCTTTACATTTTAGCCTAAATTTATTTATTCATGTTTACTCATCTGTGCTCATTTTAGTCAACAATGCCCTTAAGTTTAAGCAATTCTCAGTTCCTTTTGTCCCTCTTCCTGATGTGATTAAAGCAATCACATCCTCTTCCAGCTTACTTTTTGCAAGACTAATAAAACCTGCTGTAATCTCTATCTCCTTGATCATTCAGGAAACTCTTCGTTGTGATTGTTTCAACTTGATCTCAGCTTTATTGCAGAATTTGATCAGTACTCCTGATGAGATCTCACCAAGGCCTTATAAAATAGCATTCGTGTTTCCTTCTCTCTTAGAAACATTTCACCTGATATATCCTGTTTACTTTCCACAGTCCTGCATCCAACCAGCTTCAGTCATCCTTTGACCAACTAACACCGTGTCCGCATTGCTTGAAGCACCTTCTACAGGCAACAGCAGAGGTCACAGCCACAAATGATGCCAAATGCCTCCTGCCCACACTGCTTGTGACATGCAGTCCTTTTCTAGTGAGCATCATCTGTGTCTAAATTGCACAGCACGTGATCTGGATCCCCTGTGGTATTTGCATGATACTCCTGTGGCCCTAAGATTTCATACTGATTCTCTTGTTGCTTTCCACTCAGGAAAAGCATTTGGGCACTTAAAGTGCCCAAAATAAAATGGAAATTGAGTATGCCAGAGAAATGACAGACCAGGGACACTGTTTGGATGTGGGTGATATATGAGAGGTACTGGGTTTGCTTAAACAGGTTTGGATAGCTACACATGGAAAGGAATTAATGGTGAGGTCCAAGATACATGCAGAGCAGGAGAAGAGCAAGAAATGAGCTGAGAATTTCCATCATTTCACCAGCACACTCCTGTGTACTCCTTTTTTCCTCTGTTAGTTCCAAAAGATTCTGACCCCTCTCTTGACAGAAAATGTTCCTACTGCTCTCCGTTGACCAGACCAATGCACATTACTTTCAAGTTTTCTTTATAGTTAATAAAAAATATTACAATCTCCTTTTGATTATTTTCTGCAGCCATTTCATCCTTAAAATCTCTGCTGTTCCCCTACATTGAATACCAAACATCAATTCGTATTGATTCAGCGATTGTTTACTGAAGAAATAAGAATGTTCCCTCCAGATACACCATTAAACAAAACAGCACCAGTGAACAATAAAACTCCTCCATCATGCAATTATTAGAAAAGTCCATGGTATCATTTTTCCCTCTTTCAACTAGCTGTCTCAGCTGACTCCCAAACACCACTTAGGACTTACCACAAGCTGGCAAAGAGTCTCAATAAGCAGCGTGAATGGAGGCAACCTCTTTGAAGATGAAAGGCAATTAATAATATGGACATGGGTCATGCCATGCTGTTGGCTTCTTCATCAGAAAATAGTCCCAGGCCTCTTAATTTTCTGGTGTAGATTTGGCTGACAACATTATTAGCTTTGCCTAAAAATACTCACCTGGTTTTACTGCAAACCCTTAAATACATTTAAATCTGAATTTGAATGCATTTTTTCAATGTGTGCCATAGTTTGCCATTTTGTCAGATCTTTAGAAGTGAGACATTTAGTTAGAGTCATCTAACCTTGTTTGAATAGTCTGAAATCTAATTGTAAATATCCCAGGTCACTTTATCTCTGTGATCAACAGAACCAGTCTCTGTATTCAAATACCTCTAAGCTTGGCACCTCTTGGCCAGCTTCATTACTGGCATGGAAAACCTTGTATTTTAGTATTATGGGGCATTTTTCCTCTAACACTAAACCCATTTAATTCCTGGGTTATATACAGAAGATATTTTCTGTCCATAGAAAAGTGGGACTATAAAAGGAACATACAAAGGTGGTGAGAGATTGTGATCATACAAAGTTTGTGCAAATCACACAGAGTTTCAGAGGAAAAACCTTATCAATACAGATACAGCAGCTCCAGCCATTATAAAGCAGAGACACACACATCTGTATTGCTCCCTTGCATGCACCACCAGCTCCAGAGTGACACCACACACACCTACAGAGCTCAGCAAGACTGCCTGTTTCAGACTTCTGTGACCCTGACTGGCTCCTCTGGGTTCTCAGTAATTAATAAGTGATCACCATAATGTATTATGCATTCAAAAATCTTTTTTTATACGGATATTTCTTCATTCTCCCAAGTAACATACATGTTGAATTCCTACTAAATGCATTGCTCTAGGTGACTGTTTCATACTTAACTCAGGCTGTGTCTCTGTGCCCTTGCTTTCTCAGCTGCTCTCGCCAATGCTCAGGAAATGCCCGGGTTGATTTTGTTAGCATTTTTATAGTACTGGGAGCAAAGAGGGAGGGGATAATGAAAAGGAAAAGAATCATTTATCAAGACAGAATTAAAAGCAAAACTTTAACAAAAATATATTTGGGTTAAGATTTTAAATGGCATTTGCTTGAATTGTCTGGGAACCAATTTCCACTCGCTCTATCCTCCTGTGGCCAGAAGGCTTATACAATGCATTTTACACTGTGATTTTCCCCATATTATAAGAGGTGAGTTATTTCAGATTCTACTGTGCTTTCAGAGTTTCAAAGCTGAGTCTTAACCTTTAAATCTGCTTATTAATACTCATGTCATGGCTCCTATTGAGAAAGAGGTTTAGTGTCACTGTCCTCAATCAGTGTCCTTTCATTCACTTTCATTAAAGAACCATGTTTTCCTGACAAAGGATAACAAATGGACGCTGTGGGTCCCTAATGTGCTTTTTGACTACAGAGCCTGTACCATTTCTCTGAAGCAATGGCAATTATTTGTCATTTTAATATGACTTGGCAAGGAGATCCAAAAACATATGACTATTATTCACCAATATGTATATCTTGTGCTTGCATTAATATTAGAATATCATTATTATTACCCTGACATTGTATGAGCTAGACAAAATTACATCATGTAAAAAATGTATTAAACTATGTTCAGCTGTATCCATGCAGCAAGGCAAAAGTAATTTAAAGACCAGTAGCAGCTCTTTGTTGAATGCAGCAATTCATTCTGATTAGTGGTAAAGTCCTTTCACCTGTGTATTAATGAAATATATTTCAATACTGCTCCACTGTTAATTGAAAACAGCATAGTTCTGTGTTACTGTTGTTACCAAACATACCCAATGATCACATAAATTTTCTTTGTTCTTAAAATCTCATGGTATTCAATACTCCTGACACTCCTGGTAAATAGAAAAAAAAAAAAAAGTCAATTTCTGTTAATTTGGGCAAAGGCATAGCCATGTTTTTCCCATTTCTTCTAGTTGTTTTTTGCTGTCACTGTTTTTGTTCAAGCTATTGCACATCTTGAGCTTGTATGCAATATATGAGTCTAGAACTAAGTTCCTTATCATAATTTCCTATAGAGGAATAAAAGAGCTGTGCTTATGTCAGTGTCTGTTGTTCCAGATCCAAAATCACTTACTAAAGCCAGAGGGATACTCCTATTGTTTCTTGGGTTTGTCAAACAAGGAATTAAAAGTGGACAAAGAAAAAAAGAAAACATCCTAATAATATTTAATACTTTTCTTCTCATTCCCCTCCACCTCATAAATAACACTGCTCTACAAAAAAAAAGGAGGTAGAAAAATCTCGGAATAAAAGTTCTATAATAAAATGCAAGGACTTCAGGTTCTATCCAAGCAGGCTATTCAGGTTCTTTCTCCCAACTAATTATGACTTGAGGGACAAAGACTCCACCATGAAATAACATTTGAGGAGCTGTTTTCCCAGATTACATACTTATTTTGGTATGACACTAACATAGCTTAAGAAGATACAGTCCCTTGCAATGCAGGATGTTCAGGGTTTTAAGGACGCTTTCTTGGCAAATTGTTGGAACACACAATTCATAACTAAACAGCAATGACAAAATTATAAGAGGTGATGGCAGAGGCAAGTGGCTTCAAAATGCTCAAAAAAAATAGTTTCTATTACAAAGTCTGGAACTAGCATGATATAGTAATTCATTTATTAGCTGAGTAATTGTATAAACTTCATTTTTCACCTATTTCCCTCTCAGCTGAAGGAAGATACAAGGAACTTGATGCTCTACTTACAAACTTACACCTGTGAGAGTTTTTCAGGTCACTTAACCCCAAGTGTCTCAGTCCCTCCATTTAGTAGGCCTGGACTAATATCCATTATGATCTCCTAGGGGCATAGGACTCTTCCTTTCATTTATTCTCCTCACCTTTTACTTAAAAACAAAAGGCTACATTATTCTACTTATTTTACATAATTTGTCCATTATTTCCTACTTTCTCCAACTGTAGCACTCTATCAATTTTGTATCAGATATTTCAGTTAGAATTAGCTTACTCTAAAACATTCAAACCCATCACACCAACCATGAACCTCACTGTGCGCTCTGTACTTAGATCATTGTCCATCCTAGGAAGGGCTGCTCTTTGGTCATTTGAGTGCTTCCTTAGTAGGCAGAAAAAGTGAGTTGCAATATGCCATTGAACTCCTCCATGGAACAACATAATGGGAAGCAATAGTTGAATCAACGTAGGAGCAAGCATGTATGACAGCCAAACAAAGGCACATCAATTATGCAGGTGGAGGGATTTTTGCAGAACACTATTTTGTGCAATTCAAAGACATGAAGAGAAAGAATCAATAAATCAACAATATGCACCGAACAGCACTGGGATTATAGCCCTAAAAAAAGCCCTGCAAGAGTTATGCCAAGTGCTACCTGAAAGAGGCTTATAATTCCTGTCATTTTGAGCACTCTTTGTAAATAAAGAGGATGATACCAAGATACCTAACTCCCTCAACAACTTCTCCTAGAAGAAATATTTAATTGACCAATTGCTCAAGTCAACAAAAAAGATATAGGAGTATTGTTTCCACTATTTTCACACATCATCTTCACTTACATGCCAAATAAGCAGTCCAGGCAGAAGAAGATAAGTGGGTCTGGTCAGAGCAAAACCAAAAGCAGCAGCAGAATGGAGAGCAAAAGGGAGAGTGAAGATGTCAGCAGCATAAAAATCACATAATGCAGTGAAGAACACGCAAAGAGACATCTGGGCTGCTCTTAAATATAGATATCTGTAAAGATGATTGCAAAAGTGATTCCAGAAATATGAAATTTCATGGTCATTTTCCATTCTTCATTAAGCATAAGAAAGTTTTAGATATGTCAAGTTGGAAATATATTTCTTCAGAAGTCAAATCCACAGAGACTCAGCAGCTCTAAAACTGCTACAGATTTCACAAATACTGAACGAGACTGGAAACAGGAAGATAGTAGTGAGCTACCCTGTTCCCATCTCAGAACTCGGGCATACCAAGTTCTGCAAAACAGAAGGGCATCGTGCTCTGTAAAACACATGAATCAAGTGAATCAGTAGTGTTTAACATATTTGTCAATGACACAGACAGTGGGATCAAGTGCACCCTCAACAATAAATTTGCACGTGACATCAAGCTGTGTGATGCAGCTGACATACCTGAAGGACAGGATGCCATCCAGAGGGACCTAGAGAAGCTCAGGAAGTGGGTCTGTGCGAACCTCATGAAGTTCACCATGATGAAGTACAAGGTGCTGCACCTGTGTTGGGACAACCTCCAATCTCAACACAGGCTGGGAGATGAAAGAATTGAGAGCAGCCTTGACAAGAAGGATTTGGGGGTGCTGGTGGATGAGAAGCTGGACAGAACCTGGCAATGTGCCCTTGCAGTCCAGAAAGCCAATTGTATCTTGGGTTGCATCACAAGCAAGCATCACTGCAGCCAAAAGGTTAAGGAAGGTGATTCAGCCTCTCTACTCCAATCTGGTGAGACCCCACACAGAGTGCTTCACCCAGCTCTGGGGTGCCCAGCGCAGGAAGGACATGGATCTGCAGAAACAGGTCCAGAGTAGGGCCACAGAAATGATCAGAGGGCTGGAGCAGGTCAGCTATGAAGACAGACTAAAAATGTTGGGATTATTCATCCTGGTGAAAAGAAAACTCTAGGGAGACCTTAGAGCAAGCAGTCTTCCAGTATCTAAAGGGGGGCTTATAAAAAAGATGGAGAAAAACATTTTAGTAAGGCCCTTGCAATTGGACATGAGGTCAAAGTTTTAAAATAAAAGGGAGTAATGCAGACTACATACAATGAATAAATTTTTCATAATGAAGGTGGAGAAACACTGGTACATGATGACCAGAAAGGTGGTAGATGCCCTATCCCTGGAAACATCCAAGGTCAGGTTGGACAGAGATCTGAGGAAAATGATTTAGTTGAAGATGTCCCTTCACATTGAAGGGGAGGTGGACTAGATACCTCTTAACAATCACTTCCAAGCCAAACTATTCTATGATTCTATGTACAACAAAATAATGAAGCAATTGCAGAGCGTGATCAAAGAAGAAGAATCTAAAGCTTGGCTACATAGAATGGCTCTCTGAGAAACAATGAGATCTGAGAGAGTGAGCTCTGGTTAGGTGTTTAATATCTGCTCAGAGTGCACTCACCAGGTTGTGTTTTTAATACCACTTTGCAATTGACTTTCTGTTTCCTACCTTTTGATGCAAAATCAGTGAGCATGTGGGATGGCCAAAGTTGCATCAATGCTCAGTTATCCCCTGGAGTGCTTAAAAACATGCCTTTTTGGTGTTTTCTCAAGTGTATATATTATGATAAGAGCAGCAATATTTCTTCAGTCTTCTGAGAGCATTACTAGGAACAAAGAAAAATGGAAACACAGCACAATTAAGATCATGACCCTTAAGAAGAATAGCTATACTTCAAAGCACAGAAAGAAATCACAATTACTAAATATTTTAATATGTGCCTGTATTTGGCACTTTAGTTGTGGATCTTTAAGATTTTTGTTGTTTACCTTTCCAGTTTTTAGTAAACAAAATAGAGCTGGAATGAGCTGAAAGAACCACTTTGTGCAAAATGGTTCACAGAAGACCTGAAGTGCATTTGAAATAGCAAATTACCTGCTGGTGCTATAGAGACAGATGATATCCTAAAAATAACCTAAAAAAAATTAAAACTGCAGCCTTTATTAGTTTCCTGACATGGCTTACCAGTGGGAACCCACTACTGACCCATTGGCATAGCAGTGGGGGAGGCACGTGACAGAGCAAGTGGCTTAAAGTGAGCAGTGGCAACAGAGAAGCTGAGATTGCTACTGAAAGAAACATACATTAAATACGGCACAGTAAAATAAATCTCATGTAAGCTTTATGTCTTTTCAGGACAGCACATTTGTGTAACTGCTCTGAACACAGCACCACCTTTTCCTTATACTTCATTGGAGAGAACCCACAGGAATACACAGTGCGTGTGCTTGGTGGCCACCAGTTGTGGTCTATGAAATCAAACTTTGCATGAAGTTATAAAGAATTGCCATAAATATCTGAAGGATATAAAGAACAGTTTTCCAGCACGATCTAGAACAAAGCTGTTTAAAGTCTGAAAAAATATGGAACCAATACAAGAAATCTCTTAGTGATCTTAAAGGTTTGAAATAGACACAGAAAGGCAGTAATGGCTTTGATAACATGGAGTTCCTTTAGAATGAGACCAGAGCACTGGAGAATAAAAATGATGAAACAAGACCTATAATTTCTATCATTTGGGCATTCTCTTGATGACCTTCTATATTGTCTATAGATAAAACAGGGATGTAAAAAGAAAAGAATACAGAAGGCAGCAGCATGGCTTATGCTAAAATACAGATATAATGTAATAAATATAAGTCATTTAGGGTTAAGCAAAATTTTTCTCACTTTACTGTTTTTTGGGTTTATCACATTTGCTGTCTTTTGCCATTTTGCATGACATAGCAATTTTCTCGCAAACTCTCTGGGACAAGGTTTGACTCCTACAGTTATTAATAAAATGCACAGAATGCCAAAACTTTTGTCCCCTTTTAGGTTTCCAAGAAATGACTCTAAAAAAAAAAAAAAAAACATAAAGGAAAGAAAAAAATAATGGTATTATCTTGCACATTTTACAGCCGCAGATGATACGTATTATACATTTGTTGCTGCTCTTTTCTTTCTGTGAAGGCAAATATTTATCTTGAGAGGTCAACTAATGCATACTAGCAGCAGGTATCCCACACACTACAGTGCTATACCAAGAACTTCTTCAGACTCCCCTCTTCCAGGTTATTTACTGTCCTTGCCCTTGTCCTTCGAGAAGGAGAGAAAATTTGGTCTTAGCTTTGATATGCACTAGGAAAAGCTAATCAAACTCACTTGGACTTCATTTCCAGCATCTGTGTTGCCTTTTGATGAGGAGGCTGCACACTGAGAGCTTAACCCAAACCAAAGACACTTCCCTCAGGCTATCCTGACACGGTAAAGTAACTCTGTGTCAACTTCAACATGTTTTTAGCTAATCTGGCATCCTACAGAATTTACCCTCAGCATCCCAGCTGTATTTTGATCTGAATAGCCTGGCATTTTACAGTACACTTTTGATAGTAAAGAACAGTCAAATTCCTTTAGACTAAAGGGAAATTTTCCAATAGGAGAGAGGGCTTTTATCCCATTCTAGCTTCTCTTTAAATAGAAACATTGTATAGCACTGATTTTACTTCCACAGTTACATTCTTATAAATGGACAAAAAAAATTCTCCTAATAGATAAGTGTTTCTTTTAGTGAATCAGTTCTATAAAGGTAAAGATGGTACAGCAACAACACATTGCCTTGAATGATATACGTGGGTTGAACACCTTTCACATATATGAGATCAAGATATTTAATGTATAAAAATCAGGACAGAGCTCTTAAAAATGAAACATTACAGCCACCACATGATCTTATCAAGAAAAAAGCTTTCAATAAAACATATTTACATCTAACTGACCAATACTCAAAAGTATTCTCATAAACATTTTGCTTTCAAGCAAGCTAAAGCTATTTCTAAAAGAAACTGTCAATAATTTCTAAAATAAAGCATAAAAATAACTAAGATGTCCTTTTGATCCTTGTAAGTATACTTTATTTGTCCTTGAAAAAAATATATCCAATGTACCTTTCAAAATGATTTATTATGTGTTATTGTTACAGTGTTCAATATTGTTCAATACTGAACTACTGTACTGATTACCACTCTCCCAGTCTGCTTTAGTTCTATCATGTGCTTTTATTTACCACCTGAGGCAAGAACATTTTAATTGGTTTAGGGAAGCTTGAACTCTCTTTTATCAATGACACATTTCATCAAAATAGAACAAAGCCAGGAGCTGTACATACTCTCCCAGTGTTGCAAAACAATGGGTTTGTTTGAGGGCTTAAGTTTGGAAATGGATCTCTGCAGTGTAAATTATTTAATCACTTGAAAAACATCAGAGCATCTTGATTTTTTCTTCCATTTTTTTAATAGTAAGAAAATTTATCAACAAATTGCACTAACTTTCCATATTTTAACTTTATTCTAGACTAATACATCCTGCAAACAGACCCTAAATCTATACTGTACATCTATCAAGGATCTAGAATATAGCATAACGTTGTTTGTAGCACTGCGAGCAACAGAACTAAATCATGTACACATTGATTTTAAAAGTTTCTGTTAAAATAATCCTTACACAAAACACAGAGAGAATTGTAGTCATGTTTGAAGTAAGTTTATTGTTTGCAGTGATTAGAAAAAAAAGATCCAATTTTTCCAGATCAAAACTGTCCCTTTAAGAAAGCATATGTGACTTACTTAAGGAAGATACCATATGACTTGTAAACAATAAAGTAAGCTGTCTATTTTATTAAAAGTGCTTAGCTGAAACAGACACAATCCCATTGTAAGCATTGTATTTTTTAAAAGCTTTTTTTTAAAACAAAAATATATGTATCAATACATTAGCTAAAATTAATTAAAAAGCAAGGAATAAATTTATTAGTCCATTTCTATCAATATTTTCCACTGTAATCATATTTTACACAGATTCACACACAGAATCACTAAGTTGGAAGAGACCTTTACAATCATCGAGTCCAACCCATGCCCTAACACCCCCACTAAACCATGGCACTGAGTGCTATATCCAGTCTTTTTTTAAACACTTTTTTGTACTTTAAAATATAGCAAGAATTATACAAAATAAATATTTTTTCATGAATGACAGAGCTAATGAACCCTTTTCTAACAGGTTACAGATTACATCCTTCACAGAGGTTGCTGCCACCACTCCTGCTTTTATCCCAGCTTTCTCTCTGGGCAAAAGGTGAAATAGCTGGCTGGTATCACACACATGGTGACTGACCAGCTGTTTCAGCACATGTACTGGCTCCAGATGTACTGACTCATATAAGTTGTTTTGTCTTTTCCTCAATGACATAGATATTAGCTATCCAAATACCAATTTTCACAAAGCTTCTCAAAATTCATTACTTTTAAAATCTCAGATCCATCCTGTCCATATTATTTGAAATTAGTTTTAGGATTCAAAAGTTTTGACGGATAGCTGGAAGGAAAGATGTACAGAGAAGCCAAAAGAATAATTACATATGCTTTGTTTCTTTAGGAATTCAGGATTTAACAAAGCACTATAAATAGACAATGATGACAATCTTTACCTTTTAGCTTTCCACAGCAGTACTTTATTGCATGTCAGAGACCCTTCAGTGTCACTGGAAAAGGCTTCTCCTTCCCCTGACATTTGTGGTGCTTGATTTCTGCCTGTTTGCTGCAGAGAGAACTAGTCTGGAAACTTCAGACACTGCAGAGGATGTGCCAGGCCTCTGTGGCACTTGTTAAGATGTCCAATGGCCCTGCTTCACAGATTCTTTACAGGCTGAGATGAGTAAAACCTTATCAACCCTAAATCACATGAGACAGGTTGAGAAAAAAAAAGGGAAAAAAGCATGATCTCCGGAACAAATCATACATTTAAAAACATTTACAGAATACATTGACGTAACTATTTCTATTGGGTTTGTGTGATGAGGTTTTGGGAGGGGGGGCTTACAGTGACAGCAGTAACACCTCTGGGATAACAGACTTAAAAGGGGGAAAAACTGCTGCAAAACAACAGCAGGCAGAAGAGACGAGTGAAAATATGTAAGAACAGCAACTCTGCAGGCACCAAGGTTAGTGAGTGGCAGGAGGAGGTGCTCCAGGTGCTGGAGCAGAGATTCCCCTGCAGCCCATGGTGCAGACCACGGTGAGGCAGCCGTGTCCCTGCAGCCTGTGCTCAACCCTTTGGCAAAGAAGACATCCACCTGCAGCCCATGCTGGACCTCCCAGCAGAACAGGTGGATGCCCGAAGGAGTCTGTCATCCTTTGCAAAGACCACACTAGAGCAGGCTCCTGACAGGACTTGTGGCCCTGTGAAGACAGGAGCCCACACAGGAGCATGTTTGCTGGCAGGACTTGTGACCCCATGGGGGACCAACACAGGAGCAGCCTGTTCCTGAAGGACTGCACCTTGTGAAAGGAACCCACACTGGAGCAGTTCTTCTGGGAACAACTCACATTTTAATATATATTTTTCCATTTCATAGTTACATAACTGCACCTGTCACACCTAGTAAGGAACTTGCAAAAATGACATTTAATGAGCATTGCATTTTATGGTGGACCTTACGCTCATTATCCATTTTTGCATTAGAAACATACAAATGATACAAATATGTAAGGAAGCTAATACAGTGTAGTTTATTGCTTTCTCCAGCTTGAAAGCAGGTAGTGGCATTCACTAACCACTTTAGGGTGATTATGTTTTCTCAGTCACTGATCTTTAAGCTTTTCCTTTTAGGCCTACCATAAAAATATGGCTTAGAGAAGTTTTTAAACATACTAATTGGAGCTGAATATATCAATTATTTTGGTATAGCTTCTCAGTTACCTTTAGAAGCTAAATGAAACAGACCTCTCTCCCATTTTTCAACCGTTGATGATTCTGAAGAAGCATTTGTATTCAAAACCTCTATAGACGAAGATAGCATTCAATACTGGGAACCCATACTGAGATACGGAGAATGGGATTTATATTTCAGAAGGCGAAATAGACTTTCTATTACCTTCAGTGTTCCAGGTGAACGGCTGGAAGACCATCTGGTAAATGTCTGCCAGACTCTTAAGCTGACACAAGGTTGAAGGTCTGGCACCAGCATTTGTGCCAAGTTTCATACTAACAGAAATATGGCCAGGTATTAAAGATGACTTTTATGAAGCACTTGGCAATCAACATCAAAATATTTCCAACATCATCCTAAACAACATTTTTATATCATTTATTCTGAAAAAGGAAAGAGACTGTCATCTAGGGAGCTACTAACAGTATTTGTGGGATTGCTACAAAAAGTGTATATATATGACCTAATTTGAAATAGCTTCCCCTATTCTGTTTTGCTTTATAACACAGCTTTGTTGACAAGTCATGGGTAAACACAGAAAAATGGCAACACTTCCAAAACATCTGTTGAAAATCCATCCAAATTTGCACCTCCTTGGACTTCAAATTCTGACCACATAAGTTGGCATTGTATTTCTTTGCCATATACACTTACATATAAGAGGATGCTCAGAATTATATATAAGAGGATGATATATTTTTTGTGCTTACAAAAGCCTCACCGGCAAAAGTGTTAGTAAGGTGTTTATTGAAAACACTTTTAAAATTTATTTTCAGTTTTACTTTAAAAATGCTTCAAAAGCATACTGCAGGAGATACCTGACCTAATTTCCAACAAGTCAATAACAAATTTTGCAATGAATCCTGATTCTGTTCACTAATCTAAAATACTAATTTTGACATACTAAAACTTAAGAACCGAAAAGAGAAAACAAATACTGCAGACCATGCCTATTAAGCTCAAAGAGAGCAAAAGACCCAGCTCTAGCAGTACCTCTAGGCAAACAGCAAGGTTGCTATAACACTTGGTAACATGGGAAACATTTGGTACATTATTATTTCACAACCTTTACATACACAAACCCAGTGCACTGTAAAGTTATGCTCTACAGCTTCCTATAAGGCCTGGTTGATATTACATAAAACAAACTGTGTGGAAACTAAACTAGGTCCTATGATTTACAATGTTTTTTCCATGTTATTTATTACACTGAATTAGTTTATATATATACCATATATACATAATATTAATCTCTGGATTGTTTTGAGTTAGCACATTATTCCCTAAATTCTATTCCCTTTCTTTCCTTTTGTTTATGGGCTGCAATAAATTCTTATTGTTTCTCTTTCTTCATTTTACAAAGTAAAAACTGTTCTTAACGCCTCATCTTATGGGTATAAAAACGGAAGTTGATGGAGCACACTGTTATGATTTATACAACATCACCCAGAACTGCCTGTGTATTTAATCCCATAGCGAGACATAATGTCTGTATAACTACCATTTATTTCTGAATAAAATTATTTGATACTCAAAATACATAACTTTAGGGGGGAAGCATTACAAGAGAGAAAACCAAGAAAGGCTAGAAACAGATTCATTATCAATGTACAACAGCCAAGCTAACTGAAGTCAGACTTTAGATCTGAGCATACATTGCACACTGGTTTTCTCTTGGTGCTTTTCCTCTCTGGAGTATTAGCCTGAGAGAACAAAGATGATCCTGTAACTAATTATTAGCTTGCATACAAACATTTCTCTTTCAAGCTTTCAAATACTGGACTGTCAGTGGGGGAAATCTCAAAGCCTGTTAATTTTCCAGGTAGTAATATAGTGGGAAAAGCACCAAGATACTTCAATTCAAGTAGGAAACTGCTAAGGTGTTAATCAAAGCACTTGATATACAATTTATACTATCTCTGTATGTTGTTGCTATAATAAAATTACTTCACCTCTCCATTTAAGATGAGACTTCAAAATTACTAATAAACTTCTCTCAGCAGAAGGAATACAGATCATCATCATCTTCATCATCACGATTAGCCTGGAAATTAGAAATTACAGGAAAAAAGAAAACAGACCAGGAAAAGCAAAAAGTCTATGTTTCAGCTGGATCATCATTGGTGTAAGCAAACAGTTGATGAATGCCATTACTATGAAGTTCTTACAAGAGAAGTTATCAAATGAAATATCAAGGTGACACAGAAAAAGTGAAATACATATCATATTGTTCATGCATTTCTAAGACTCAAACAACACACAATATACAAATGAAAATTCACCACTGATTTCTTCTTCTTTCATTTTAGTTGTTTCATTTTTATATTGTTCCCTGCAAAACAAGACTCCATTGACCTGTACTCGCCACTTCAAAAACATGAACAAAGAGAGAAATCTCTCTTACTGGCATCAGTCCATATGCATTCAATGACTACCTTAGACAGAAGCAGGTTAGTTGGAAGGAACCACTGGAAAACACACCAACACCCTACTCAGTGTAAGTCTCTTCAGATCCAAATGCTGAAGGCAGTGGCTAGTCAAAAGTGGCTAGTCTACTTGGGTGGAGATTCCACAACCTATACAGGCAATCTGTTGCAGCATTTGACCACTCAGGGCAAAGGTTTTCCCCTTGCATTGGGATGGGTTTCCAATGTTCCAGTGTTCTAACTTCTGGTCACAGGCTCTTGTTCTCCCACTATGCTGCTCTGAGAAGAGGCTAGCTCTGTCTTCTCAACACTCTCCTGTTCAGGGAGGCATATAGAGCATTAGCCTCTTTTACTTAGGACAGAAAAAACACATCTCTCCTTGTGTATATATATACACATGTATGTATAGTACATTATGTGCTATAGCCCCCTAAACATCAAAATGACTCTCTGATGCACTTGCTCCACTATGTCAATATCTCTTCTGTGTTGGGGAGTCCAAAACTGGACATAGCACTAGAGATGTGGTCCCACAAGTGCCAGATAGAGGGAAAGAACCATAATTTCTCTTCAGCTGCTGGCTACTTTCCTCCAAGCACAACTCATGATGCAGCTGCCCTTCTTAGCCAGAAGTGCAGCTCACTGGTGACTGAGTGCAACTCACTGCCCACAGGTGCCTCAGGTCCTTTTCTACAAAGCTGCTTCCCAGCCAGCCAGTGCTGCCCTGTGCTGTTCCATGCATTTATTCCATCCTGGCACTTTGTATTCTCCTTTGGTGATTTTCCTGAGGTCCCTGATAGCCCATTTAAGGAGTCTGACAAAGTTCCTTTAAACAGCAGGCCTGCACCCCAATGTCCTGAACACCCTTCCCAATTCATATATCTTCAAACCAGCAAAGGATGCACTTGATCCAGTCATCCAAGCTGTTACTGAGAACAAGCGTGGTTGGCATCAATCCCTGAGGCGAGCAACTCATCCTTCACTGCCAGGTGAACTTTGTACCAGTAATCACCATCTTAGAGTTCAACGGTTGAGCTAATTTTCTACCCATCATACTGTCTATTTATTCAGCTCACCAGTTTGGCTGCAGGAGCACTATGTACGTTCTTAAAGGCCTTGTGACACAACATCCATTACTCTTAATGGCTTAGCTGGAAATCTCATCACAGAATAGAAGGCAAATGATCCTCCCAGACCACATGGCATAGGGGATATATAGGTAAAGAAAGCTTATCAGAGATGAGAGGTGGCCAGAGTACACGGGAAGCAGTTCCATGGCAACTGTTTCCAACTGGTGGAAACTAGAAAATAAAAATCCAGAAATTTGGGAAGCCAGAACCAGTTAGTTGCCTGCTGGCCTTGCATTTTCTTCTGAAATTTTGTTGGGAAACTTCTCTTTCCCCAAGGCTTCTGCTCATTGTAAACACGATGCTCTCTAAAATTCAAAAAAGGAGTTGGGATTTCCATTTTCTCTCTCAGTTGTAGCAAGTTCTCATGCAAATGCAACAACACTGGAAGCTCAGAAGTGCAAGATTTAGAGTATATGTCCTTCTCACTCATTGCCTGAAATGAACAGATTTCTTCACTAAAACACACAAAGCTTGTTAAATTTTTTGCCAGGCTAAGCCACACATTGGTTTTTCTTTTCAATGTCATATGAAAAATGTTCCAAGCCAAAAACGTTTCTCTGTCGTCATGAGTCATCACAGCACTGACTTACATTCACATCTCCCGATGAGCTCCTCAGTTTTGCTTTCAGTTGCACTGCTACAGAATGATGCTATCATAAAAAGAGGAGAGGAAAGCTGCACTAGGATTTCACTGTACATAGGTGATGCTGCTGAAAATATACTAATGCTGATTGCTTATGAAGATTTTTAAAGCAAAAAATAATTAGTGAGGCAATAGGAGAGGCGAATGGATTTTGAAACCCATCCATATGCACTTCATGTAATGCTAAGTTGTGTAAAACACTATGCAAGGATGTACCATATGTCAAATTGCAGAACAGGCTCTGACACTATCAGTTTCATACATTTAATAACAAGTATTTAAACTTCAACCATTTCTAGTGACTGTGACAAGATGCTTGAATATCAGACTGTCTCCTCTGTTTTCCACAGCCAGCCATCTTAAGATGAAAGCTGCCATAATACTTTAAATTTATCTGCTGATTATTTTTCTTAAAGCAGTGTTAGCAGCAGCAGTCCCACTGTTGTGCTGAATGAGCAGCTTTCTTTTTAGCATTAATTTTCAGGTTTCTAAGAACATGGAATATCCAAAGCTACTTAGTATATTCCAAAGAGGCAGGAGAGAAGCAAAAAGGGGAAAAAAATCACCTCTTAATAGGCTCAGGATTTTCTGGAATTGTTAGTTTCTCAAAACCCAAAGAAAACTGAATTTGTACAAAACAAGGAAACTTGTTTATTTCCATCTAATGGCAAAATTAAAATAAAACAAAACATTTCTAATACTTGCAGTTATGGTCTGTAGAGACTATGAATCATTCCAAGTATTTTATTTGAGGAATAGATGGTTTTAAGTAACAATCAAATGTAGTGTTGAGGAAATGCTCCTATTCATCCACGCAGTTTTTAACTGAAAGAGGATATGTTCCTAATTAATCCAGACAGTTCTAGATCACAATCTTTTCTTGAAGCTTTGATGTCTATCAATTGCTGCTTAGAATGACAGGAGAGAGGTTATCATATTCTACTAGTATTTATCCCACTGTTTTTTTTAAAAATAAAAGAATGGGAAGAAAACAGTATGCTGACAGTATGTAAAACAGAGACAAGTCATGGTTGTTGTGGGAAACTGTAAATTTCAATGCTTCACTTTGTGTATTCCAAAGCAGATGTTCAGCTGCTATAAATCAGCAAAACTCCCTGACCCTTAATTTCTTAACCACATGAATTTGCTGAGGATTTTTTTTTTCACCGAATTTAGTTAAGCTAAGTAGCAGTACTCTAGCTATTCTAAGAACTACAACACCCTCTATTGGGCAAAGAATTTCATTCAAATATGGAAAACCAGTTAATTTCAATGATCCAAAGCAACCACTGGTTGCATTCTTCCAAAGGCCGAGCTTGAGTGCATGATGCACACACACAGAGTCTATACAAATAAGCTATATATATAAATATATATTTTTTTTTTTATATATAGCTTATTTGTATAAAATATATAGCTTATATGTGTATATGTATAGCTTATGTGTATATATATATAGCTTATTATGTATAAAATCCTATGATTTATTTTGGTGTGATGATAAAGTATTATAAAGAAAAAGTAGGAGTTCATCTTTTGATGAAAGAAAAGACCATCTCAACTCAATAATGAGGTTACTCATGACCCCCCTTTCCCTGAATTTTCTCATTTGATGGGTGCTTTTCTCAGTACTGCCCAGCATCTCCTCTGAACAAATCAGTGTTCCCAATATGGGTGCTCCTTTTGAACTTGATCCTTGCATTCCTCCTTACGTATTCTTAAAATGTCTTAAGTATGTGATACTTTTTAAGGTTGCACTGCAGACACGTGTCACAGGCCCAAAGAACTCACGGATTCTTGCACAGAGATTATAAAAGGGAGGGTAAGACCAACCTTTGCTCTCTACTGGATCCAGGAGGGAACTTAGTAACTGCAGATGAGGAGGAGGCAGAAGTGCTTAACACCTTCTTTGCCTCGGTCTTTAGTGGGAAGATGGCTTGTCCTCAGGACAGCTGTCCTCCTGGGCTGGTAGATGGTGTCAGGGAGCAGAATGGGCCCCCTGTTATCCAGGAGGAGGCAGCCAGAGAACTGCTGAGCTGCTTGGATGTTCATGAATCTATGGGCCCACATGGGATCCATCCCAGGGTGTTAAGAGAGCTGGCAGATGAGCTTGCAAAGCCACTCTCCATCATTTACCAACAGTCCTGGCTCTCTGGTGAGGTTCCAGATGACTGGAAGCTGGCCAATGTGACGCCCATTCACAAAAAGGGTGGGAAGGAAGATCCTGGTAATTATAGGGCCGTTAGCCTGACCTCATTACCAGGAAAGGTAATGGAACAGTTTATACTGAGTGTCATCACGCAGCACTTACAGGATGGCCAGGGTACCAGACCCAGCCAGCAGGGGTTTAGGAGGGGTTGGTCGTGCTTGACCGACCTGGTCTCCTTTTATGACCAGGTGACCTGCCTGGTGGATGCAGGAAGGGCTGTGGATGTTGTCTATTTGGACTTCAGCAAGGCCTTTGACACTGTCTCCCACAGCACACTCCTGGAAAAGCTGGCAGCCCGTGGCTTGGACAGGAGCTCTCTTTGCTGGGTTGGGAACTGGCTGGATGGCCGGGCCCAGAGAGTGGTGGTGAACGGTGCTGCATCCAGCTGGGGACAGTCACCAGTGGTGTCCCTCAGGGCTCTGTGCTGGGCCAGTTCTGTTTGATATTTTTAGTGATGACATGGATGAGGGTATTGAGTCTTTCATCAGCAAATTTGCAGATGACACTAAGATGGGGATGTGTGTAAGCTGAGAGCTGTTGGAAGGTAAGAGGACTCTGCAGAGAGACCTGGAATGGTTGGATGGATGGGCAGAGTCCAATAAGATGAAAGTAGATGGGATTTTCAGCTGCCTCTGTGAAAAGAGATGAAATAATGAATTTTCATCACAAATCAGAAGGCCACAACGTCATACAGGAAGAAATATATTGTTGCAAGAATAAAAAAAGCCATAACATTTAGATTAGTACTTAAGAGACAAAACAATGGTTCAGGATGGAAAATTTATGAAAAAGCCAAAGCATTGCAGATAAAGGGGTGATGAGAATCAGTGTGTCAGGCTTTTAAAAAAGAGGAGTTTGAAACAGGAAACCTGTAAAAGTAAGAAAAATAATTTAGAGAGCAATAATTTAAATGGGCAAATGGTTTTGATTGCCACACTTAGAGAAGGAGATGCCTATCCCTTCAGTACAGACCACTTTCTGAGTATCTTTGTTTTCTCCTATCAGCCCTCTGAACCACCTTTTCATTCTGCATTCTCCCAACACATCATCTGCTTGGAAACAAAACTTCCCCAGTCAAAACAATTTTGCAAGATAAAAAGTAAAGCTAATCTAAACACGTTGATGGTATCTTGTGCTGGAAACCAGTCCTTTTAGAAGACTGGAACTTTCCTGTTTAATTTTGACTAAATAATGCATATTTAATTATTTTAACATTTCAGTGTAATTAATATATCGTTGTGGTTTGTTTATTAACAAAGGATTCTTGATAATAATTTTAGAAGGCTAAATATGGTTTATTAAAATGACTCTATAGTTTAGAAGTATTCGGGTTATAATGTGCTTAGGTACAGAGCTCAGATGTATACTTTTTTAATGCTCTGTACAAGAATGTTAGAATGCTTATAATATCAGAAAAATAACAGTCCTTCACCTCCTTCTCTTACTATTAGAAAACAGGTAGAGAAATCTAAAAATGTTTTTGAATCACAAATTAGAAATTTTGTTTAAAAAAATTTATATAGAATAAAAAAACAGTAAAAAATGATTTCTCATAAGAAAATTTTCTTACAAACTTACACACAAAAAAACTTATAATATATTCTTACAACATTAATATATTTCAATTCAGCTTTTTTTTTAATCAAAAATTCAGTCCCTTTTATCAAATAACTTTTAGTTTGAAATGCAGTTCACATTATTAAATTTGATGAATATAAATGCCTTTTATCTTTCCTTTTATGCATTGCCACTCCTAGGTAAACTCTGCAATTAACCAGAGGATACTGACTGCACAGCAAGTTATTAGCCCACTGCATAATTTGGCTTTAAGCTTGCCTGAGCCACTTCTAACTAATAATGCCAGAGATATAGTATTAGTATCACTGTGTTGGAACTTGTTGGAACTTGACATCCTTAATTTAATTATACTATTAATAGTCTTAATAATTACAGACTTTTTTTCCTTGCCAATTACAGTGTAATTGGTTTTTTCTTTTTCTCACAAAAAAATTGAAGCCCATAATCCAAAGCATTTGCTGAGAGCTACACACTGAGTGACCACGTAAGGATAATGGATGTTTAACTTTACCTGCCTCTGTAAGATAATTTTATCTGAAAATAAGAGAGAACCTCAGGATGCTTTGGGAGGGAAAAGATGACTCTTGTCTTTAAACAACATGAAAAATGCTACGGTAACTTGCAAAAAATGAATAAATTACTGTTTTTGAAAGAGTCCATTTTCTCCTTCCATACACCTATGAATTCTAAATTAAATGCAACAGTGAGTAGAATGGTGAAGTTCTGATGTAGATTGTACTAGGAGTACAGGGATATTCACTCACTGGTGTTTCTGCAAATGATGGAGTTTTAGCTCCAGCAGTTTTAAACAGCTTATCTAAAACTGATCTATTGTCTGTAGCATTAAGACACTATTTATATATATATTATAGATATAAGAAATAATATATGGTATATACACAAGAAATAACTCTTTTTTACCTTGTTATCCAAGAAAGTTGTGATTCTCCTGAAATTCCTTCCTATTCTACAAAGACATCAATCCCAAGCATTCACATGCACAGGACAATCACTGGCTTGTTTAGTCTCATCAGCAGATTCTGAGGGCAAATACCTACTATGAAATTGTTCTTTTCCTCTCTTCTGTAATTTCAGTAGGAGCCAGTAAACTAAGTAATTTTTCCACCTAACACTAATTCATCCTTCCAAAAGAGAAAATATGAAACATGAGAGCTTTCTGTTTCTTAGACTTGGACTCTATCTTCTCAGAGAATCTAGTCTGGGTACGTAAATCAAAATAAAAGTTTTACCCTCTTCTCAAACCAAGGAGGCCTAAGGAGAGACAAAAGGGACCATGAAAGTGTCAGGGCCATAGGATGTCTCTTGACACCTGAAGAATTTAGATTTTGGGTCCCAGTTTTCCTCCCAGTCTTTCTCCTGACAGAAAGCACCTTACTTTGCTCTAGATCAGAGGACCTTTTCCTTTGCCAGACAAAACCCCCAGTTAGGCCACCCCAGTTCAGGATGGGTACGCTGGGCAGATAAGCATGACCATGCTCTTGTCTCTTCAATATAGTGTCCCACTGCCTGACCTCAGCACAAAACAGGGATCAGCATCTCTTCCCACCACCATTTTGCCATCACTGATACTACAATTACCTTTATCTCTTCACTGAGAACTAGTTGGAAGAAACAACATCTGCCACAGCCCAAAACTTGCCTCTGCTACGAGGGACAGAGTAATCAGCATTTTGTAAGCTGGTGACATTCATCATTCCTCAGACACAAATGTGCACACAATGGAATTTTGAGCATGACTTCTGATAATAAAATTTCTCCTCAGGGATCACCTTGAGAGCAAATAGTTACATAGTACTTCATGTTGCACTATAAACAAAGTCCAGATATAGTCACACCAGTAGGAAGTAGGCATCCAAGCCCAACAGGTAGACAACTAAAAGATTTTGTGATTTGGTTCAACAGAATTTTCTAGCCTACCACAAGTTTCAACTTCTTAATAACCTTTTTTCCACATTGATCTGATTGATAGATTGATTTTTGTTTTGTTGGTTTGAGAGGGAAGAAGGACAGGGTGAGGTAATTAAAAGAGGGGAGTAAACAGAAAAGGGAACTGTAGAAAACTTTAATACTCATTTCTACCTCCTCAGAAAAATTTAGTAATACAACACCATTGCAATTCTCTTTGGATCTGTATGGACTAAGTAGCCTGCCATTAATTAGTATATTTGTATATTTTCCTACTACCCAAGCCAGCTTTTTTAAAGACAAGTAAGGCAAAACTATCTCAGTGTAGATGAACTTTATTGAGATTTGTCAATTTATTGAGATTTGTCTGGCAAAAATCTACATTGTCTGTAACTTGTACTGCTGTCTGTCAACAATTCATAGCACTAAACCCATAAATTCTCAATTAATCCAAAAAGTTTCATTAAGAGATTTATTTCTTAAAAAATAAGTAAGCCAAATGGGACTGCACACTTAGAGACTATATGCTTATGTTCTTTACCTACTCCTGCTGCCTAGTGGAGAACTGTCCTACTGCAACCAACAGAACCAAGCTACATTTCCTAGAACCCCAAACCTACCACACTAGCCTGCAGAGAGAATCAGCTGCACTGCACAAAGGAAAAAAAAGTTGCATTTTTAAGTCACCAAACCAACCACATGATGGCAGTCCAACATTAAAAAAAGGAAAAATCGTGCATTAAGAGAAACAATTCAAAAAAGTAGTATAAAATCTATACATACTAGTCATAATATAACCAAACAATGCTGCAGAGCAGTAATTTTCAATCTTTCTCTGTTTTCACACCTTTAAATATTTTAAGGACTTAAAGACCCAAAATGCAGATAAATCTGCTGTTTATCTTCCATGAATCCCTGACTTCATAGAAGAGTTTTTACATCCCAGAGTCCACAGAAAAAGGATTTAAATATCAGTTTCATAATTTTAGACAATACTATTTTGATGTAGTAGTATGCAGATTTGCACTCTCTTTGTTAAGAGTTCTGACTTCACTTACATCTATTTCTGAAATTCAGCATAGCTGTCAATGTGCAATTGCACAACTGAGCTTGTAGTTTCTCCTAATCATCCTTTTTAGTTTCCTCCTCACTAACTGAAACTCAACTATCTACATAAATTCACAAAGCTTCCTGTCCAAATCTTTGGTAGGCATATGCAACATATTATCTTATGAATGCCTAACACCTAGAAGAAACTGATGACATCCAGAGTCTCATTTGCTTGGATTCAATGTTGTTTTCTACAGCTATAGTTTGATTTTTACCATTTGTATTAGTGAGGCTAATGATTTCAGTGATATTTCGTGGTATTTCCAAAATAATTTCCCAATGCTTTTCCTAACCAGCATGACAGATTGTTCCAGTTGGCACATATCCCCGGAATTGCTCCCTTGTTCCTAGATGAATTAATTTTTATTTGTCTATATTGAATTCCGTGTTCTGCATGCCAACCAAATCAAGATGGGTCAAATCACTTAACATCTTGCGTCTCTCATTACTGTCTTTGCTTTTGCCAGTATTGTGAGTAACTCCAAAAATGTTTTCTCATACCAAATTATATGGATCAAATTAGCAATATCAGAGTTCAAATCAGTTGCTGGCGAGAGCATTTTTACACCACACTAGGCATTAGCTTCAAACCAGTCACTGCTACACAAAAATACTGCTACTGCACCAAAATGTGGCAATTTGTCATTCTAACTCAGGTTAGAAATATAGATTTAATTTTATACTGCGATGTTACAGGAGATACGAGCTGCTAGTACCTATGAAATCAAAGGGCATGCTCATTAACTTGATTTCCACAATCACTGCAAAGTCATAGAGTCATTTAGGCTGGAAAAGACCTTCAAGATCAAGTACAGCCTTCAATCACCACCTTGTCAACTAGACCACGGCAGAGTGACATGTCCAGCTGTTTCTTGAACACCTCTAGAGATGGTGACTCCACCACCTCCCCGGGCAGTCCACTCCAATGCTTGATGACCCTGTCAAAAACAAATTCTTCCTGATGTCGAACCTGAACCTATCCTGGTACAGCTTGAGACTACGTCCTCTCATCCTGTTGCTGGTTGCCTGGGAGAAGAGCCCACCACTCACCTGGCTACACCCTCCCTTCAGGTAGTTGTAGAGAGTGATAAGGCCCCCCCTGAGCTGCCTCTTCTCCAGGCTAAACAACCCCAGCTCCCCCAGCCACTCCTCATGACTCACTCTCTGAACCGTTCGCCGGCTTCACTGCCCTTCTGTGGAGACAAACAATGTTTTTCTTGAAGTGACGTCCGTGACACCAGAGATGGAAGCGGAGGAGGAGCTTTTCCAGCCTTTTGGTGCTTCTGGGTGGTGCCATACAACTCCTCTGTCATGCAGCAGTGGCCATCAGCCCATTGCAGGTTCAGTATCCTTGTTTTACAGTGCCTTCTTCCCTCTCTCTACTGAATTGCTTTTCAGATTGCACCCTGAGCATCCATGACAATATAAAATTTCTTTCTTGCAACAAGCCCAGGAACTTGAAGAGCTGGCCTAAAAATTGCACTTCTTTCCTCTGCCTTGTAAAGCCTTCCTGTTAATGGATATAGTCTGAAATTTGTTGAGCTGACTTAGACTTGCACCATGGCACCATTTTGATGATTACTTTTCTGAAATACTTCACATGTATATAAATAACAACACACTTTAAAATAAATGTACTTTGGTATTTTCCTCCTGCTCATGGGATGTTTACAATTTCAAGCCTGGTATACCTTCTACTAAACTCAAAGTAGTACAACAAAATTTTCCCTTTGCTGCACTATTGATTCGAAACTCACAAAACCTAAAAACAAATTAATTTGTTTTTGTAACAAAATTTGTAACAAAAAACATGATGGCCTTTGTTATAGTATGTACAGAACTTGATTTTGTTGTCACGGTGCCTTTAATTCTAATTAAATTCCTTCCCATTGTTTGAAGTTATTTCTTTATGCTAAAAATCAAAAAGTGTCCATTATAATTGCATTATTTATTCCCAGAATCCATTCTGGCAATCGATATTGAAGGAAATTGATGACTTGTCAGTAATTATTCAGAAAATGCTTAACGGTGCATATACTTGAAAACGTTTAAAAATCAGAAGTACAACCACCCCATCTTCTGATCAATTTGTGGTATGACATGTCAGAAAACTCAGAAACATGCTTGATATTGGCAATTTTTATATTTAATTCAGAATGATGGCACACGTAACAGCCTCAATATGTGCTCAATCTTTATAAAAGCACTAAGTGCATGATTNCACAACACCGCAGCTCCATTTCGGCAGCACACCACCGGAAGAATTCCAAGTGAGAATACACAACAGCTTGATCTCGGGAACTTTCAGGTCGAAAGGCTGCTCCCTTAGCGAACAGCTNATGATTAAAGACAAGGAACTACTGGAGAGGGTCCAGTAGTGGGCCACACAAATGATTAATGGACTGGAGCATCTCTCGTACAAGGAGGGGCTGCTGGAACTGGGCCTATGCAGTCTAGAGAAGACTGAAAGGGAATTTCATCAATGCATATAAATTCCTCAAAGGTGGGTGCCAAGAGGGTGGCGCCAGACCCTTTTCAGTGATGCCCAGCGACAAGATGAGGAGCAATGGCCATAAACTGAAACACAAAAAGTTCCACCTCAGCATGAAGTAGAATTTTTTTACAATGGGGGTATCAGAGCACTGGCACAGGCTGCCCAGGGAGGTCATGAAGTCTTTCTCTGAAGACATTCAAAACCCACCTGGACACTTTCCTGTCACAGGCTCCAGATGACTTTGCCTTAGAAAGGGTTTGGACAAATTGACGTGGAGATTATCTAAGGGGAGATTCAGATTAGATTATCAGAAAAATCTTTTTCACAGTTACAGTGGTCAGGCATTGGAATAGGTTGCCCAGGGAGGTGGTGGAGTCACCATGCCCACAGNCCTGCCTCTCCTGCGCAGGGGCCGCCGGAGCCGCCGGAGCCGCCGCGCCCGCCCGGCGCCGGGGCCGCCGCCGCCCCGCCATGTCCGAGGCGGGCCATGAGCTCGTCCACCTGGTGTGGGGCAAGAAGGCCGGGCCCCGCGGGCTGGCCGACACCATCTTCTGCCGCTGGGCGCAAGGTACCTGCGTGCGCCGTGCCCCGCGCCCCGCCGGCCCTTCCCCCCTCGCTGCCCGCCCGCCGGGGCGCTCC
>VXAX01002958.1:185018-241593 GCA_013399835.1 Leptocoma aspasia | reverse complement strand
CCCGCCGCCCCCGCGCTGTGGGTCCGTGCGCCTGAGGGGCGCCGTGCCCTGGGCGCTGCTCGTGTGCCCGTGTCAGCGGCACCTCGGCGCTGGCCCACGCGGGAAAATGATGCGGCAGCTTCCCTTGCTAAATGATTATTTGGGTTTTTTGCAGCATGGTGGTCTTTAGCTACACACCTCCACAGGAACTTAAAATTGTGTAGAAAAGGATCTGGATTTATTAAATATAACAACAGTGGCTCATGTCGTGATTTTACGTAGCTTGTGGAAACGAACATAAGTTGTGCTTTGATTTTGGGGTTTTTTTGTGAAGGATATGTGAGTCACAAATAGACTTACCAAAAGCAGGGAGGGACTTGGGACGGAGACCCACAGATTTGTTTTTTAAACTGGTTATTTGGCCGTGGAAGCAGGTGCATGCCAGTATTAAGAGATATCAAGAGGTAAAGCAGCAGTAACGCTGGAACTTGCAGTATTTCTAAGGTGGTTTTTTTCTGTGTTTAAGTTGTACAGCCAATGCATGGTTTCTTCTTGATGGAAGCTTGCTAGTGATCCTTAAAAGTGCAATTCCAGTGCTTACCTGTGAGAATTATATGCAAGGAATCAGTCTGTGTACCTGTCCTGGCTGAAAGAAGGGAATAACAGCATGCTCTATAACTTACAGTGGGCTTTGAGGAATTCTAGTAATGATTCATGTTCATGATAAAACTACTGATTCCTGGAGAAAATGCATAAGTAATACTGGAATTTACAGATTAAGAAAAAAATGCATCCAGATCTCAGGTTAAAGTTGCTTGAAACAGAAGTTTCTTAGTGTTCTCTGTTCCTTGCCTTCTTTATTTATTTTTTTATTTTTAACTAGGGTGTTGTCATCTACATAGTTGCAGTACATTTGGGAGCTGTGTAGCTGCTCCCATTACTGGACACAGTGCATTACCAGACTCAGATCTCTTTCCCTAGGTTTATCTGTCTCCAGATAATTCAGTGATAAATATTTAGGGAAAAAAACCAAATTCCTTCTAAGATCTAGAATTTAAGCAGGCACAGCAAAGCTGTTGCTTTTCCTAACAAAATTGGTTATTGAAGAATAATTACTTTCTGAAATAGCTCTTGAAATTTTGTTTCAGAACAAGGTGTGTGCAAAGTCAGAAAAGAAGAGTTGGTGTTAAAAATCTTAATTATTTCTTTAACTGGTAATGTTGGGTTGCCACAATTGAGGTTTTAAAGATAGTTTGTAGGAGAAGTTTTAGCAGTTTCAAAATTTATTGAAATATGTGTTATAGTGCACTGTACTTGTGATTGAGTGAGGGTTTAAGGGAAAAGGTCTCTGGAGTTCTTGGTGGCTTCTGCAGTGGAGCTGCTGTTTCCAGTCTGTCTTTAGGGAAAGTCCTGTGACTAGAATGTGTAGTGCATCTGTTCCCTTCTCTATATCCTTCTCAGTATAATCAATTTTGTGTAGCAAAACCCCATGACATTAAGTTTGGAGGTCTTGTGCTGAGAATCAAAACAGTCAATTCCAGTCACTTACCCTGTGTAGCTGCATAATACTTTCATCCAGCTTTCAGTTTCTATTTTGTTGAAAAAGTTCTGCAGCATTTACTTGCTGCAAAGCAGGCCCATCAACACTGACTCATCAAGATTTAAAAGAAAAAACCCACAAATATATTAAGCTTTATTATTTCTAGAGACTTGAAAGTTTAAAAGATAGACCCTGTTCCACGTAAAAAGTGCTGAAAGTATCAAACAACTAGTTTGGTGTTGGATTTTTTTGTGTTTGTTTTTATTTATTTTGATTGTTGTGGCAGCACTGGCATTTATTTCAGATACATGCTGAACATTGTCTGATCCTTTCTCAAACCCTTTGGAAGTTGAGAGCTATGATTTTCATTTGGAAAGAAAAGTAGGCAGTAGAGGGTGAAACGTAAGATTGATAGCTGTCAGTTGCTCAGTGAAGACAGCACGTTCCAGGAATCCTGTTATGCACCAGACTCCTTGACCATCATACTCCTTTGAAGATGGGCTGATTTGCAAGCAGTTAGAGAACAGACCCAGCTCATGTGGATGTGCTGGTGGAAGTTAGTGGCAGTAATTCCCTCGGGTTTCCGCATTGGCAACTCTAAATATATTGATTTTATTCCGGACTTAACAAAGACGTGCCTGTAAAGTTCTTTTGAGAGTTTTTGTGTGGAGTTTTTTAGAGAATTTTTTTCTTCATGATTGGAGCAGAATTTGCAATTTGAATGTTATGAATTCCATTTACCAGAATCCTCATAGCAGACACAGGAATGTAATGCAAAGCTTCAGTCTGCTGTTTGGTGTTTCCTGACGTAGATACGAGGACTTGGGAAGGAGCTGAGAAGATGACTGAACCCTAAAGGAGCATACCTATGTTAGGAGTAAATTTCTCCATTTATCCAAGGAACAAATTTTGTGCATGAAACTGCTCTTCAGATCATCCCCAATGCATGAGGCATCATGTCTATCCAATATAAATGTTCGGCAGACTTGCACATGGCATCCTTTCAGAATTACATAAGCTGTGTACTCACTGGTTTTTGGAAAGAAAGATGAGGAATGGTCTTCTCAAGCAAGCATTTAACTGCAAAAGTATAGTGGGAAGTACAGTTTATGTGTATATGGATAACATACAGTGTAAAAAGGTTCATTTTGTCTGGATTCTCTTCCAGCTCCCAGTTGCCCAATTTAGTGGTAGCCTACCAGGTAGTTTGTATACATTCCTCAATCACTTACAGGACTTCCTGTCTCTTTGTCCACAACCCATTCAGTGGAGTTTTGTTGTGGAATTGCTGTAGTAAATGCTCCTTCCTTTATGTGGGCAGGAAAATGTTTTTGTTTGTTGGGGGTTTTTCTCCCCACAGAAAATTTCAGAAGTTTCATTTTACTTGGCTTGGAAAACCCAAAGCCACAAGCAAAATGTGTATCATTCTATTCCCAGTGCTAGAGAAAGAATGAAACATTAAGATGTGTTGTAAACCTCATGCTTGGGTAATAATGTGTTATTCTAGTGTTTCTGTCAGGCAGTTCTTGTATCTCAAAAGAGAAAAAGAAATGCACTTCTGTGGTGAGAGGTGGCTGAAGTCACTTGCTTTATTCAGCTTGGAGGAGACGGAGAGGAGACCTCATTTTGGTCTTCAACATCCACACGAGGGGAAGTGAAAGGGCAGGTACTGATCTCTTCCCTCTTGTGACCAGTGGCAGGACTTGAGAAAACAGCATGAAGCTGAGTCAGAGGAGGTTTAGGTTGTGTATCAGGAAAAGGTTTGAAAAACCAGAGGGTGGTTGAGCGCTGGAATGGGCTCCCCAGGTAAGTGGTCACAGCACCAAGCCTGACAGAGTTAAGGAGCCTTTGGACAATGCCCTCAGGCACATGGTATGACTCTTGGAGTGTCATGTGCAGGAACAGGACTTGATGATCCTTGTGGGTCCCTTCCAGCTCAACATATTCTGTGATTCTAGGACAAAAAGTGAGTAGCGCAGCATCTTTATAGTTAGATTGGATCAGCAAGGGTTTATTAACCTGGTTAGTGTTGCATGCTCTTTGCTAATTCCTACGTCTCTTTCATTCAGGTAGAATTGGGTTTTGTACAGAGTGAAAATACTGAAGAGACACAGCATCCTTTGTGAAATGACAGTTATGTCTATGGTGTCTTGGATGGAAGAAAATATTTTTTAGAAATAAGCTAGTAATAAAAAGATGCAGGAAAGTGGTGGAGTAGTCATAAAAGAAGAATGAATGGGTTTTGAAGTACTTTGGACTGTGATGTGGCATATTAGATGAAGGACGTCCGTGGTTAACTAAGTCATACACTAATTTTGGTGAACTGTACATAGAAGAGCTAAGAATTAGATGCAAGAAACATGGACTTTCATAAATGCTAAATGGGGAACTTTGTGTTGTGTGATTATAGTGGACAAAGGATATAAAGACAGATTTCTCAGTGTCTTTACTCAAAATATTGGGCAATTTACTGGCTACCAACAGGAATCTGGATCCACTCCATCTCCCTGCCACACTGCCCCAAAAGGTTAAAGCAGCAGAGCAGTAGCAATGTTGAAAAAATTGGGTCAATGTAGCATTAAATAGGGTTATAAATGACATGGAAGATATATGGTAATGACATTATTTTATGTTTCTTGCAGGGAAATGATGCTAATTATACTCATGGATAAAAGGCAGACAGATTAATTTTTAAAAAATATTATTTTGCCTGCATTACATCTTTTTTCTTTCTGAAATTTTATCTTGAGTGAAAAGAGCTGTATGATAGATATGAATGGTTAAGAGAGAGAGTAAGTAGGAGTTACTCTGGATCGGAGATGCTCATCTTGGTAGCTTAAAGGGTGGCCAGGCCATTGTTATGAATCCTAAGGAAGAGTATGAGGTTGATGAGTGTTTACAGAGATGGCCCAAAATGTGACTGTTGTAGAGGGCTAAAAAGGTAAGTGGGTGTGGTTTCAGGCTGAGGTAGTCTTGAACCCAGCTGGAGTTTGGAATGCTGATTTCTGAAATTTTGCCTGAGCTGACTTCCAATTCTGTAGAACTTTTTTAAAAGAGCAAGACAATACTGCCTGAAGCCCATTTTTTTGCTAAACAGCTTTTAGAATCTTAATATTTATTAAGCATTAAGCAGCATTTAAGTAATAAGAAGTGTTTCCTCAGGTATCTTATATGTGTTTTGCCTGTAGTTGTATTCTGTGAAATTCTGTGTGATAACAACTTTATATTGTCTGTCTCAAATTCATATTCATTCTGGTGGATCACTCGATGTTCTTTGTTTTTAGGAAGCAATTTTGAAAAACAAGGCAGGGTTAAGCTGAGACAGTTCATGCCTTCTATAAGAAGCCTGAAGAATGTGAAGCAAATTCAAGATTTCTTAAGTGTGGTTTAGTGGTACCACACCCAAGTATGTTGTTTTTCTGCAGAAACAAATCATTAAAACAACTAAAAAAGCTCTCTTGTTGAAGTGTGCGTAGATAGCATGCAGTAACGCTTCAAAGCAGAGGAGGACTTACCTTTTAATATTCTAAGCCTGCACAAACCAATTCAGAAAGTTGAAGGGACTGATGATATTTCTTGGTAGGACATGTTAACAGGGCAGTGAAATTACATTAATGCAAACTTTGGTTCAAGTATGAATTAATGGAACTTCATTGCTGCATCAGGTGATGCCAGATCTAAGTATGTAGTCTTGACATAGGCACCTAGGTTTTGGATATAAAATACATCTTTGTAATGCACATTTGTACATGTGGTTAAAAATAAACCTGGAGCCTTTGGTCAGAGAGAGTGGAAACCCCATGGCTACCCTGATCCTTTTTTAAAACAAAAAATTCACATTGTTCACATTTTTTCACATTGTGAAAAAATTCACACAGTAGTTGTTCACAGTGGAACAACTACTATTCTGTGATGAAGTATGGCATAAAAAACATGCAGTTGTCCTATCTCTTGCTGCTTGGAATGATGTACTTGCCATGCTGTAGTGGGGGGGGGATGCATTTCCTCAGTTCAAATTCACATCCAGGGCTTGGAGTGCTTTTCTTATGGCAGCATGTATGCCTACAGAATTGGGAAGAGAAGAAATTGTGGGAAAGTAGCATTGAACTTTTCTTTCTGCTGAGACTGACACTGTCAGTCCGTGACAAGATGCATGTCTATTGCCTTTCTGGCTGCCCCCAACTTGCTTGTGTTTGCTGGTTACCTGCTGACTACAGTTGCATGGTTTCTAGATTACAGTGAACTAGAATGACTTTGGCACAATCTTATCATTACTTAAAAGGATATTGCAAAACACCACTCGCTCTAAGTTGTCGTGTGTCAGCTTCATCAAGGTAATTGCATGTGCATTTATCCATGAGGAATGAAAGCTATGAATCACCTTATCTTAAAGACAAGTTTAAGGGCAAGGTGGTAGCGAGACAATTTTGCAGTAATTGCTCCAGTGTTTGCTTCATTATGTGACTGTAAGATCATTGTGAAATACAAATTATTAATAAAAAGCATTAAAGCTGGAGGGGGAAAATAAGTGATATTGCATCTCAGTAAATGTAGTGTATCTTCTGTGAAAGAACACCATTAAGAGGTTTGATTCAGGGGTTGCAAGTGAATGTTTAAGCTACTCAGCATATTTCAGTCTTAATAGGGTGCGCTGATAGGTCAAAAATGAGATCAGTGGGAGGCATACTGTGTCATTCATCAGGAATAGAAGTGTATTATATGTGTTCAGTGAAGGTTCCAAGATAGACTTTTATTACATATGTAGACAAAATAATACACTAATTTTAATTTATTGATAAGAAATAAACTATCATAAAATAAAAAACACGGTTTAAGTTAGAAATTCTTTTGTTTAAAATCCTAGCTGTTGGACCTTTGTGGTCATGATTTAATTGCAGATATAAATAATTAATTTCTGTCCTTTCATCTGTACTCGTGACTTTTTTGCTTCACATAGTTTAACCATATGCAGTTACATTACAGGGAAACAAAAACCTGATTTTTAAAGGTGAATAAATCAGGTGTCATTTCAGTTAGGGAAGAAGTATACATACTTGTTTCCATATTTCATTAAATAAAATCCCTCTTCATTTGACAGGATTTGTCTTTAGCGACTCTGAATCAACTGCATTGGAACAATTTGAAGGTGGCCCTTGTGCAGTGATAGCCCCTGTGCAGGTAAGATGCCTTTATTATAGGAATAGTAAAATCAGTGAACCCAAAATTTGTTCTTTATATATTTGGAGCTAAAATAAATACTAAAAATATTGCAGATCATGTATTTTGGTTTGATAATTAAAGTGTGGAGGAGGCAAAATCTCTGTATAAAGGCAGGGATAGGCACGGGCTGATTTTGAGCTATAATTTTGCAGAAGGACATTCGTTTGAGGAAATGCAGCGGGCTGATCCAAGCAGAAGTAACTTCAAAATCAGGAATACATTATAAATGGGAGGAGGAAAAGATCAGATACAAATTTAATCCTAATCCTTTTACGTCTCTTGAATTCCCTGCCTTTAAGGGTAATGTCTGTGTCACAGTGGCTGGGTTTTTTTTGTAATTCTGTATTAGAAAAACTTGAAGTAGTTGATTTTCACATCTAACAAGGTTTGCTATGTACTAAAAGTGGAAAAATTATATTTTAAAGTCCTAATTAGCAGAATAATTGAAATATGTCAGGTGAATATATTTTATTCCTGATAACATGCTTAGGATTTCACTTGTGTTGTAGATATGCTAAACCAACTGTGGTTGTGATTTTGTTTGTTTGTTTTTTTACTCGATTGTACCTTGCAGGCCATGCACACTCTTTGCAATGCTGTTTCAGGGCAGTTCTGGCTGCTGGGTGGATGTAGGAGCTGTAGGCTGAATCTGTTGTGCTGCAGCAGTTTGTTTAACTGTGGCTGCTCTTCAGTCTCATGGGAGCACCTTGTAGCGACAAGCAGGCTTTGAGTCATGGACCAGATTACTTTTTCTGGTAACCTGCTGGTGACTCCTCTTAAACACAGATCAGATTCTGCAGATATGTCTCAGTCTGATTGGAGGCCTTGTGCACTGACACGGGACATACTTAAATCGTGCAGCAGAGTGACACTGGAAGGTAACTGGGTCAGACAACTGACACTGGAATTGTTTGCATCTCTGGTGTGTATAATGTCATGAAATCTCTGCCACTCTTAACGCTGGTCCAACCAAAAGGCTTGTACCACAGGAAGAAGCACCATTTGTTTAAGTGGCAAACAATCAATAAGAAACTACTTTACTATGAATTGTACTCCATAGCGTGGCTCTCTCTAGTTCTGTGGTCTTAAAACCAGATGCAGAGTGTCTGGTCTTTGATGTTAGAATTACAAGTCTTTTATTTGGGGGATTGGAGAGAGTAAAGAATAGGACCAGCCAGCTCTTTAAAGGCAGTGCCAAGTCTTTAACATACAAAATGTTCATGTAGATAAATATTTTTTTAGGTGATGTAGTTAAACTTCCTTGAAATTAAGTAATTAAAGCATATTTAAAAAATTAATTGAGTTCCAGCTAGGGAAGTAGGAAGGGATCAAACAGATCTTGCAGTGCCTGCTGCTGCTGTGAATTACTAGAAGGATGTGCAAAAAATCTGTAATGGGAGAACAGGGTGAGCATGTCAGGAAAGCAGTGATAGTTGCCCCAGCTGTTTCTGAGGTGCTGAAAATACCTGAAATTGCGAGACTCTGCTTCATGAAGTTTCTTCTTTCTTTGTTCCTTCTCTGTAACCTAGAGCTTTTTTTTTTTTTAGTTGCAGCATTACATTAGCGTTGATGATAAAACAAAGCAGGGATATGGAGTTGCTTAGGATTTCTTTAACCTGAGCTGCAGGTTATTATTTGCAATGGTTAAAAGAGTTGGGCTTGTTAACTACTAGAGGAGTTTGTGTTAGTGACAAGAGATGTCTTATACTACTTATCAGTTATACTGAAAAATACTTGTGTCTCCATTCCTGCAGTCCTGTGAGTCTGGAGGTGTATATGCCAATATGCTTGTGTGTATCTGAAGTGTACTTGAGGTTCAAACTCAATGGTGTTGAATGTAGTTATGGGGCCACCTTTGTGGTGGCTGATTTGATGGGGAGAAGTCAGTAAACAGGGCAGGCTCAAAGTCTTGTTCTGAATTGTAAGCAGCTTGAAACTCTTTTAAAAACATGCAAACGTGCTTTGGTGCTTGTGACATAATGCAAAAGGTAGTATTGTCTTGTATTTTAATAATATTTTATTCTTTGATGACAAAGGCATTCCTTTTGAAGAGGCTTTTTACCAGTGAAAAGTCTACTTGGAGAGACTGTCCAGGTACTGAGACCTTTTTTTTTTTCCCCTCATTATTTTTCCATTCTATTTATTTGTAAAGCATATATTAGTTCAAAAAATTTAAAATATTTCACAATTTGTTTTTTGTTTGTGTGCTTCCATGTCATATGTATACTACGTGCTTCAGAACTCTTATTTGTGAGGTCTGTGCTGGTCCTTAATACTTCTGTGTTTTATAAATATTAAATTGAAATCTGTTATTAAGAAAGGGAATGGGTTACAAATCCTATGAAACCACATTTTTCTAAAGACAGCTTATAATCTTTGGTCCAGTATAGTCAAAGAGCAATTAACATTAGTAATTAATGAGATAAAAGTAATAATTGTTTAGATAGCATTTATATATAGAAAAGATACTGGTAGGCTATATATGACAATGGTTTTCAGCAATCAGACTCATGTAGGTTTCTGATCTTTCAGAAGAGGAGCAGAAGAACCTTCTCTGTCATACGTTATGTGA
Source organism: Leptocoma aspasia (assembly GCA_013399835.1). Classification (NCBI taxonomy): domain Eukaryota; kingdom Metazoa; phylum Chordata; class Aves; order Passeriformes; family Nectariniidae; genus Leptocoma; species Leptocoma aspasia. Next base: position 232,282 of record VXAX01002958.1, on the reverse strand, counting down.
TATTTTGGAAATGGCTTGCTCTGATAATTCTGAGTCATACTGTCTGGCAACATGGATAAGAGGAAAAACAACCGAAGAAACTGCTAGTATTTCTGAAAGTCCTGCAGAATCTAGCCATCAAGAGGAACAACCTTGTAAGATGTATTTCCATGCTAAATTACTCATCACTTAGTGAAGTATTACATGGTTTTTGAGGGACCACTGCTATTTTATTAATTCACAGATGGGGGTTTTGCCTTTGTGATTCCATTAGCAAAAGACAGATTTTTGGCTGTCATAATTAGAGGCATTGATCCCTTTTGTTGAAAACAATGTGGTGTCTGTAACTGGAGTTCCAACATAGAGGTTTCTTTAAAATTTCAGCATTTTCCCTAATCTTCAATTTTATTTTGTAATTTACTGGGACCTGATGCATCTTTAATTTTGAAACATCTACATGCTTCTTAACACTGGAAGAATACTTGTCACTTGTTGCTTTAGAAGAATTTTGTAGAAAATTCTCCAGTGCTTTATTTATTCTAAAATATTCTGGATCCCCTGTTATGGAGAAGTAACCTTTTTCTATTTGTCTGTGCAGTACCAAACAGTCCAAATCACCTTCTAGTAAATTACCATAGTTTTTTTGTAGGTTAGAATTTTTCAGTAACCTGCTTTTTGCAAATGTCTTCATTCCTTCATTAGTTACTGAGATCAAGGATGGAGGAGACATCATCTGTTGCACTAAGATGAAGCATCCAGTCATAGCTAACTACTGCAGAGTCAGAGACATGGAAAGTTTGTCTGTGCACATATGATCAGAGAGTTATATTTATTAATCTTTAAACAGGAGAGATCTAATGTGTTAAAAGAAGAGCTGCTTTTTTTTAGTTTTTGTTCACAATTTGTGCCTTAAGAAGTATGAAAATCTCTTCACATGAGAACCTATTGCTTATAGAGGTGCTATCTTTCGATGGAAGGAATATGTTACTCATCAGTTTGTGGCATAACTACGAAGTAAGAATTGTACAAATAGATTTATATGTGTGCAGCTAGTTATAGCAATCTGTAGTGCTGGAGCTCTTTCTTACAAGTCATCTTCATCTGTTTCTAGCAAGTGCTCCCTGTGTTTTAGAAGGCTCAAACAATAATAATTAAAATTATATTTATTTGAAAAAGCAGGCGGTCAGTGCATGAGAGTTCCAAAAGTAAGAAAAAGTATTATACAGAAAGTTTTATCTGCAACTTTTCTGTTAAAAAAATCTTCCTTTGCAAGATAAGGCAGTTGTAACTCTGAAATTCCTCTTATTTTCCTTTTTTTAGTTGTCTCTGAAGCTCTTGTGAATGATAGGAAGTTTGCTTTCTAGATAAAGTGAAGCAGAGACTAGTTATCTACAGGATCTTACTGTCCAGTTTTTTAATGTATTGCTTGATTCCAAATTAACTGTAGAAAATGTTCAACAGTCTTTTTAAACACACACTCAAGTTAATAATTACTCTCAACACTGACACTTATGAACTAATCCATTCTATTACATAACTACGTTTTTCATGTTTCTGTACTAGTCTTCAAGTTCTGCCTGACTTGTCTTTAATAACATGGAATGTGCTCAAGGAAGACCAGAATACATTTACCATGTACAGCATGCTTATGTCATGGGCAATGTTGATCTCTTTCATTGTTTCTATTCCACATTCCCTGCTAGACACTGAATGCACCTTTTATATGTACAGTATTTTGCCTTCTATGTGTAATGCTACACACGGATTTAAGATAGTTAGGTTTGGGCTATTTTCTCTTTCTGTGTCCTGCTGTTTACCTGTAAACCATCTTCTTAACCTGGTTAGGGGTGGGACAAAGATGTTGAGAAGAAGATATTGTGAGTAATGCAAAGTTGTGTAACTCCTAGTGCAAAGGAATGCATTTATTTTTTGCTTGGCTGCTGTACTCAGTAAAAATAGAAACTGGCATTGTCATAGTTGATAGGACTTAAGAGATGAGTTGGTGAGCAGGGAGTATTACAGATACAGTTCCATATGGCAGGCTGTTTGAGAATTGAATATGGGGATATGTTTATGATAAAGCCATGAAATATGCTTAGACACAGCATGATAGAGAACAATTTTAAAGAATTTCTAAACAATTGTATTTCTCATACATCTCATGTCCTTTTGCCGTTTTTTCTTTTTTGTTCCACTAAGCACTGTCTTTATTTAGCATTGTTTGGGTTATGTACAGCTCTACTTCTCTTTAGAATTTCTACTTATTTCCCTTTATTTCAAATAGTAATTCTCTTAGCATTTCACTGTGTTCTTTAGTAACAGAATGAAACTGCCTGTCATCCTGCTGTGTGAACAAAAGGTGGATTCGAGCACACTTACTGAATGCAATAGCATTTTTCATCTGCTTTTGTGGTGTATAGCAGTCACTTGTTGGCCATGTGTTGGCTTTAGTAGTGCAAGTTCCCAGGTTCAAAGATTGCTTTATATGAGTTAGTCCCTCTAACCTGCTTACAGAATCATGTGTTCTTCAAGCAAGGTTAGTTTTTGCAGCATTTTCTGCAATTTAGATTCATTGTTTCATATTCTATTAAAATGTCTTAAAAATACGTTCTTTTAAGTCCAGTTTTACTCTTGGTAATCTAAGCAATTCCTTGTAGTTATTCAAATGACAAAAACTGAAATTCTTAAGACTGCTGCTGCTGTGTTTTTTAAGTACGAAGTGAAAGTGTTCTGTTGCTTGATAATCAATTGTATTTTCATGTAGGGCAAATTAAGTGCATCTTTGAAAATACAATCAGCATGAGCATAAAATGCCTTTTTGGGAATTCTGGTGGGAAGAATTGATCAGTAGTACTAGCCCTAATGGCTTCAGATCTTAACTGAATTGTATGCAGCCACATTCCATAGCTCGATGATCAGATGTTGTTCAAATATTCAGCATCAAGTGGTATCTATCAGAAGGCAGATCTGTCCATTTAGTGTATTGCTCTACTAGCAGAAAGATAAAGAAAAGAAAAAAGGAAGGTATAAAGCCCTGTGTTGAACTTGGGAAGACACTAATGCTGTATTTTTTTACGTCCTGGACGCAACACTAATTTGAAAGGCTGTTTATCCATTATTGAATGAAAACAATGAGAACTTAATTAAAAACAGAATATGTAACACTGTGTAGAATAATTCTACTTTTTTGTTTGTAATAAATAAGCATTAAAAGGAAAAAAAATGAACTAAATTTCAGTAACAGAAGTGTATATTCAAAGAAAAAAATACAGCTTACTTACACTGATAAAATGATCCAAATAATCATGCTTGCTTTTCTAGGAAATAGTACTTCTTGTTGACCTGAAAAATTATATCTGTAGTATGCATATGCTTGGTGACTTTGTGACAGCCACATTTTTACAAAATCAACAGCTCAGTATATGACAAATATTTCCAAGACTACACACTCCAGTGGCTTTGTGCTTTTAATAAATTGATTAGTCCAAATAGAAATGTTCTCACTAATTTGTATGGTGGAATCTTAATGTTGCAGTAAATTAGTTTATTCTAATCAGTTAAATTTAAATGTCAGGAGAGGATTAAAAATATAATTAGAGCTTGAAAGTATTCTAGCTTGCTGTGTGTATCTTGTGTCATTTTTTTGCCATGTGTAGTGCTGAAAAGTGTCTCTTGTGTATAGCTGCCTTGGCTGTCGAAGAGCTTGGCTTTGAGCGATTTCATGCATTAATTCAGTAAGTAATATGTTGGAACATTTAAAATACAATATTTTGAAGTTACACTAATATTCACAGGCCTGAAAGGGGTATGCTGAGGAACTTTTTGTGTGTTACTCATCAGGTTAAACTTGGATTTCAGGTTTTGGTTTGGGGGGTTTTGTGTTTTTTCTTTGCGTTTTAGCCATTTAAAATGGAATATTGTTTTGAGCATAAGTATTAGGCTTTAAAATAAAACTGGAGCAATGTAATGTGATAAATTGGCCAGATAGTTTATGCATTTCAAGTTTGTGAACACAGAGTTCTGTGAATCTAATCAAGATTCCTATTTAAGTTAAAGATGTTAATCCTCATTAATTATATAATGTCATAAGTACTTTTTCCTGATTTGAGATATCATAAGAAACATTTCTTAAAATGTTTCATATACAAGACTGATTTTTATTTCATACTTTAAACACTGTTCTTTTTTGGGGGTCTAAACCCAGAGCTCCCAGTTCTAATGAGTTTTTATTTAAAGGTAATAGCCTTTTATTTTCACAGTGAACAGTTGGGTAAATATTATCAATCCCCAAAGAGTAAAGACCAGCAGAACTCCAAAAAACACCTGAGATGGAATATGTTGCTAATTAGAACTGAAATAACCACAGCTCATTTTATCAGTAGTAATTGTAGTTTATTTTTTAAACCCACTGTCATATAAGGAAATAAGAAAGAGGAGAGTATAAAATTTTTTTAACCTTAGCTGATCAAAACACTAATTTCCTGCCCTTCCTCCTACCTTCCTGCTCACCCCTTCAATCTTTGGACTTGTAGTACCCAATTAACTTTTTTCTGTCATTCTCACTGGGAATCAATGCTCTGGCATTTGCCTTTAGACATCAGATGGATTTCAGAACTTGCTTTGCCTTGCATACCTTGTATGCCGTGTGTACTCTACTGATGAAGAAAGGATGTTTAGAAATCAAGTATCAGCCAGAGTAAACCCATCCATGGATATATTTTTGTAGATGTTTCTTTTTTAAATGAAGCTTACTAAATGTGTGCAAGAAATCAGAAAGAAAGTAATATGCCTCTTTGTGTAAGATAAGCAAAGACTATGATCTAGTTTGAATTACTCAAACTAATGTTTGTGTTCTGAAATGTGGTATTTAGCTCTAACTACCCAAGAAATTGAAAGTATATTGCTTCACTGCGGTATTGGTGAATTTCTTCCTTTCCTTGGTTTTTGTTTCAGTTTTTTTCCTTTTTAAACACATGATCACATGGGTTGCCTTATCATCCAGGCAGTCACCATATTATGCAATAAGATAGTACCCAAATGTTAATGTACAATTGTTCAATGTTTTGAACAATTTGCTTTTTCCAGAGCTAGTGTCTAACAAAGTCAGATTCTTATGGGAAATATAATAATTGCTTCAAAAGCCTGGCAGATAGTCTTACCTGGTTAAGTAGAAGGTTTATTTCTCCATTGTTTGTGGGCTGAATGTCTTCCAGAACACTGTATAATGCAAATGTTATTTTGGTGACATGCAGTCTATTTGCAATTTCAGTGGCAGTGTTTTATAATATCACAGTAGTGGTGCAAGCCACTCAGCTCTTTCACACATATATGTAACTTTATAGTTAGTGTTTGCATATAAAAATTGTTCATTTCTGCATTTTGCTCCAGAATTATTTATCATCTTCAAATGGCAATTACCCTAATTCCAGAGGAGCTGCTGTGTCATTCTGTATATAGCACCATATCTGTTCTACTTTTACTTTGACATTTTCATGTTAGGTATTAGTAATTCTTGGTTGTGCTTTGTGGCATTATTCTGATGCTTCATCTAAAGACATACTTCTTTTCTGTTGTTTGTTTGTTATTGTTTTTTTGTCTTTAGCAAGCGAGCATTCAAAAGCTTCCCTGAACTAAAGGATGCAGTTTGGGATCAATATTCAGCATGGACAAATAGATTTGGAGTATTGCTCTTTCTGTATTCTGTAATACTGACAAAGGTTTGTGGGTTGCTTGATGTATTTTTTGGGTGGGTTTTATTTCTTTGTTAAGAGGAAGTTTGATCATGTAACCCTTTTTCTGTAAAAGGTGAACAATAAACTGATGAACTAAGTCAAGTCCAGATAAATGGATGAAATGGTATCTTCATCCATGTTGCAGTACAGTTCCAGCCTAGAAATTTGCAAGTCTCAGTCCTTTGGTTTCTTTAGGTTTTGCTTTGTCTTTTTCTCTTGATCTGGGAGACTTACACATTTTGAGAACATCCTTCCTTACAAGATGTTTGAAAACATCTTCCTTTGAAGAGAAAGCAGCCTGTTAACTTATCAGTTTGTGTAAAAACATCAGCCTCCCAATGTTTTACTGTTGGATTCTCTTGTTGTATAAATGTTGTAACTCATTCCTTAAGATAGCAAAAACGCTTGTAATTTTTCTGCAGGGTATTGAAAACATAAAAAATGAAATTGAAGATGCAACTGAGCCATTGATAGATCCTGTTTATGGTCATGGAAGGTAAGCTGCAAAATAGGTTTGCCACCACTTAAAAGTGATTTTTGGGCAAATTTTTTATGTCTTATGTAACTGATCATTCTTTAGGAAATTACTGACATTAAGAGACAGACTTAATTAGAACTTTAAAATAACTAAAATCAACACGAAAAATGTGTCTTTTTCACTACAAACTCCTTTTAGTACATCAGTTCTGAGGAAATGCTTCTGTTCTCATTGAATTCTCAGATGGATAATTCTCAAATTCAGGGTTACATTCTACATCAAGTTTGTGTTTGAAAGAGTGGAAATGATAATTAGTGTTCCTGAATCAAAATACACACTAGTTAATGGAAAATAGTTACAAAATGTCTACTTGGGTAATCCAATAATGTTTTAATTTGTTACAGATAACCACATTTTTTGAAATAAATTGCATGTCCCTTTTAATTTCTTGTGTCTTACATAATTTCTTTCTGTTGTGTAGCCAAAGTTTGATTAATCTGCTGTTGACGGGACATGCTGTTTCTAATGTGTGGGATGGAGACAGAGAATGTTCAGGAATGAGTAAGTTGATTCTAGTTTATGCTTGTTTATATTTTTAACATACTCTGAGATGCTGACCTATAGATTTGGAATATATTCCGTTTCTGTTTTGATAGTCTCCTTGCTTACTGCCCTTTTAATTAAGTAGATCTCAAATGGAAATAAAACATACTTGCACAAAATTGCTGATGTTAGTATCAGTGAATACAGGATTGTCAGCTACAAGTTGAACATAGAAGTTACCTGGTGACCTGGATGGTGGAAGGAAGTGCAATCTCTGCAATTTGGGAAGTTTGAAGACATGGCCACAGTTCAAAACAGCCACATCAAACTAGAGAAATGGACTGATAGTAACTTCCCAAGATGCACCCAAGTCCTACACCCAGGATGGAATAAATGCCTGGAACAGCACAGGGCAGCCCTGGCTGGCTGGGAAGCAGCCTTATAGAGAAGGACCCGGGGCCCCTGTGGGCAGTGAGTTGCACTCAGCCACTGGTGTGTCCTTCTGGCAAAGAAAGGCAGCTGCCTTGTGGGCTGTGCAGGAGGGTAGCCAGCAGCTGAAGAGAAATGGTGGTTCTTGCCCTCTGTCTGGCACTTGTGGGACCACCTCTGGAGTGGTGTGTCCAGTTTTGGGCTCCCCAGTGCAGGAAAAACATTGACATTGTGGAGTGATTCAGTGGTGGCTCATGATTACAGGGCTTTTGTGGGTTTTGGGTTTCATTTTACAAATAGAGATTATATGAAAAGAGGAACAGTTTCAATTGTGGAAACGTTCACGTCTTCTCTTTCACTGCTACAAAGTCCATCTCAGGTTCATCAGCATGTTTCTTACAATGATTTTCCATCATCTAAGTCAGCACAGAAAATACTTACTTGAAATGAGGTTCAGGACAGATCCATGCAAGACCTGAATCAAAAGACTGTGGTTTAATGATGAACAAGTAATATGATCTTCTTTGAGACATCTTAGACTTGCACTTCGTTATGATGTCATGCAGCCTATACTTTCAGACTTAGAGAATGTCATTTGGATATTCTATCTAACTTTCCTCTATTTGACGTTGTTGTCATTTATCCCCTCTATTTCTAATTGAAATTTGTTTCAATTAGCCTTCTGGGTTATAGCTGTATATTCTCTTCAGTGTTTTTAATTTTCCCTTTTTGATTATGATTTATCAGTCTGAATTTTTAGATTATGATTGATCAATCAATCTGAATTGTTCTAGGAGCTTTCCTTTACATTAGGCTAAGTTGCCGTTCTAGAATTCAGTATATTGGTTTCGAAAACTGTGAGTTCATTCCTTCATTTGTGTTTCAGATTATCTTTCTGGTAGGCTTTATTTCTTAGTTATCCAAGTTGGAATTTTTTTCTTTTCTGAGAATGCTTAACTTGCTTTGGAAACAATAATAGTCAACATTTAGGTTCTCAGTCAGGTCTGTCCTAAAAACCTAGAACCAGAGCTCCCATAGAGGCTGTCTTTTTGTGGAGAGTGGAGGAACAAAAAAATTATCTTTAGTACTTCTTAAGGATCTGGTATTATGTATCCTGTTAGTTCTTCTGATTAGTCAAGAAATTGGGCTTTACTGTTGGGAGCCCTTCATTTTCTTGAAGCCCTTGTATAATTACAGTCAGAACCTGCTTATTCACTGTCTTAAGTCTATAATCATATCTGTTACCAAGTGATTTGTTGTAGTCGATCAAAAAAAAAAAAGATAAAGAGCAGCTGGTACTGTTCACAACTTCTTAGGCAAGACTGAATTTTGGATACATTGTCACATTTCCTTTATATAGAAATCCTTTTTGTCATCTCTTCTTCTTCAAGGATTTCTGTTGGTTTTTGTTTCTCTTTGTGTGTAAAACCTTCAGCCTCTTTCATGTCAACGTTTACAAGCTTTTCATCTGGAGGGGTTGCAGGTGTCAAAATAGCAAGGACTGAATACTGTTTTATTCAGAAAATAAATTTTACTTTACTTCTTGTTCAACTATTTAGATAAACAGTTTCTAATTAATAAATAATTAAAATTATTTATAAGCCATTTTAAAGGTACTGCCAGTAATTTTAGCTGTGATGAAAGAGCAGACATAATTGCAAACTTGAGGAATTACCATGTGTTTTCAGATTCTACTCAGAGCACTGGCTCTCACAGTATTGCATATTTTCCAGATAGGGTAGGAGTTACTAGCTGGAATTGTTCTTGGCCACTTGCGGCAAAAACACCAGTGAAATTCTATCTCTTCTTTGACTTATGTACACGTTCTCCTTTAAACCTTTCTTCTTATTCTGATCTCTTCTCTTGCCACAGCTATCCACGGTGGGAAGATACGGGGAGGTAGTTGGTTTTTCTCCTGCTTTTTTCGGGCTGTAGTTGCTCCGTGCGCTGTAGCATTCCCTGTGAATGCAGCCGGTGCTGGAGCTGCCTGTGCCGGGCGGTGCCAGGGATTTGTGGGTCGCTGTGGCCGCTGGGTGGCGCTGTGCTGATGCGGATGGTAACAGAAGTGCGTTCAGAAATTTGAGTCCTTTGCAAAGGTGCTTTTCCAAGCAAGAGAAACTAACTTTGTGATGAGAGGCATAAATATTCATTTTCTTAGTTGATCTTTGGTGCTATCAGATGTCTTCCAGTCATCTTCTCTCTTTGTGGGGTGAGGATATTCACAGAATAAGCTTTGATTTAGTGCAGCTAGTCTCCTTTTGTTTCTTTGTAAATCATCTGAGATTAGTTTTTGCTGTTGTGTCTCTCCTCTCTGTTGGCTAATTCTGAAGGAGGCATGGGTAGATCAGTGACTACAAGCTGAAGTTAACCTGGGAGCTTCCTACACAGATACACAGTCTGTGTAGCTTGACTACTAACTATTCAGAATATTCACACTGTGTGGCTACTATTAGCCAGAATCACAGCACTCTCTAGTTATCAGTCAGAGTTCCTATCTAGTTATCTGTCAGGGGAGCAAAGTACTTAATCACAGAATTATTTTGAATAATTTTCTGAATAGTAAATATTATTTACATGTGACTTCATTGTTCTGCACCCAGGTATTGGTTCCTACATCTGAAGCCTTTGTTTAGCAGACTGAACTTCACATTGATTTTTTGTTATTGGTTTTTAAGAAATATGTGATGTGTAAAATTACTTCTCTAATGTACTGTTGCTTACTTCTGCCACTCGTTTCCTTCATTGCACATATGAATGTGCTATTTCTGTATGTTAGCTGTTCCCTACTTTGCAGGATTCTTCACTAATTGGGCTATAGCTCTCTTTCCCCCAGCTCAAAGAAAGGATGAATTGTCTCAGCACATGGCAATTTATAGCCACTCAGGTATTAGCCAGTGAGATAATGGGGCTTTGCAAAGGATGCAGTCTATGCACCCCGAATATTTTAATTCCAAGCAAATTTGAAGGTAATCTGTGAAAGCACAGCTTTCAGATCAAAGAGTTCTCCACTGCAAAGAGCCTTGTAATATGTATAGCTCATACCCTAAGGAAGGAGTTGTACTTCCAGACACAAAGGTAGTGAACAAGCTCACGTTTGAAAGTTTTTTGGGTTTTGGTTTTCAGAATGGGGTGTATGGGGACGTTTGCTTAACAGTAAAAGGGAAAATTAAACCATTACTATAATAACTGTTCTGCACTGTTGCAAAATTCAGTGGGGTAAACTTGAAGTTGGTGTAGGGAGTATGGCATACCTGGTGCTGCAGAGTTCACTTCTGCAAATCCAGGAACCTTTTAAATTCGGAATGGTTTCTTTCACTTGCTAGCCCATGGATAAAGATGTCAGTTTTATGCTGTTGCACACAGATGACTGGTGCTAAAAATTATGGTTGAGACTTAGTGTTTTAGAGGGAACTTTCAAATATGAAAGTCAGTGTTCAACGAAAAAAAGGAAATCCAGATATTCTTAAATTGATCATAGTGTATGCTTCCAGTATGTGCTGCTCTTGTTAGACAAGGTTTGGGGATCTAGCAGAGCTGCTCTAAGCAGACAGTGCTTGGAACTCCTTAGATGGTGTATACAAAAGCCCAGAGCTTCTTCCAAATCTGTATAATTAGGTTCAAAGCTTGAATTTTGAAGTACTTTCTCTTTATTAGAGGACCTCAAGTAAGGCTCTGTAAGTGCTCTTCCAATCAGTAGTACATAAATATTTCAGCTATTCCTGGCAGCTGTGTGTGATTGAGAGCTTTAAGTGGAAGTCAGTATTGAAAATCAAATTAGTTTTTCTGCTTAAAAAATTATTATTTCCGAAATTGTGTTTTATTATTCAGAATGTGAAATGGCTAAGATAAACATGGCCAAGGAACTCTAAGAAAAAAGAGGGAGAGAGGAAGAAACATTCATTTATGCATAGATGTGGGATTTTCTCTTCTTCAAGATAGCTGTTCTTAGATTTTTCTAAGAATAATTGTGATGTAAGTTGCAAGTATTCCCCTCCAACAAAGTCCAACAGGTTTTAAAAAGAGGCTATCAACAGGAAGCTCTTAAAACCATGAGTCTGGATATTATTTTATAGAGAGATCTTATTTTTAGAGATCTTGTTTTATAGAGAAACGACCCTTTTTTACTATAGCTTGATGATTTGCTATTGTTACTAAAACTGCATAACTTAAAATTGTTATTACTTGACCAATCTTGAAAGTAAGAAAAAATGGCTTAAAATAGGATTTTCAGATTTTCCTTGAATAAATTGTGTGTTTTCTTTTGAACAGAACTTCTTGGCATCCACAAACAGGCAACAGTAGGCTTTTTGACGTTGATGGAATCGCTGAGATATTGTAAGGTAAGCTATTCTCTACATAATTTAAAAGTTTTCTTTCATTAAAGTGTTGTGAGGCTTTTTTATCAGTATTACTGAAAGCTTTACTGTGTACTGTTGGTGTAAGAACTTTCAAATAATGTCCAAATTCAATCTGAGACTAGTATATTAAGACAAATATATGATAAAATTTTTAAATGCATCTTACTGAGTAAATGTTGTTTGATGCTATTTAAATTAGAACTTTATTGCACCAATTGATTATTGCTAATTAGAAGCTTATGTTTTTACTAAAATAACTAACTAACTAAAATAACTAAAGTTTTGTATATTGTTTTAAAACAACTGTGAAGTTGTTTAAAAAAACTGAAGTTTTTCAGTTTTTAAAAAAACTGTGAAGTCCCAAAATGGCTTGGTGTTGTGTTGCAATTTTATTGATCTCTTTTTATGCCGTGACTGTCTTCCACGTAAAATAAGTATCTGTAAGTAAAAATGATAAAACTACTATTAAGCAACTGTATTCTTAATATAATATATTCAAAATTTAAAAGGTATTTTATGTATTTATCTCTGGACATCTGAAAGTTGCTGACGTGCACCTTAGTCCATGTTGTTTCTTCCTGTTGTGACAGGTTTTTATTTGAGAAATTCTGTGCTTTACTGTTGTGGTTTAACCCCAGCCAGCAACCGAGTCCCACACACCTGCTCACTCAGTCCCCCAGCAGCAGGATCAGCAAGAGAATTAGAAGGGTTCAAGCTGAAAAACTCATGGGTTGAGATAAAGGCAGATTAATAGGGAAAACAAAAGCCACACACACAAGCAAAGCAAAACAAGAAATTAATTATGGCTTTTGATGGACAGGCAGGCATTCAGCCATGTCCAGGAGAGCACAGCCCCATCAAGTGTAACAGTTACTTGGCAAGACAAATGCCATCGCTCCAAATGTCCCCCCATTCCTCCTTCTTACCTCCCACTTTATATTCTTTGGTCACTTAGGGTCACCTGTCCCAGCTGTGTCTCTTCCCAGCCTCCCTTGCACCCCATCATCCTTGCCAGTGTGGCTGTAAAAAAGCAGAAAAGGCCCTGGCTCTGTGTGATCTCTGCTCAGCAGCAGCAAAGACATCTCTGTATTATCAACCCCATGTTCAGCACAAATCTAGAACACAGCTCCATACCAGCCACCATGAAGAAAATGAGCTCTATTCCATTCCAAAGCAGCACATTCCACCCCTTCTTCCATACCATTTATGTCATGCTCAGGTCCCACACTATTCAATGCAGCCTCATTAACAACCACCCTCCTTCCCACCCTTTAATATAAAATATATATGTCATTCCCTTAGTCTGACCACCCCTGCTGAATGTCCGTACAACGTCCACAAAATGTCCTTTGAGTTCATTTAGTCCATGGGATGGAGCTTTGGGCTCCATCTGTTCTGGTGGTCACTCAGGATAGGAGATGTGGTGCTGCATGGAGTCCTTGGGCACCAAAGCCAGCTCAGGTCAGGTCACTGCTGCTCTGCATCTGCTTCTTGTAAGGCTTCTCCTCCGTTGGTTCAGGTGGTTCCTGTTACAGTAATTCCTGTAACAGCAACTCAGATCATGGCTTACAACAAATTAAAGGCATCCATTACAACCTCCACCCTTGGTCCTTTTGGGCCAGGCTATCTGGTCTAACGCTGCAGTGAACTCCTTTGCTTGTTCCCAGCCTGGCTGCAGCAAGGGGCTCCTGCTGTAGTGCACCATTAGTATAGTCCATATGCTGGTCCTCCGTGGGCTGCAGGGGAACAGGCTGTTCCACCACAGGCTGCAGGGGAATCTGTACTTCCCCTGTTCCAGCATGGAGAGACATGGGAGACAGTCCTGCCTAAGCTTATCCAGCATCTCCTATGGGGTCACAGGTCCTGACTGTTCTACAAAGACTGCTTTTGAAACAGCATTAATACTCTTTAATTCCTGAGCCTTTTTGGTTGTTGTTTGCTGTCTTTTGAGTCTGTATTAAATTCCTTTAGCTTATCTCAGAGCTAAAGAGAATAATGTAGTTGGCAGAATGTTAGTGTATTGACTGACTGCAACTGACTGTTCCTTCATTTATTAAATAAATGTCAATTCTGAATTAATTAATCCAAAACCAGTTAATAAATCAAGTGGACTTTTACCTTTCATTAGCATCTGATTATAGTATTGTTAAGCATAGTATTTGTCTGCAAGCTAGATCATTTTATTGAACATTTTATATCAGTGCAGTTCTAACTGTTCTGAAAACTTAACTACGTTTTCATTAACTTGGTCACTAGCTAGATGACCTTTCTGGGTTTGTATTTCTGATTTTGCTGTACCTTTTTAGGTTGGCTCCTATTTGAAATCTCCAAAGTTTCCCATTTGGATACTTGGCAGTGAAACGCACCTCACTGTCTTCTTTGCCAAGGTATGTTGGTTGTAGTTTTGGTAACCTCAGGCAGATAAACACCACATAAATTCAAAGTGCAGATCTTGCTACAATGTGAGTTTTATGTAACTTTAATGTAAAAACATAGTCACTACAACTTCTAATTAAGCCTTTCCTTGAAGGCAGAGTTGTTATACTTCAGCAGTATCTCATAACTTGCAGTGTGAAGTCTTTCGGTTTTAGCCTAATTTATTGGGCTGGGGGTAGTTTATGCTTTGGAACACAATGCTTGGGATAAGCACTGTCTTAAATTTCTATAGTGCAAGAGAGATTTATGTAGTAGTTTCATGTCCCTGACAGTACTTCCACAATTTTTAATCTATAGTTGGTTGTTCCAAATTAAAAATAGATATCAGTACTGTTACAATAATTCTTTATAAATATTCTAATATTGTCTAAAGGATATTGTTTATGATATTCTTTATACAATAATTCAAATATTCTGTCAGATATCTACTGTAGCCTGGGAGACATAAAATGCTTTCAGGAGGACTCTCAGTTTAAAATCTTAGACCAGATTTTCCAAGGAGACAATTTCTGTTTCTTTAGTTGAAGATTGTAAGTTGTTTTCCTTAAATTTTGTTTTTATACAACACTTGTTTCTGATTTATTTTATTGAAACTTTGAATGGTACCTACCAGTATATTTATAGGTACTTATTAGAACTTAACTTCCCTGTACCAAATACCTTAAAAAGGTAATTAAAACTTTAATTATAAATCTTGAAAACAAATACTAGAACATATGAGAAAGATAAAGCTGTAAATTCTCAAACTGTTGAATTTCCTTAAGTAAAATTTTTGCCTAATCTTTAGAAAGACAACACAAATGCCTAGATTTTTTTTACTAAGAAACAAACTTCCACAATATATTGAAAGTTTATGTGTAGTAGTGTTTTTTAATATTTAAACTTAAATTTAAAAAGACCCTTGAAATTAATTAGCTAATTCTGCAAAAAAATATTCAGTATGTGAACTTTTAATCCCTAATGTCAGATAAATATTCTTTCTTCCTTACTCCATGAAATAGAAAAATCCTTATTCGCCTTTGGATATTGGTTTTCTGCTTTACTCTCTCCCCGTTGTTTCCTAGTAAAGCTTTTTTATTTCAATTTTGAAATTTTATCCCCAGTTTTTCAGAATGATACCATTGAAGTCAGTACCTTGTTGTGTAGACAGCAGTGTGATGCAAATAGGTATAATTGCTCTGTTAATACCAGTCCTGCATTCCTGTCACAGTGTTATCACAGCTAATGTTTAGTTTCTGCAGAGACCATTTCCAGACAGAAATCCACTTCTAATGCTCTTTCTTTTAGGATGCCAAAGGCTGTTTCCTGGGTTTAGAGTAACTGAGTATCAATATCTGGTGTCTCCAATTGGTTTTGCTTTCTTCACTGAACTCCACTTAGGCTGTGTAAAACTTCAGCTTGTGATTATTAAAAAGCAGAGTAAAGAATTGATATGGTCTTGGCAAAGAATTTCCTAGATTTTTTTTTTGTTAATAATAAGCAAAGCAGGAGGTGAAGGTGTGTAAAAGCTCTTAGTTTTGAAATTGCATGTCTAACCTCATTCTTTCTAAAATAGCAGTTGTTGAGCATTTCAGGTGGAGCAGAGATGTCAGCTACAGTGGAAATACAAATTGCATTGACAAACAATTATTGTCTCAATTAAAGCTATGTGTCAAAAACTACAGGAGGAAACTTGAATTTGTTGCCAGTGGTTAGTCAGCAAGTTGTTAAAGTAGTGTGAGTAGCTGTGTAGATGGTGTTCAATGCTGAGGATGTAGCTTCTAGTTTGATGGTGAGTTTGATTACGTGAGAAGGAAATGTTCAGAACGGAAAGAGAAAAACGAACTGTGGAGCCAAAACCAGTGCAGATTAAATTTTAAAAAACCCCAAGTTTTAATTCTTTCAAGCTGCATATATTTTACAGGAGCATAAAGCCTTATTTTTTAAATAGAATAATGTTAGGCAATTATTAATTATTCTGTTAAGCAGAACAGTAGTCAGTTTTGTCATGAGCTGAGTAATTTGGTCTAAAAATCTAGAAACAGCAATCTTGCTAGGCTACTGTTGCTATAGACAACTAGCATGGGAAAATTAGAAAACAGAACAGAATCTTCATTTCCTTGAGCATGGAGGTTTAACAAGCGAAAGGTTTTACTCAAATTCTGCATACTGCTCTACTTAAAGAAAGAAAACTGGCTGCAGTTCTTTAGTATTTAGATGTTTGACTCAGATTTTTACGCTAGATGAGTGATAAACATTTTTCTCCTATCAGTAGAATGAATGATAAACCACTCTTCTATCTCAGAACATTTTGATTTAAATATTGTAGACTTCTATTGTTGTCTGCTGGAATATGTTTGCACTACTCTGAATGTGGACCATTCTTTTAGCTGTGACTGTGAGAAATGTTTTGTGTTGTAAAATAAATGAGTCTGTTCATAGCTGCCATTCTAAAACTGTATATTTTCAATGGATTTCAATGAGCGAAATGCAGCACAGTATCCTTGACTGAAGGTCCCACTTATAGCTTAAAGTGAAAATTAATTAACTAAAGTGTGTAATTGGGCTTAAGCTCTCTTGTAACTGCTGCTGCATGAAATAGCCATAAACAGAGACAGTTGAGTCAATTCCTAGATTTAAGACAAGTCTACAGTGGGTCAGCAGTTTCCCCTGTTACTAAATAGTAAGTTTTCTTCTACCTACATGGTCTTCATCTCCACATCTTTTCTGTCATAGCATTTCTGTACATACCCAGTGAGTTATTGGCCTTGTTTTAGTACAGAGATTTGGAGGTAGAGAAAAATACCAAATAATTTCTTCATTGAAACAGCAGTTTAGATTGAAGCACATTTTATTAAAGACAATATCAGCAGGTTTGTTGTCTGGGACTTAACCAACCTGTCATCAGCCAAATAATTATTTGTAGTTAGATCTTTTGGAAAGAAAATAGAGTCTGGAAATACGTGAAATGAAACTTCACATCTTCCATGAATTCATTTCTAGAGTAGATTGTCTTGAGCAAAAATACTACAGCTTGTTCTGCAGATGGGTAAATGTTGAAGTCAGAAAGCACATGCAAACATCTGTGTCACCTAAATAGTTCTCCAAAACTCTGATAGTTCTGTGTGTCATAATAGAGTTGGAAAAACTTTGTGAATCATTGCCGAGGGGGCTCCTTAGCAAAGAACCATAAGTAGTACCATCATATTATTTGTCTTTTCTTCACAACTGTTGTGTGTATAAAGTCAGAAAGCTGCTTAATGCTCAGAGGTCCAAATTTAACGTTTTCTGAAAAAATAAGTGTGGCTAATATTCTTAGTGGTCATGGACTCTGCATTTGCAACAAGGTAGATTTTGCCTGAAAAAGTGAGTATGTAGATTATTTATAGGCTACTAAATCTAAGCAGCCATAATTTCTGCCTCTCCTTGCCCACCCTTCCTTTCAGTGAATAGAAAAACCTGCAAATGGCTTCAGTCCAACAAAAGCAAACAAGGAATCTTTCATCTCATGCAGTGAGTTTCCCTGCATGCTCTGTCAGACAGTGTGAAGGCAGATATGTGGTATTGTAAATGCTCTCTAAAAATCAGCTTTATCACTACAGTCTTTTTGTAATTTTTTTTCTCTTTTATTGTAGGGATAAGAGAGAGTAGGAAGTGGGGCAGCTTTAAATAAGGCTGTGATGATCTGGATGAAATGTTGTACAAGCACTTCCTAATTATTTATGTGATACTCGTAGGAAGTTATGACAAGCTGAGACAATTCAGAACTTCTAGGAATGTCAAAGTGTGGTCAGACGCTGTATAGAAGAGTACTAACAAGTTGAAATGTTATGTAAAATATAACAAGAAAATGTTCCAGTGCAAACAATAGGAAGAACAACAGGTTAATAGGTGTTTTCTGAATACTGTCTGTGACATGCAAATCCACGTTGTGTTGAAGTTTGAATTCAGACCCATTGAAAGTGCAAAGACAACATGGAATAAATGTCTGTCTGGTGATTTCAGGTGATTGAAACTGTGGGGGCACTTGAGCTGTGTAGGTCTTTAAAAAATTTCCTTAGTTTGTTTCTAGGTCTTTGAGCACAGAGGCCACAACAGAATAGGCTATCTATTTTCAGTTACAGCATTGTGGCATTTCTAGACTTGAAGAGTCAGATAAGCAGAGAAAACGCCTGTCTGAGAAATCTGAATAAGTTACAAATTACTGCTTTTCAAGGAAAATGTCCTGTCTTGGACTCCTGAAACCACATTGGTTTCGGATTACGTTTTTTTATTTCTCTGACTTTGATCACTGTAACCTGTTCCACACATTCTCAGTGCCTTTCTTCTGCATCCTTGATAGCATTCTCTCTCAGAAGAAAGAACATTGACTTCTCTTCCTAAACAATCTCTTTCATCAGAGTTCAACTGAGGGGCACCTCACTAAACACTGACACTGCTGTAGGACAGCCTAAATGTGGGTCAGTGGTGTTTACCAGAGCAGGGCCAAGGGGAAGTGTTAGTTGGTACAGCATTTAAGCTCAGAATACCAACAGAGGTTGTCAGTGGTGTGAGAGGAAACCAAATGCATGTGTCAAAATTCAGTCCTTATTAGTATTAGTATGTTAACCGCTTTGGTTTCTACAAAAATAAGCTATGTGTATCCTTTAACTTAAGAACCCTTCTACTTCGGGAAGGGAGTGAAAAACATCTATGCACTTCTTTTGGTTTTCACTTCCATGACCAGTAAATGCAGGTAACAAAATTTTTAAAAAGTATGTTTTCATCAAAGAAGAAATTAAAATCACATTTTGAAGATTCCGCTTCAGGAAATGGTTACAGAACATGTGGATATAGGGTCTGTAGTTTTCAGGAGTAAGAGGAATTGATTCAGTTGGAACAGTCTGGACACCTATGGAAATGGAAATGGAAAATGGAAAAGATATAGATGTGTGAGGCAACAGCAGAAATCATTTCTAGACTAAAGTAGGATGCCCTTTTTCTGTGTGCTGTTTAAGAGCAGGGAGGCAGATGCTGTTCTGTTTTTGACAGTAGCGCTCACCTGACTAAATCAGCATTGACTCTTCAAATATTCCTACTATTAATGTAAGACCTCCTTTCTGCAGGAAGAAACCCATTTTTTAAATGAATGTTGAAGGAGGGTGTTTCCTGTGGGAACTGTGGGCTCCCAAAAAGAATTGAAGTTACTTTACTGGTTGGTTGAAGATTTGTAGTGTAAATGCTACAAATGCATTGCTAAATGAATTTAAGTTGTTCTGAATAATACAGCATTTCATAAGTTCATAAGCAATTCCAAATGAGTTTTCTAGTGGAAAGGTTAGCTTTGAGGTCTCATTGTTGGCAAGGGACATATCAAAATAAAATACTTTGAAAGGTTCTACCCCACTCTAGCTTTGCGAGATCACAGAGCATAAGTATGAAACCTTGTTCTGCTATTTGTGGGTCTACTTCGATTTTACTTGCAGGTTAATTAGTTCCTACTGCAAATGTGTGGTCCTTTTTGTGAACAAGAGCTTCTGAACAATTTGTTTATTGTTTGTTTGGAAGGTTTTCTGTGGGATAACTTGTACTTGTTATATTAATGTCAGTGATTTTCACACCAGCATTTATCACGTAACTTTTAGATTTTTTTCTAAATTTTTCATTCTAGTAAAAGAGACTCTACATATGATGCAACAGTGTGTGGTGGCATATTTGTTTCTAATGAAACCAGTTTATCAATTTACCCAGTCTCAGAGGCTTTATCTTCCCTAAAGATAAAAAATCGGAAGCATTGTCATTTATGAAGCNTTAATTAGAAATGTGGTTTTGGTTTTAAGTGGAGGTGGCTTTCATGAGAGACTTTAGCCATCATACAGTTGTTAGTTTTGCTCAAGAGAAATATTTGTTTCATTTTATTTTCCTGTTTCCCACATTGTTTGAATGAGCAGCCAGTTCTGGTAGCTGCTAGGAGATAGTAGATCTCTGCATCTGCTCATAATTTTGATGGTCACTACTTTGGCTTTACTAAAAAAATTTTTAAACACTGGAGAAGGCAAATCCCCTCTGATTTGCTATTCCTATTGAGAGGAATTTATCCTGAAATGTTACACATTTTGATACTACTCTGTGCTCAGGTAGATGAGAGAATGCATTTGAACGGACTCTGGGCATGCTGTTTCCATGCCTAGGTAAAATCTTGTAAAATGGGGGATGGAGAGTAGTTCTAGCAGTTCCAATTGAGACTTTCAATCCAGCAACACTTAGATATAAAAATTGAAAATAAAACACCACTTGTTGCATGAGTTACTCTTTAAAATTAAGGAAGGAAGGATGAGACAATAAAGGATAGAAAACCAATGCAATAAGAGAACATTTTCTAGATCCACAAATCAAAAAGGAAGAAATGTCCCACAAACTGTTAAGCTCTCAGTATATTGTAGCAGCACTTCTCAGTCAGAAAATTTACAAAGAACGTATGCCTAAGGAATGACCACGAATATCACATTAAACATTTTTAGGAAGACTGTCTCCTTAATAATTTCAAGCCTATTTTTAATACAGTTAGGAAGAAAAGTGATTCTAGAAGTAATCCATCAATTTACTTTTCCAATTTCCTAGTTCCCTTCAAAATGTGTGCTCTGTTTATTTTCTGCTTGTTGAGTTTGCATTTCAGTTGGTTAAGAAACAAACTTCTGTGTGGTTTTTAAAAATTAGCAGTAGGTTGTGGGAACATATTTGAGACTAATGGGTAGTCATTTCCTTGAGACAATATTTGGGCAATGACTTGATGGATACATTGTCTCTGAACATGAGCTAGCTCTGTGTTTAGTGGAAAGCTTGTGATGAAGGTGTAAAGCACCTGTTGTGAAAAATGCACTGAGCAGTATAGAAATGGTGGGTCATTTCCTGCCCATTTGTAGGGTGTGCAGTCCTGAGGAGTACATTTTCCTTTTCCTCTTATTAGCATATATGGCTTTCTTATGTAAACTGGAATTGGGGGCTGGAAGGTAACAAATGGGGTCCTACCTCATAGGAAAACTTCTAGAAGGAATTGCAGCCTCCTGCCTCTGGAAAGAGGAGGCTATGAGCAACATCTAGTTTGCATGTACATTAGCCTACCAAGGAAAAGACCGATCTTTAAAGAAACACATTTTATTTGTTTCATTCTTTTTTGTAGTATATGCAGAGTGGTTTGAAAGTAGTAAATACATAAAAAAATTTCTAAATGCAATTTTATAAGTCACTCTATCAAATTCTGAAAGTAGAGGTTAGAGGTACTGGATAGAAACAAAGACTGAGAACTTGTATCATTCTGTATCCCTTTTAAATGTGAAACCAATGTTGATTCCAGTTATATTTGATACAACAGCAAAGACATTGGGCCTGAGTCATCACATAATGGGTAAATAATTCTGGGTTTGGAATTTGGATTAATAGACATACTGGCTCATTGTTAAGATACAATTAATAGATAGAGTTTTTAATAATATTGAAGTATTTAAAAATCAAATCGATATTTGACAAACTGTTGCATTAAAAAAATGGTGCTTGTAATTCCAAACCAAGTGAAAAGCATACAAAAAGCACTGATGGCTTTTTCCTCCATCATTTCATTCTTCCACTAGTCTGGTGCCCTAGCCTTTCCATGTACAACTCCACTTAATTCCGCCACAATTGTTTAATTTTCAGCTATATTAAATAGCTAAGTATTGTTTATGCTATTGCTCAGATAGCAATGCAATAGGATACACCCATCCATTGAGAACTCACCTGAAAGTTTTCTTAAATGTACCTTTTGTAATATACCAGGCTCTTGTGTATTGTGTTACCTTTTTTCCTCCTGGTGACCCAGTGTATCCACCTCGCACAATACACTAACATTTACCACTGGATTCTGCATGTGACATGTGTTATGTTTGCAGCTATCACATCTGCTGATAGTGTTCTGAAATTAGGTATTGTTTATAAATATGTTTTTGCATAATTGATTCACAGACACCTTTCTTCTGAGGGTCATTGCTATGGAATATTATATGGCCCAACTTGGAATCCTTCCAGTGCCGGATAGCTTCCAAGCTGTGAGTGAGTTAATGGTTAGTTCACAGTAGATGTTGACCTGAAAAGTGAAACTTTTTCATAAGCCTTTTTCTTATTTGTATATTTAAACTGTGGCTTTTTAGTGTTCAAAATTATTTTAAATTTTAGCTTTCTGCATGTATGTGGATATACTACTCTCCTTTTTACTTGAACCACTCTGGATAGTGGAGCAAGTATTATTACACCCTAAGCAATTTGTAGTTCATCCAGTATTTGTGAGTAAATGGAGAAGAGAAGCATAAACTTCTTGACTCCCTCAAAGGTCTTCTGAAGTTTTAACCCAAAAGCTTTGCTTTAATAGATTTAATGGTGCATTTTTATTTCCTGCTAGTTTACAAGTCATTGTGTAGTACACACACAGTTAGGAAGACAACATTAGCTTTCTCAGTAGTTAATTTGGCATCAAGTGAAGAGTTAAAGGAACAGTGTTCATTAAGAGCAGTAGAACACTCCTTTCCAGAAATTCTGTAAATGCAGTACTATGCTCCAGTGTCCACACCAGGCTTTGGTGCAATGGTGTATTTATGGCAGAGATAAGGCAGAGGTGCTGTTTGTCATAAGATGCAACCTCAGCACATAGAGAGGGGAAAAAAGTTGAGTTTAGTTTACTTTTCTTTTCCCCCTTCCCAAAAAGTGCATATATGCGTGATTGTCAAAGGTTAAAAACCAGAGCAGGTCACTAGATAAACCAATTTAGGACAGCAAATATTCTATTCCTAACCAGGGGTTATCTTCATAGAATCATTCAAGAAATAGAATTTTGAAAGAGAAATTTTGAGTCATTTCCACACAGAATTTTTTTATAAGAGCCCTAAAAGCTAAACCACTGTCTTCCAAAATACGGAATTTAATATGCTTATAGTACCACAATGAAGAGAAGGCAAATAAAATGAACAACTTCTCCACCTATCCCATGTACCTTTACATGTGGTAAGAGGTAGAAATCATAAACCTCAATAGTGCCAGGCTCACACCATCCGTTTTTTGCTTTACAAAGCACCTTCCCTTTTACTTTATCTTTTAATTGTAGCCTACTAACTGCATATTTTTAATAACAGATAATGATACTGGAATACTAAGAATTGGGAATATGGTATTCACCATGTGACAGAATGGTAGTTCCAGCTTGTGAACTGATTATCTTCCTGTCATGTATTCTGTTTGAGAAAATGAATCTCTATGAATGACTGTTAATCCTTGCTCCCTTGTTATAAATACATGTTCTGGATGGAATCTGAGGAATCATTCTTCCCCTTACAGTTTTTCTTCCTGAGAAAATGTCCTGAAGTTGTTAACGTATTACAGAACTTAGGAAACAGAGAGTTTTAAATATAGTTAGTGAATGCCTATTAAAGATATTTTTAAGTGACGTGTTATTGGGCAAAACAACGGGGAAATTATTTTGTGGCCATTTGTCTCTTTGCATGTTTTTTCTCCAAAATGTCTGAAGACCAGATGTTCTTTCTGAGCAGGGCACCATGTATCCTTGGAAGTGGAGGCTTACGTATTTTTTTTACTTTCTGTTCAGCCTGCTTTATTCTTATGTTCCCAAACCCTACTGGGATAGATGCAGGAACTAGAAACTGTAAATGAGACTCCCAACATGCCAATATATGCTTCAGTAATTAGAATGTGCTTTAAAATAGTAACTCTTGTAGTCCTGTTCTGAAACTTTGTGCTAAGTTCTGCTTTTTGCAAAACTCACAAACTGTCTAATAAACCTGTGACTTGACAGACTGAACTTGTGTAGAGAATCTCTATCAGGAGACTTCAGATCATTTTATAAATGGCAGGAACCTGGCTGAAATCAGTTGGGGTTCTAGCTGTTGTTTGATCCATAAAACCTTTATAGATGTGACAGCTGGGAATCCCTGGGAACATAGGGTGAATCCATATACAGCATCGGATTTAATCCAAGTACAATCACAAAGATCTTCGGCAACCAATTTCTAACCATTTTTTTAAAAGCATCGAAAAACAAGTTTTTCATCCCTTTATTTACTCCTTTTGTACAGATAACAGCTTTATTGCATGCAAAATAAAAATAACATCTTTGACCTCTTTTGATAAGGCAGCTCTACTTTCAGGTTAGGATATGTGAATGAATTAATTGAAAGTCTAAATGTGGAAGGATACAAATACAGAGAAAAGGCAGAAACATGGATTGTCTGTGGAGGAGGGACCTTTGAACTCCTAGCAAAGGTGAAGCACATTTAGTGATACTTTAGATATTGCCTTAATTTTCTATGTTTCTCCTCTTACATAAGAAGTTACATGTGACTAGCTCTGCGAATAACATAATCTTTTGTTTCTAAAACTGTAGCAACCTCATTTCAATATTTAAGTGCATTTTTCCAATGTTGGTTTGTTTTACATAAGAATCTTATGAAATCTGTTTTCTTTGTGTATTACAGGGAGTCCAATGCCATTTTCCTCTACCAGTTGGTAGTTTAGGGTATCTTATATGTGTACTTTAAAAATAACTGTTACAGAGGAGTGCCAAAGTTGTCAGAGACTGTGGTATGAAAATATTGAAGCAGTTCAGGTGTATTTAGAGAAGAAATTAATTCACTGCCTATGTGTAGTTAAAAAGCTCATGCAGTTGGAATGAAGTGAGATGGGCTTTACTCTATAATACAGCTTTAATGAAAAAAATCACGTGTTTTGTATTAAAGAATAAAATATACTAATTTTTATAGATGCTAGTTGCTCTATTCTGCTACTGTTAGAATTAGCTACCTGAAATAATATACTTCAAATATGAACATAAGTGGCAATACTGCTTTTATAATATATGAAACTGTGTTGTTTGTGAATATTTAGTATTTTCTCTGTACATGTAACAACATGTGCATATAAAGATTTCCTGAAATACTACTTACCAATACTAAATAACAGTGGATCACATGCCATTATTAATATACCTTTTTTCTTCATTGGTTCACAGAGCTTGTACATTTCACAGGAAAAGCCATCAAATACTACCATTGGGTTAATGAACCAGGCTAAGAATTGTCCTTTAGAAACACTTGGCATATTTGAGTTATAAAATAATTGATCCGATCTATTTTCAAAAAACATTTCATCATTCTGGATTGAAGCAAGCCAGAGGGTTTTCATCATCCCAAGAGAGAATTATATGGTTTAAGTGGGAAACTGAATACTGTAGGCTGGTTTCCAGCATTAACTGCAGCTTTCAGTATTGTGAGAACTGTAGTTAGGAAGATTTAAATTTCTGCAGTACATCTTCACTAGTTTTAAACTTTGCTATCAAATGTTCGTGACATAAATGTTCATTTTCTGCCTCCTTATTGTAATTCCCAAGTAGGATTAGTAATATGTTATACTCACCACTGCATTGAGCAATCAACTCGTGTCTATAGGCTGAAATAGTATTTAATACTATATATTAATTTTTTACATAGAAAAGGGTAGCATAATAATAGAAGCTAAAGTTCATCTTGAATGAATTATATTGTGGAGGTTTTGGAAGTCATAAAGCATGGAATTTGTCCACTTCCATCTTGATTCCTCTTAAGAACAAGGTTTCGTGTTTATATAGCATTGAGTTCTGTCTTGCAAAAAAAAAGCTATGTGAATATAATTTGAAAAGCTGCCCTTTCAGATTAAGCTTGTGAGAGAGAGTAGTATGTAATTTAGTTATTAGATAAGAATTCCAGTAAACTCAAATTTGCTGACTCTTGGTCTATAATTCCAGTAATATATTTTTACTTTCAAAACAAAGACCTTGTTTTGTGTTGATGAGCAAAACAAGCTAGTAACTGAATAAGAAAAATACTATATACCTAATCTTTACTGGTTTACAGTAATCTGTCCATGAAAGCAAGGAATGTTGAAGAAGCTCTTATTTTTTAACAAGTCACCAAGTGAATTGTTGCCTTCTTGTGATGTTTTAAACTAAACTACCATCATCTGTGGCAATGTAACTGTAAATAGGTATTTGCTGTACTTTTGAGTTTCTCTTACTTTTAAAAACTGCAATGCTATGGCTTTTTTTGTTGGCTGTCTTATTAGACCATCCTCTCCCAAAGGAATGGAGGATATATCATGGTTTCTATAACTTACTTGAGTCTATGTTAAAAGACCTGCTTTCCAGATTAATAGGTTGACAGGGTCCTCAGATTTCTGTTATTAATTCTTTTTTTTTTTGGTTTGTGTTCGCTTTTCTTCCACAGCCTCACCCCACCCTTGGGTCAAGCAGGCTCGCTTTCCTGTCTGGTAGTACAGGTGAAGGTGAAAAAGAATTCAAAGTTGTCCATATGTAGCTTTTCTTTCTTCCCTATTGAGAACCCTCTTCTGTCCTCAGCAAGGTAGTGCAGGTACTGTAGAGTAAATGCAGTCATTTCATTTTTGCAAGGCAGTGTACAGCCAGAGCCAGTTTGCTTCCTTTTAACCATCTTGTTGCACCAAACTGCTTGTCATGAATGTTCCTCCTCCACCACCACTATCTCTTGATGAATACTTTCAGATAAAGTGTTGTCTTTTCCTGGTCTAAACTACAAGGTCTGTATTTTATTTTCTGACCCCTATTAAGAATTCCGCTACTTTGGGGATGGCATTCTTCTTTTGTGTCTTTTTCCTTTCTTCTTATTCAAGAAAAGTATTTTCTTTTGGCATTTTCCGAATCCCACATATACTCATAGCCCCTCTTCAAGGCTTAGGAGGATACAGTATATGATCTTTGACACCTGCCATTCTCAAGTGGAAATAGTTGTGGCCACAAAGCTCTTGTATAGCAACAGAAAAGTCTAGGACCTTTCCTTCAGGTTTTCCATATACATCTCTGTGGGAAAAACCTTATACTCCTTCAAGTATTGCTTGGGTATGTTCCAGTTGTTTGGCATTCTTTAATGCCTTCTCTTGTGGAAGATAGTATGCTGTAGTGCAATGGCACATTCCATTGCCCAGCACAAGAAAATCATGGTTAGCAGTCTGTGCAGGGCACTGCCCCCTGCAAACTACTGGTGTGGATGATGTTCCTGAACACAAATGGGAGTCTTGAACTAGTCTTCATCGGCCAGCTCTCTGTTCAGAGCTAGACTCATAGTCTTTTAAACTAAATTTATGTCAATTAACATCAAATGGTTTAGGACTGACTTCACAGGTAAGTGCTCTAGGATTTGACTTGCTTTGTTACCACGACGTAATTCTCTTAACTGTCCCTTTCCAGACAGACCCTTCTCAATAGTCTGCCTAGATTGACAGTAGATGCTATGTTGGTATTTTTAGAACCAGAAACTTCATACCTCAGCGGTCTCAATACTTCCTCAGTGATGCCTAAGAGGAAAAAATATCTATGACCTTTCCATAACTGTTCAGTTCTTTGTATGATGGTAATAATGGCCTCTCATTTTAGATCTTAAGGACTGTCTTTTCCTGGGTTTGATAAATAGCTCCTAGGAAAACCTACAGAAAAATCTGTTACTTAATTTCAAGCAATGCCCAAGCTCTGTTGAGCCTTCTTCATCTTAGTGAGAGCCAGCAACTGGATTTTTATATCATTCTAAGTCTTTGAACCTATTTTTGCTTCTGTAGTGATGATAGATTTCCTGCTTTTCAGCTGATACTAGTCTGTGTTAAATTTTACTTTTTGGTTCACTTCCTAGTTAGTCCCTACAAGTAAAACTACCTGATACCTTTTGGACACAAACTCATTTTTATGTGTGGTGATACATATGGCACTTTTGCTCCTTGCCGCCAAATAAAGCTGCATTCAATTCATGCTATTCTCTCTTAATTAAGGGAATTGTTATATCTCAGGCTGTAAAGAGCATTTCAGTTCTGGCTTTGGTAGAAGCCCTTCACCTTTTGAAGAAGAACATTCTCCGTGTCCTCCGTGGTACGTAGAGCGAATGTGGAGATTCATTGCAAATGAACGATTATAGGCACAGGAGGATCTGAAGTTGAACATTCTGATTTCAGAGCACTGTCCAATTTGAAATGCATTCCAGTCATGTGTGAAAGACCTGTGTGTCCAAATTATAATGATACAGTTACATAGTACATCAGTAGGATTGTGTGAAGTGTCTTTTCTCTTTCAAAATACAATCTCCAAAGGAACCTTGCTGACACATAAATTTCTTTTTGAACCAACTGCTCACTGAGATGGCCTGCCTGGCCTCCAGTTTCAACAATCAGTTGTGAGACTCCTGTAAAATTGAAATTGGGCAATGGATTCGGAAGTCAGCTAGAGAGATGGGAATCACTTTCAGACATCCCATCAACCTTGTTTTCTTAGGAAGCCATTTTTGGAAAAGTTGATGCCTTGAAAGCCACTGATTATATCATTGAAAAATACACACTTTTCTCTGTAATAGAAGACTGGATTAAATAAACTTCTGTTCTCCAGATGCCATTAAGTTACAGCAATTAAAAAGTTGATAAACAATTAGTGTTTTTATATTGTTTTTAGGTAAAATTTTAAAAAGAAAGTTAGTATTAAAACATATAATTCTTCCACATATCACTCAGTAGTGATAGTGTAGAACCATAAAGCAGTTCATATGCAAGCAGATATCATTTTTCAGGGCAATGGGTCTTTCAGGGTGTGATTTTTGTAAAAATTCATAGCTAGGATTTCAGTGTGGCTTAGCCATTATGTTCTGCTTTGGATTTGTAGAATGAAAAGTTCGGGAATGTTTTCATTAAAACTTATAAAGAATATTTTTTGCCTCTGAGGCTAAACATGGGATCTTAAAATAACTGGTACTACTGATGAGAATAACTTTTCAAAGTAATATAACATGACTTCTTTGTGTATCACAAGAGCCAATGAGTGAAACATGATTTTTGGGACATGTTGTACTTAGTATTGGAAATAATTACTGTAATTAACTGTTTATGAGATACCCTTATATGGAACTTTCACTGCATGGGTTACATCAAAATACAATTCATAAGGCTGGGGTGGGGAATCTATTTTGGCACATATGGTGAAATACAGCTTGGGCAGCTGAAATATGTTTTTGTTAGATGTTTATCACATTTTAAGCTTTATTGCATGAAGGACCTATCGTATTTTTCCCCCAGATACAAATATATGGACTAATTGAACTTTTAAATTATCTGCATAGTGGAAATGAGTGACATGATAAGTTAAGAGGTTGAACGGTATTTGTATGTAAAGGATCTTGCATTTTAAACTTTTTATACTACAACAATCTCAGTGAAAAGTTAGAATTACTTTACAGGTAAGAGAGATTGGGTTTTTGGTCATCTGACTCTTAAGACAGACTTTTTCTAAGTTTCCGTCTGAAGTTACTTGTCTAGAGCATCAGTAAATCACATTTCGTGAATAAAAAATGTTAATACGTAACAATATGGAGGCTTTACCATATTTGAAAGTTGTTTTGAAAGAGAGAGAATTTTCAGTATGACTAATGCATTTAGTGACATCATCTCTAAGTTCTTCCCATGTATACATACATGAACAGAAAAAGTAAGGACCTGGAAAATTAAAAGACTAACAGAAACACACTATTTGCAACTGGACTATCAAAAAGTTGTTGGCAGTTGCAGAAGACTTGCTTTAAAGAATCTGTTTTGAGTCACATGAAACTGTGGAAAGTACTACATTAACAAGATAATTTGTGTGTAGGGAGGACAATGCAAATGGTAGTCTTTACTTTGGATTACATTAAGATTGTATGGAAGGAACTGCATACTCATAAACCAAAGTGAAACTATGTAGTTTACATTTGAAATTATATGTCTGTGCCATTGGAAGTTACTTTGGGTTATATCCTTCCATACCATTGGAAATTCTAAGAGTTCTCCCTTGTTACATAGGCTTTGTGAGCTGCTGATTTGTTAATAAGAAACTACCACTAAAATAGCCCTTCTTCAGAGTTAAATCCTGAATATTGAAATCACTAATTACCTTGTTGTTAATAAGCTCTATATGCTATGGCGTCATTGATTTTAAACTGAGAAATATTTGCATGAGTTGACTGTAATACACTTTGATAATGAAAAGTATTCCTGCTTAGTATGTTTTGTATTCCAGATTATTTGAGTCTATATATATATATACTACAAAATTTCATAGTGTATGTATGTGCTTTATATAATAACGTGTTACCCATTATGACAGAGTATGTGCTCAACAACTGCACAACTTCATACATTATTTGGCATCATGAAACTGTGTTGAGCTAATACAGTCTTTTTATCTGAAAGCACCTTAAGGGATTTTAGAACATAGGTAAACATGAAGATACACTGTTAAAATACTGGTTTTTGGTAAATGTTCTAGTTATCCTTCATTTATAAAATCAGTGAAAAATTTTTCAATAAACATTGGATTTGTTCTATTCATGTTTATGGATCTAGTTCTAGTCATGTTTATGGATCCTTAGAATTACATTATTGTGATACTGAATTAATATAAAAATCTAGCATTTGTATTTCCTGTATGTAAAGCAAGCAATTTTCAATTGTTTTCATCAGGAGAGATTAGCAGGACAAAGGGACTCCACCCGAATTAGTTTCTTCTGTGTGCCTTCCCACTTGGAGCTCTTGAGTACAAATGATTGGAATTGTAGTTTCCAATTAGCTTTTGTGCCACAACAGCTGCACGAAAATACTTGCATAAAATTCATCTAGAAGTTTGTGGAATAATCTTTAGCGTATTTCTTGATTGGTTTATGTCACTATTAGCAAAATTGCCAAATTACTTTCACTTTTCTTCTGTTGTATTGAAATTTTCATTAATTTAGGTTCCAACTGGGTGTAGTATGGCTAAATATTTTCTTAGTAATCTGTATCTGAAGTAAAAATATTTTCTAAGTTTTCTTTGTGGGTTTCTTTTTCACCCCCATAGGACATGGCCCTTGTTGCTCCTGAAGCACCTTCAGAACAAGCAAGAAGAGTTTTCCAGACATATGACCCTGAGGGTAAGGGCTGTACTTTGTGCTGAAATAAGATTTTTGTAGTAAAAATGTACTCATTAAAAGGTGAATGAAATGCCTAGTCCTTAAGAAATGTTCAGTACAGGAGACAATCTACAGGTGACATTGAGCATACTGGTCTGCTGGAAGGTCTCCCTGCCCATGGCAGGCAGGTTGGAACTAGGTGATCTTTACGGTCCCTTCTAATCCAAATCATTCCATAATTCTATGAAGAAATTATCTGAGAATTCTTCAGTAAGGGAAGTTGTACAGTGGGAAGTAGCATTTTTAAAAGAGATGTTTTTTAACCTTGATATGTTCTTTGTAATTAACATAAAGCTTAAATAGAATTTATTTCTCCTATATTAAATTTTCATAAAACAACTGATCTGATATGATTCATTCTTTCTGAGATTTTGTTCTTGAATGTATGCAGCATACACAAAAAATTTTCTTATGTTTTGGAAAACAGAGGATGTCTAGCATTCAGGTACTATTTTAACTAATCAAAAGGGAAAAACGGTACAGTTATTATCCCAAGGTACATTGTGGAGAACTCTATACAACAATTGAATTCATAGCAAGTATTGAGCTTCTAAGTGTATGAGCAATAAATCCAGTTTCTGTATTGTTCTCTTCCTGGTTTTTTTTTAAGTCTCAGAGAAGCATTTGAAAACTCCTTTCCTTCTAGAATGCCAAAATTTGCTTGCAAATTTTACAGATAAGATATGTTGTATTTGTATTTTTTAAGTAAAATTTGTTCTGGGAAGCATTTTGTTTCTTTTCCTTACAAGAAACTTTGGTACTTCTTCAGATAATGGGTTCATACCTGACACACTGCTAGAAGATGTAATGAAGGCTCTGGACCTTGTTTCAGATCCTGAATAGTAAGTATAATAAAATATAAATAATGCAAAAGTGTCAATTAATAACATTAATTATCATTTAAGGCTTTTTTTCTTGACTCCGTTTACCACATGTCTCTTATAATTTCGGGTTGGTTTTGGGTTTTTTTCCTAGTTTACATTCTGGGCACAGAGTGCTATTTTGAAATGTTAAGCTTTAAATTAAAGGGGAGGAATTAAAATGAAGATGTCTCTAACTTTGGTAGTGAAAAGTAGAAGCAAAAAAGCCCCTCAAACCTACTGCATTACTATGTATTGAGGAGGTAGTTGGGATTATATTTCTGTGTATTAATGCGGGTGAAATGGTGTGACAGAAGCGCTGAACAGTCAAGGTATTCAGAGGCAAGTCTGGATTACCACTGGATCTTTCTGCAGAGTTGGAAGGTGAAACTGCTTCAGTTACAGTTTTGTTTCCACCAGCACTCAGGACCTGGTAGGGTTTATAATTGCCATTTATTTTCAGAAATAACAGATTGATTCCCAGGGTTAGAGTTAAAACTCAAATGTTTTAGCTCTAATATGGACAGATAAGACTAATATGAAGTGACAGCAGTTAACCTTCAGTGTCAAAATTTACCATGTTTCGTGACTAAATGCTTAACCCTAAAGGGAGAGCCGTGCACTTGTACTATTTTACTGCTCCAAAAGTTGCTTCTGCTCTCCTGTAAATATCTGGTCTAGTTTAGTTGGGTCAAAACTGGAATGACTCTAGAGACTGCAAGTTTACTTACCAGAGCCATCTGAAATGTGATTGAGCCCATTTTCTGTCCTTTCAATTGTTCATAGTGTAATGAAGTTTACTGAGTTGTTCTCTGGAGGATAGGAGTAAAAATTGAAATAAAGAGATACCCACACCAAAGGAAACTACAAGACAAAAGGCTCACATTCATATTATAACAATAATTGGTGAAATTTGCAAAAGACTCTTTTTTTTGAAGGAGGGGACAGAAAAAAATACATTGTTTAATAGGTCTGAGAAGATTGCATTTGCCTTTTTGTTCTGCTGTCTCAATAAATCTGCAGAAATCCTCTGTCTTCATTCAGCGGTTTTTCCATTTGGCTATTTGTCTTTCAGGGCATTTGTGGCATAGCCCTGTCCTATTTTACTGTTCATTGCACATAAAATATAAATTGATGTACAAAGAGCCAGTCAAAAGACCTGCTGTATTGAAAAGCCATGATCAAACCATGGAATATGCAGTCTTAAATCGTCTCCTCTTAAATAAATATATTGCCTAATACTATTATCTTGAGAACCTGCTCTGTTTGGGTTCTAGATGTTCTGTCTTTTTAATGTGGAACACAAGTATAAATAATATATTTCCAGCTCCATACAGGCTTTTTTGCTTGTGTTTTGTTTGTTCTTAAGGAAAATATGTTCTTTAGCATATTTCTTGATTGTTTTATATCACTATTAGCAAAATTGCCAAATTACTTTCACTTTTCTTCTGTTGTATTGAAATTTTCATTAATTTAGGTTCCAACTGGGTGTAGTTGCTTTTGGAGGTCTTGCCTCCAAATGTAGTATTTAAATTTGTGGTTATCTAGTCCAAGGCTTTAAGTTTCTTGGAATCTCAGAATCTATAAAGGTCAGACCTGATTAGAGTTTTAGAACTGTAGAGGGGAAAACTCTGTAGAGCAGACATGAATTAGCAAGGTGATTTAGCCAGTACTAAATGCCATTGCATGTGTTTTTAGCAAAATTTTCTAGTCTTTTAGTAAATGTATCTGAGAACCCACCTGTCTCATTTGTTTTGCCTGTTTCTAAAAATCATTTGAGGCCCTTTAGGGCAGCGATTTGAGCATATCTGTCAGTGTAGGTTTAGCTTGCTTAAAACATTTTATGGTCTCTATTTGACCAGTAGTGGAGGCTTTTGTCCCCACACACTTCTCAGCCATAACAGTACAAAGACCATCACCCCAACACTCATAATCTCTTCAGTTCAGGTGCCAGGCTTTGCACTGAGGAGGCTGAAGCACAAGCACACGTGTTCAGTAGCTCTGCTGTGGTACCAGTAACATTGAAAGGTGTTAATGATTTGCTGAAAGAAAAAACCTCAGTTGAAACATAGCACAATCCAAGTTTATTAGATCTATCCTCCTGCTTAACTGATTGAATTTTGTACACTGGCCATATTTAAAAACTTATGTGGTGCTGTATTTTTAACGGTTCTTGTATTTCTTTACGGAGTATGTATTTTGCTTTAATTTTATTACATAATTTTAAGTGCATTTTAAAAATTATCTGTTATGGTTCTGTTTGCAAACACAATGTTTTTGCAACTCTGTTGCAGCATTTCAAGAATTTGGTCAGGTTTCAAACAGCCACTGAAACAGCCAAAATTTTGTACTTTGAGAGCAGTGAGAAGGAGAAATAGAAGGTTTGAAGTCCAGTATCTTGCAAATCCTCAGTCGTGGTTTCACTTGAGTAGTGAATTTTTTTAAAGATAATAAATTAGCATAGTTTACCACATAGGATAGGATACCTAGCATAGGATACCACATTCAGGGTTATGAGTTTTAAAGTTCTTCATCCAAGGACCTTAACAGAGCTGCTCTCTTAAGATTTGCATAATACATCCTCTGTGTGTTGAGGGAGAAACAAAAAGAATCCAAATAACTTACTACTAGTTCTATGTTATGACCAAGAAAGGAAGTTACTTAAAAGAGGAAGAAACATAAGTGGTAGGCAAAAGGACAAAATGCTTCTGTGCAACAACCAAAAAGACCTTGGAAAGCACACCTTCTGCCCACAGCCCCCAACAAAAGAGACCTGGGGGGTGGTTAAAGGCCTAAGTAGTAAAAGAGACATCTATGAGAAACTAAGAGTGTGTCTTCTGAAAGGAAAATGTAGTGTGTACATTTAAAAAAGGTAAGAATCTGGATTTATGTAATGTTAAATGTAAATACAGTATAGAGCAGAGTTAAAATCTGTGGACTAATAAGCAGTTATAAAACAAAAACTAATATAATTCCTCTGATCCCATCAGCACCAAGGGGATTGCAAGAGGTTTGTAGTTCTGATAGATGATTCCCAGTGTTTTAAAAGTATTCAAAGTCAATTAGAAAAGTGCAGTGAGTTCTTCACATTCACCAGAGAAGGTGGTAGGGAGCAGTTCTCCTCATCGCTGGAGGAAGATCACAGAGTGATTCCGCACTTCAGCCTTTTGATGGGTGGTCAGAGTAACTAAGATTCTGAAATGTCAAAATAAGTAAAAAAAACCAAAATCCTGAAGAAACTTCAGAATGACATTGCTGAACTCTTCTAGGTTACCTACCACTGCGAACTGCACTGATACCAAACAATATAGGAATGAGAAAGGTGACAAATGAACAATAGGGCTTAGAAAAGGATTTGAAGGCCAGTCTAGGGAAAAATTCACATGTAAATATTTCATGTGTAAACATGGAATAGGAAGGAACATTTTTTGTAGATAAAGAATTGATCAATAAACTTTTT
Organism: Leptocoma aspasia; assembly: GCA_013399835.1. Lineage (NCBI taxonomy): Eukaryota > Metazoa > Chordata > Aves > Passeriformes > Nectariniidae > Leptocoma > Leptocoma aspasia. The sequence goes on along the minus strand of VXAX01002958.1, from coordinate 196,995 downwards.
CTTAATGGAGGGAGATAATACAAATTCCTGTAAAATTCCTCTAATTAAATCTGTAAATTTTGTTATTTTACCAGCAAGGATTTGACAGTAGGGATTTACATGATGGTTGCTGATACAAATGTGTTTGAGATGTTATAAAAAAAGAATGTATAAGGACAGCAGAAGTTACTAGAAGATAGGGGAACAGAGAAATGTCAATAAAGTAAATGTTGATTGGTTGCTCAGGGGATAAAGCAATGCCGATTTCACATACACACTGTTTGTCTGTGAACTAGATATTACTGGTCAGGAAACAGATCTCTAGTTTAAACTTGTAGTGATAGACATGTGGAGCGGGATTCATAGGAGTTATGACATTGTATAAATGCCTGATGTTGGAAAGACATCTGTCTTGGAAAAAGAATATTGTGGAAAGGTATCAGCAAGCAAGGCTAATTAATGATACAGAATGCCATTAGTGCAAGGAAAAGCTAGGTTAGGACTGTTTGACCTGGAAAAGATAGACAACCATTGACACAGTAAATAGGGAATGACTGTTAATTGCTTCACACAATACAAAAATGAGGTGTCATCAAACTGAATCAGGTGGCAGGTTCAAAACAGATACTTATTCCCAGAATCCATAGTTTTAATTCAAATTTTTTGAGTGGAGTTTATTAAGAGCCTGAAATATAGATGGATTCAAAGCCAATTAGGCACATGCATGGAAAGAAAAATATATATCTTTGTGTTTTAGATACTGCCTGTCACTGAAGATGTCTTTGAGCAGCAGACTGCTGGAAATGGGGAGGGTAAACTAAGGATGTGTGTTTGCCCTGTTGTTCTCTGTCGTAAGCATCCACTACTGGCCAGTGTCAGGAGCAGGATACCGGGCAAGACGCTCTGTTGGTTTGACCCAATGAGGACGTTCTTGTGTACGGTACAACTTGTAACTCAAGCAGAGGGCTAGGTAGATGCAAATAGATACAATCTGCTGCCTGTAGAAATACACTGCTTAAATAGATATTTAGTCTTATAATTGATCTTTGTTTGCAGTGACCTGAAATTAGACCGTAGTCATGCAGTAAGGCTTCCAGATTAGTATTGTTAGTATTTCCATTGTTTGTTGGTTCTGGCTTCTTTGATACTGAGTACGTGATGTAAATAAGAAATGTATCTGTTAAATTTAATTTTATTTCAGTGTACTTAGAAAATCTTGGAAGGTTTTCAAATCTCTGTTTAAAAACAGGTTGTTTGGCAGTGACAGAGCTATATTTGAAGGATGACTGGTTTTTGTATCTTTAAAGAATGCTTACAAGACAGCAAAATGCCTTTTGGGCTGTAAACCTGGTTTCAGATTATACGGGTTTCAAATTATTTTACCAAATATGGTGGTCCTTCAGAATTATCACTCCTTTAATTTAAAATAACAGATTACTTTTACTTAAAAATAACCATGTTTTGGCAACTTGCATGCCATTCTGGTGCAGTTGTCACTTAGGATTAAAAATAGAGTAGTATTGCTATACTTGGCAGTCAGTACTGTGGTAGCACAGCATAACTTAGTCATGCAAGAATAAAAGTGTCTTACTCATACTTTTATATTCAATGTTTTTATCTTAGTGTAAACCTCATGAAGACCAAATTAGACCCAGAAGGACTGGGCATCATACTACTGGGTCCCTTTCTGCAAGAATTTTTCCCTGAGCAGGTAATCAGTATAGCTTTATTGCTGCAGAGCATTGTCTATTCTGTTTGGCTTTGAGATTCATTAAAAACTTCCATGAATATCACAAGAGTAAATTTTAATAAGTATTGTGTTCATTCAACTCAGCTGATCAGCAGATAACTTCTGTATTCCACCACAAATGGTAGACTTCTGTTTTCTATAATATGTCCATGATTTTGTCAGCTTTACACTGGAAGGAAACTCCATTGTTCTCAATTTAACTTCAGGAAATATATAATCATTTTGCATATGACATTGAATTGTTTCCTTAATCAGAAAGTTCATCTGAGTTTGGTTTTTCTGCAAATAAATGACCCTACTGGTTTTATCAATATTAAAAAGGTTGCTCGCAAACAGGAAAAAGTTGCAAACATATTTAAAACTATTTTTATGTACATTTCTTGATAATGTAAAATTTTTGACAGTTTAACAAAAAAGTTGTGATAGACTTAGGTTTAACATACGTGGAAGTTAGGGTATTGGAAAATTATTTTCAAACTCTCAGTCGGTTCCTTATATTCTGTAAGACTGCATCACTACTGAGAGGCAGGTGTTAACCTAGCACTGCTGTCCTCTTTTCCCTTTGCCTTGGATCACATTTCCCTGCTCTCACACTGCCTCACTGCCACCAGGAGCCTCTTTAAGCAGATTTGTGGTAAACCAGAACAGGGAGCTGGTCTTGGTGGAAGACGGAGAAGGGCTGAGAGGGCTACTTCTTTAAAGGCTTTTTAGCTTCATACGTCACTTAAACTATGTGGCTTAATTTTTATAGTCAAGGAAATGGGAAACTAATGGGTTTAAGTGCCTTCAGCAAGATCCTTTTTGTTAGGATTGTGCAGCACTGGGTGTAGCATTCTGTTCAGTCAGAAGACACTAGAATTGCACTGCCAAAAATGGTAGGGACTGAATATATCATTCAGAGGCTTTCATCATCTGGAGGAAAGAGAAAGAGGAGTTAGTGTTCATTTTCTCTGGCCTTTTAGAATGACATCTGCATTGTATTTTTGCCAACTGTTTCTTTCTCCTTTCATTTGTTTATACAGAAGTGGAAATACATGTACAATTGAATATAATTTATTTTTTACAATTATATTACATTTGTAAATCTGGAAGACTCCACTGCTTCATTTTAGGCCCCAGATGCTTAGAATGAAATTCAGAATGCCAAAGAAGATCCTCCAAAATTGGCTGTGCCTAAACTGTCCAGTACCATGGGGCATAGGGAGGTGAAGGAGAAAAGAGCCATTGTATGGGGCTGCTGCTTCTCTTGCCTGTCATAAGGGCATCATTGACTTGAGGAAGGGAAGCTGGAGAACCAAGCCTAGTGCAGTCATGGGCAGAACCCTGCCTTGGTCACCTTGGTGGAGGAACTCTGCCTCCTGTAGAGTTGGAGCCCCCAAGTCAATGCTTGTCAAGTGCTAATTCCCTGCTACATGTGATTCCCCACGACTCAGTTTTTCCTGTCCTGTTAAACCTTCACTGGCTCCAGTAATAAACATGGGAATTTTTACTGCCTTATGGGTGCTATTTGAGCAATCAGCATGTTTTGGACTGGACCCTGCCAGCATCCATTTTTTCAATCTGTCTGTACTCTGTGGATCAGGTAGCCCTTACCCATCCTGACACCTTGCTCAGATTTTTTCTGAAAGTGAAATTCTGCAGAAATGAAGATGAATGTCTTTCTTTCAAATACTGTGAGGAAATAGCAGATACCAGTGATGATTGGAATTGTTGATGTTAATATTTGAATATCTAGCTAGGTCTCAGGAGATCCAGATTAGATTCCTTTGCTAAGAATATTCAAACCCCTATTCTTACTCTCCTAAAAAGTATTCAACTCCACCTCAAAAGCAGGAAGGTATCTCAGCTTTCCTTCTGAAAGCTGTTGGCTTAGAAAAAATTACTCAAAGCTATTCAACCTGACTCCTTACTACTTAGGGCAGTCACCTGGAGAGAGGGATTCCTGAATTCCCTGCTAGCCTTTTTTTTTTTTTATAGAAACAACACCTCCACAAAATTCTTATCTTGCATGGGACAGGAACTGGGAGACAGCATTTTTTTCCCTTCTGGGTGAGCATAACTTCCTCAGGGAAACGGATGTGTCCTCTTTCCTTCCCAGGAAGGCTTAATTTTATTTATCTGTGTGAAGCAGCTTTTGTAAGTGGAGTTACCTCTTTATCTTCCTTTTCACCACCCTCCCTCCACTGAATAGCCTGGATGGCTGTGAGAAACCCATAGAGTGATAGAGTTTGTGAATCATTCAAGAGCAGAAAAACGAATGAGGGTTTTTGTAATCTGATGGGTGTTCTGTAACTTGAACAGATTTATTCTTGTTCCAGCCTTTACTTCCATGTGCTCAAAAAAGGGATAAGCTTTTGTTTAGAGCCTGGTCCCGTAGGCATGAAAGAGCTGATACCTGATTTGTGTTTCCTGGTTCAGTGAAATCCAAAGCTTTCAGTCCTCTTAGGACTGCAGCATTTAAACACCTGGAATGGTAAAGATCACCAAGAGCCGGTACCTTTGCTGTTGGACCTCGGCAGAACCAGTGTCTTCAAAATTAGTTTACTCAGACAGGCATGGGAGTATATTAGCTTTTTAGCTCTCAGATGGAGGGCCAGAGATTGGATCAGGTCCTTAGTAAAAATCTTTGTAGCATCCAAACCATCATAAATAAACATGCAGGTAACTACTGCATAAGGTGTCTGACATTAAAAATTAGGATGGCTTCCCCATGGTCAGCGCTGAAGTTGTAATTCAGTGTCCAGGTGAACACAGAAAATCATGGCTTGCTCTCTGGTCCATTACTCATTAAGCTAGTGACATTTGGTTTTTTATTTCTGATAAGAAAGGTAAAATTAAGATTTTATCACCTAAAAGAAATAGTACTTTTTAACAGTTTTCTTGGGTCTTACCAGTTGAATGCATCTGTCTAGTTGTAAATAGAAGAGAATCAAGGCACAATGGATGCCACATGAAATTACCTGTCTTCTTTCTATTAGGACTCCAGGGTTTCAGAGTCATTCACTGTTTACCATTACAATGGACTGAAGCAATCTAATTATAACGAAAAGGTAAGATTTACAATTAAGCCCTAATAACAGTCACTAAGCAAAAATGAATATAGTTACAGGCAAAATACTCTAACTTGAAACAGACTTCTTACAAAGCTATTATTTTGCTAATTTTCTTCCAACATTATATATTTGGAATTGGAAACTTCTTTGTGCTCCTAATTGTATTTGAGCTACTATACTGGATTGCTTGGCCAGACCACGTCTCTGAAACTCTGCATTTTGAAAAGAGCACTTCTCACACTTACCTGTCATAAGGGGGGGGTCTGAACTGTAAGGGACAGTGGAGACGTAAGATACACAATTGGCAGCTTCTAGAAGTAACTCTCGATCTAAATTAGGTTGTTTAGAATTTTTTGTGAATTTTTTTAGTAGAACAGGCTTGCGTCAAAAAATTAGTATTTTCTTTTGAGCCATTTATTGAGGAAACAAAGATGACCTGTTTCATTTTCAGCATTCTTGAAAAACGGGGTATACCAGACACAAGATGACTCCTAACTTCCTGAAGGAGAATTTAGAGTAAAAGATTGTAAGGCATTAAGAGACACAAGGAACAAGAATGACTTAAGTAAGACTTCCTCCAGAAAATATACCTACACAGTCTTTGGAATAGCTTGTAATTAAGTCCTTAAAATTACCCCTGTGAAATCTCCAGCAGTTCCATACCCCCAGAATGTAGGCAGAAGCATTCAAAAATGAGAGTTTTTCAATTTCATACTTCCATTTCATTAAAAAAAGATGTAAAACTTCACAGATTTGATGTGTATCATAACAAATCCTCTCCTGACTTGGTGAAAGTGATGATCTCATCTTTCAGTTTTTGAACAGGCTGACAGAGTTGGGTTTACTTTGACAGGTTATGTATGTAGAAGGCACAGCAGTTGTCATGGGCTTTGAAGAACCGATGCTGCAGACGGACGACACTCCCGTGAAGCGCTGCTTGCAGACCAAATGGCCGTACATAGAGCTGCTCTGGACCACAGATCGATCTCCTTCCCTAAACTGATGGGCTCTCCATCACCAACATCCTGCCGTCGGATCCTCCAGTGCGGATACGGAATTGGAATTTGCTTGGGGAGTGGGATACTTTGACTGTGTGGAGTTATACACTGGTATCATTGAGGAATTGTAAATAATGATTACAAACACTTTTTCAGTGTTAATTGGAATATTTAATTTTTTAATCAGATTGATTTCTATTATAATAGTTTGTCTTTTTTGGCCACTGTAGTACTGTTAATGTGAGTTACCCTAAAAAAAAAGCCTACTTATAAAGTCTTACCATTATTTTGCCATCTCATGAAGATTTGAAAAATTCTGATATTGCAGAATCTGCGTATTAGATGTCAGATCTTTAAAACATGAAACATATTCAGCTTTCTCAGAATCATATAGGCATGTTTTATTATTTAAATTATATTAGCTTACATTACAGTACCATAATGTGTGGACTAGACTGGCCTTTGCACTGGATATGTTTTAATAAGTTGAAATTTTCTGCAGTTTTTCCTAAAATCTAATTTTACCTAAAGAGCTTGCACAATGTGACATAAATAAGATACATTTCTAGGAATAAGTATAATCCTTAAATACTCTTTCTTGGCAGTTGCATATTACTGTGGCTTAGTTATATTGGGCATGTTAAAAGTGAACAGAAAATCTGAGGAAAATAGATATATTAATATTTATTTGAATTTGTATAAAAGAAATGTAAAAACAGCAGAAAGAATTTCTTGTTCTATAATCTTTAAACTATTCAAAACTTACAGTATTGCCAAATACCTCTTCTTAATTTGTCCAAACAGCAGTGTAAGCCAGCATTACTGTATGTGTTAAGTGCATGAGAACATCTGTTATTACATTATTATATTCCTTTATTTATTATCAACTTCTTAGCCCTAAAATAAAATCTTTTCCTTGAATCATACATTATTTAAAGTTTGGTTTACTTGGACTTGTTTGCTGCTTCTCTGAGATGATTAAAAGGAACCACAGGTTTAGAAATGTCAACTTGTAAGTTGAACACACTTTGGAGGAGAAAAAGCCCCACACCAAAAGGTAATTTCTTAACTAACGGAATTACCATGACCATTCCTTATTGCAGACTGACAGCAGAGTATCTTAGTATTAAGAGAATATTTTTGTTATATTTCTTTTTCGGAAAAAAAAATTCATTTGCAGATAACAATGATCTGAAAAGATTCCTTAATTTGTCTTAGGACTCATTTTACTTAGAACACAAGTATTCTGTCTTGCAGTGTGGGCTTGACATTAAAAACTTGTGCAACAGTGGTATTACTGCTGAAAAATACAGGTAAATAAAGAGAATCCGCTTGTCAAGTGTGGAACTTTTCAAAAAATACTCAAGCTTGATGGGTATTTGTTTTAGCTGGTTTTGCATATTTAAGATAAATGTCTTTAGATTTCCACTGATACCTTGGAAGGGGAAAATTCATTTTTCTTTCTGTTGAATTCTGGTGTCTGTCCTTGGCTTGTATTAGAGTATTTCACACCAGATTTTGCACTGAATCATAACTTGAATCTGTTAGAATATGCATCTTTTTTCTAGCCCACATAAAATTTATGTTCTATCTCACAGAAAAAAAAAAAAGAAGCCCAGCTGATGAGAGATCTGTCTTTAAGCATTAGTCTGGATTAAAACTTCTGCTGTACCCTAGAGACATTTAGCTGATGGTTGTGCTATAAGAACCCTCATTCCTGTATCCTTTTTTCTTCATCTGCCTAGTTGTTAGAGGCCTGGATTCTCGTTCACTTATTTTTGGATTACAGAGGCTAACTAGCAGTGCTCATCTGAGAGCCTCAGCCAAGTGAACCTTTCTGGCCTTTCTTCCATGATGAGCAAGATGAGAGAGATTCTGTCTTTATGGAAATTCACTTTTTGTCCCCTGAAAGAATGTGGTTATTTAGTTGGCAGACTTAAAACATGCAAGACATTAATGTTTGCTACATTTGATTTGCTTTCATGGAAAAATATCTAGAAACCTATATACAAGTTGTTCTGTTCTAAGTGCTGCCTATGTGTGTATGTATATATTGCAGTTTGCAAACTGAGGCCCAGTCAGTAAAATCAGACCACTCTATGGGATTAAATGCATGCTCTAAGTAACCAGAGCAAATTGATAATGCTAACTGTAAGAAAGCGTGTGAGCTAAATATGGAATTAAATGACATTTTGATTAATACTCTAGGGAGTTTTACGTATTGCAGAGTTTTCAATTTTAATTGCCAAGGAAAGGTCGGTATCTTCTGGGACACAACTGCTGTCCTAGCTGACAACATGGTGCAGTTAGCAGGACATTGGACAGTTGTTCTGGAAAACTGTCTTTACTTCCCATGTCTCAAAACCCTTTGAGATAGAAGATACATGTTGATGTCTTTTTGCTCTAAATTCACTTTCATAAAAAAGATTGGGGGGGGGATGGGTCCTGGGGTCAACTTCTAGTGCTTCATATTAGCCCAGATGAGTTATATTTGAAGGCTAACAAATACATATTTGCTTAGTTGAAGTCTGAACTGTTAAAGGTAAGCTGCCAGTACAAACCCAAATGTAAATATCCTTGTTAGAATCCACACAGAGGGCACTTTAAAACAGTGAATCACTTACATACATGCTGGACATTTTGGTTTTTGGATTCTTTTGTTGAAGTTCTGTTCCTTCAGACAGTTACAATTTATGCCTATCTGGTTCATCTGTATGCTTTCTCTTATCTCTTCAGTTCTTGTGTGGATGAGTTTAGGTTAAAGAAGCCCAAGATGGGCCTTGATGGAGCAGGGAAGTGTAGGAGTCAAAATCCATTGGAGGAGAGGAATAGCTGTGTCTACACATCAGTTCCCAAGCAGAAACAAGAACCTCCCTTAGTGCAATGCACTGACTTGCTGTCCAGCTAGATGAGTGTCTGCAGTCAGGCTGTCGACAGCTACTCTGGATGCTCCTGCTTGCAACCAAAGCTGCTCAGCACAAAACCTGCAGCATGTTCTGGAGAGCACCTTCAGCTTCCCGTGCCTGTGCCAGCCCTGTGCTGCAGCTCTGCCAGAGGTGCAACAGGAACACTTCATCCACAGCTTCCTCTGCAGCATCCCGTCCTCTGGGGTCTCACACACAAAGTCTCTGCTTTCACCAGCATGGTAGATTGGCTCATTGGACTCTGTTTTACATTGATTTTGTGTGATTAAACTAGTTAATACCTATAACTAATGAAAAATCAGTATTTCCAGGAGATCTCTTGAAAATACACTGATTTTTTCTGTAGACTATATGCTTTGATTGATAGATTATTTAATCTGCTTAATCTAAAATTAGCTTTAACGGTTTTTTACTTCTGCTAAGATTTTTAACTTGGACAATGTTCATAAAGGTAAGGTTCAAAGAGGAATGCCAAACATCTTTTGTCAGCATGTCATCCTGGATTCAAGTCCCACAAACTCACTCTCTTTGTAATGCATGGTCACATCCTCGTTTTATCCTCTTGCAACACAATAATCAATACAAAATACTGTCTATGTAGTTGCTCCAACTATAGTTCAGGAGAAGGCTTCTGCCCTACAGAAACAAAACTAGGAAGCAATTGAAAGGTAAGTTTTCCTGTCAGCTTCTGTACTGTAAATCTTTGAAAAGATTTAACAAAATTATCACTAATTTTGATAAGATTTATGCTAAAAGCCCGTGTGATTGTTTGAAATACTTGTTCCTCTGCTAGCGGGTTCATTACTAAATAATATAAATAACATTAAAGCTCTGATAATGGAGCCTCCTACAAAATAGTAACACTTAAGTTTCACCTCAGCAAAACTTTTCATAGAATATTTGGCTCATCTATTTTTAAGATTGGAAACACCATAATGACATACAAACATCACCAACTGCACACAATATTAGCTGTAGAAATTCACACCATGAATCTTATATTTTTCTTCATAAATTAATCCCACATCTGACCTTCCATGTATTCTGTAAGGTAGATAATTATTTTTAGACTCTTGGCTTACTTCTTATAAAAGGTCTCAGTCCTGGCTGCAGGTGTGGTTCTAGAGCCCATTAAGACTCTTTAGTTAGATATTCAAAGGAGTTAATGTATCAGACCACAGGCATGCTTAAAGTGCAAGCTTCAGTCTACCAACAACTGGGGGAGCTGCTTACCTCTTATGCAGTGCAGATCAGTCTGCACTTCAAACATTTTGAAAGTCCGAAGAAAGCAAGGTGTGAAATAAGCTTCTAGTGATCAGAACAGGTCCAGCTTCTTCAGGGAAACACTGCAAATCCTTAGAAACATAAATTATGTTCTTTTTGTTTATCTCTTTGAATTGACTCTGAATATCCTGCATGCATCTCTATAAAGAGAAAAAAAGGGAAAAGGGTAAGGGGAGAGGGGGACTGCTATAGGTTAACACTTTGGGGGTAAAAGGATCTTGAAAGAGAGTTCCTTCTTTTCATGCTGCCCTGCCTTCCTACAGGTTTTAGCACTGATAGCCATTTGAAGCACTTTTTTACTTTTTAAAATTTAGCTCAAAACAACCAGGTTTTTTGCATGTGTTTTTTGCATGTGTTTGTAACTGGAAGGCAGCAGGTACAAAGGGAGCACATGAGAACTGCCTGTGTTCTCAGTGGCTTATGCCTCTTCAGCTTCATTTGTGTGAACACTCACCTATCTCAAACTGCTGATTACTGAATTTTAACTGGTTTGAATGGATCAGTACAAGATGGCTACAGCACCAGAATGTGCTGCCTTCTTCACTTCCGAGTGCCAGTGCTCTGGACTGCAGTCTGAGCAGTTCTCCGAGCCCCAGAAACTACATTTGTGACACTCAGCCTTGGAACTGATTGCTATGCTAAAAAGCAACATTATCATCATCATCATTGTTATTTAGCATAAGGCAACACGACTTCTAAATGCATTCAATTGCCTTAAAATTGCATGACTTTTCAGAGTAGGTGTTAATCCTAAAGTCATTCAGAAGTACCTCACTTCTGAATTTATTACTGGTGCTTAAATCTCTAAGAGATATTTGTACAATGTAAAATAATAAAATAATGTCAATGGTGACGTTTCAGTATTTAGCAAATAATTTTGGCATAAATATAAGGCAAGCAGAATTAAGGGATATTACAAGCCTGTGGGGACAGCTAATGCACAGTTAATGCTGGAAATAAACACATGGTTCTATTTTCGTGAAAAGGAATGTCAGTCTTATCTGAATAATCTTGCCATAAAGCACTTAAAATAAAACAAACACAAAAGTAAAGTAACCAGAACCTCACAACAAGACAAACTGCTCTCAACTGCTTTCATAGGTAGATCTAATGTAGCATGTTTATAAATGGGTTCTCTATTATTTTGATCTTTCTCTGATTCTGTTTTGGACATATCTGCGTTATAAATGCTGAAAAACAATTCTTTTTCCATGTTGTTACAGAGCTGATTACATGGAAAATAAAATGTTTCTTTTTTTCTTCCTACCTTTTCGTTGAACTGAAAAAATATTAATAATGCTGTCCCCTCAAGATGTGAATGTGATGCCACACTTAGCTTTGTAGGGGAAGGGAGCATTTCAGACAGACAGGTTTTTCTATACATTCTTAACAAAACCAGTTAAAACTCTGTTGTGGAGCTTGCAGGGGCAGAACACTTCAAGACAGGAGTTATACGCCTGTCTGTCCCCATCCTTTTGAATTACTTTTACAAAGAAATTACCAGAGGAGCTTTCTAAAAGCACCGTTCCATTTATGTGCCACGTTCAGCCGGTTATTTCAGTGGGAAAAGCGGCACGACACCTGCGCCGGCATGGAGCTGTGCTAAAGGCTCTCCTCTGCGCCAGTGCCAGCTGCCCCCTTCAGCTCATTAAAGCTGCACGTAGCCAGGCACTCACGGGGAAACTTTGTTTTTTAGTTGCTGGCGTTCTTCGGTTTCTATTTAATAATGGCCATGCCGAGCAACCAAATAACAATCTGATGGATGTTTACATTTTTTCAATGCACTTCAGTTTCCTAAAACAGATTTTCAAGTATCAGGCTCTTCAGTTCAAACCCTTGAAAATGATGGAAGCCGAGAGAAATTCAACTCGAAACCACCAGCCCACACTCCGGCATCTCTCCCAGTGAACACGACCGCCCCACGGCAGCCATCGGTAGTTGCTGGGCAGTCACGGGGTGTCCCGCTTGGCCGGCGTCTGTCGCAGATTC
>VXAX01002958.1:23624-184957 GCA_013399835.1 Leptocoma aspasia | reverse complement strand
GCCCGCGCACGGCGGCAGCCGGACCGCACCTCTCCGCACCGCTCCACTCCGCTCCGCTCCGCACCGCACGGCCGCCGCACCTCTCCGCCCCGCTCCGCACCGCGCGGCCCCCGCACAACTGCGCTCCGCTGCGGCAGCGGGAGCCGGCCGCGGAGGCGGCGGGGATGCTGCTGCCCCTCAGCCGCGGGCGGCCCCGCCGCTGGCAGCACCCGCTGCTCCTCCTGTCAGCGCTGCTCTGGGCGCCGGCGCTGGTGGCTTTCAACCTGGACGAGGAGAAGCTGACGGTGTACAGCGGGCCCCCGGGCAGCTACTTCGGGTACTCGGTGGACTTCTACATCCCCGACCCCAGCACGTGAGTGCCGCCGCTGGGGTGGCGGGGCCGGGCCGCCCCCGGGCCCGGGGAACGCTTTGGGAAGGCGGTGGGCGAGCAGCGGCGTCGCGCCCGCGGGGTGACAGCGCCCATCGCTCGCCTGTCCCGATCGCCCCGGTGACCTCCCGGTGTGTTTCGCAGGGTCAGTGTCCTGGTGGGAGCTCCCAAAGCCAACACTACGCAGCCAGACATCGTGGAAGGAGGAGCGGTGTATTACTGCGCCTGGCCCGCCGCCCGGTGCCGGCAGATCCCCTTCGACAGCACCAGTAAGTGCGCGGCTGTCCCGCGGCGCAGCGCTGTGTGTGTCGCGCCGCCGTGCCCGGGCCCCCCCTCGGCTCCTCCGCGATCCCTCTATTTGGGTCGCTTTGATCCGAGTCTCTGCACTCGGATAGAAATCCCGCTCCTGGGAGTCCGAGTGCATGTGCTGTTCCAGGAAAGGGTTTAATGGTCCCCACAGAAATAACAGGATTGTGACCTCCGGGATCAGTAGTTCATGTTAATAACTGCATTTTTTTCTTCTTCTGTGCTGAAAGGTATTTGTGGCAGATTCCTGCTTTTGAAAATGCTTTTGCGTGTTCAGAAGGGAAAGCCCCAAAAACCTTGTCTCACGCTTCTCTGAACCATGGAAATAACAGGATTTCTAGTGTTTGCTGTTACTTTCAACGAGGGGATTTCTGGCTGTTCAGATGGATGAAGTGCCTCATGTGGCATGCTTATTTAATTCTATTCAGAAAGCAAGAATTTTGTTTCAGAATACTGAAGCTAGATGCAAACCGATTTAGGCACAATGTGGATAGATTATATCCACTTCCAAAATCCCAAGACAGATGTTTCTTATTTAATTAGAGGGAACACGAGTTTTAAACAATTCAAGCTGTTTATGTTTTCTGTTGTCTCTTTATAGGTCTTGAAAATAATTTAAACCTAGTGTTTGCAGAGACTTTAAAACTGATTCCTTTATTTAGGCAGACTTTGACAGTTTGGCCATTAAGCAAAAGTTGTTATTCTTTAGGTTATATTTAATCTTAATATTTGTGGTTTATTGAAATGTGAACACAATACAATCCTTTTTTTTTCTGAAAGCAGAAGTTAAATTAGAAGAGCTCACTTAACTGTAGCAAATAAGCAGTGCAGTTCTTTACTCCTCTCAACTCCAACCACCCACATCTTATTACTGTATTAGTGTTAGTGTTTAGGAATACTGATCAGGATGACTGTCCCTTCATGCTGAGCATTCTGCAAAACAGAGTAAGTGGTAGTTCATGTGTATATGGTTACTGGGGCAGGTAAAACTATGTACAGCATCTGGTTATATATATAAATGGAAATCTATATATACAGTATGCATATGTTATTTTAATTGCGATATGTCCTAAGTGTACGTATTTAAAATAAAACAGGAAATTGAGGAAATACTCATGTACTTCCCATCTTATGGTTAGACAGTTCATGTACCAAAAGTGGAATGTATTATCTATACAAAATAATTTAAAATTTGAATATAAAAACTTACTGACCAAGTGAAAATTCCATCACATTTTTGAAGGAGAGTTTGGAAAAATTTATGAAAATCTAGTGATGAAACGTAGAAGGACATCTGACCTTCCTGTAGGAAACTTGGGACAGCTCCATACTCTTCGCAGAGATGTCTTTTTGCAGATATTATGTTTTGAATAAAGGCACAAACAAACTGGGGAGTAAGTATATCAGTAAGGCTTTGGACTGTATCACACAACTATTCAGCTTAGAATTGCCAAAGGGCGGGTCATTCAGTCTTCCTGAGATGGTTGTGTCCTCTAGATGGAATCCTGACTTGTAGACAGCTGAAGTTAAGCCAGAGAGTGACCATGGTGTAGGCAGAGATGCACTGTCCTTGCAGGAGGGATGGCAGCATAGGCAGGTTTAGCAGTGCTGTCCCTGGCTCTCTAATTCCAGTCCCAAGGGCGGTAAAGGTGTCATTTTGCACAATTCAGCAATGTCCTGTAACCAAGGACATGGCTTGTACCATGCCCTATTCTTCATTGCCAGCAGCAGAAACGCCCTTTCCAACATGCTTTGGATGATTCCTTTTGCTGATTTCTGGATGTATATTACATGCCATTTTTTTCTCTCCCAAACCCATTATTTACAGGATCAAGTTTTCCTTCTTTTCCGCTATTCCCCCAAGCAGAGTAGTCCACATGAGCTCTGTCCTAGGTAAATCTATTTCAAACAGACTGTCACACAAAGTTTCCTTTGAAGCCTTTAGCTATGTTATGCCTACTGGGACTTAGATAGTCCTTGGTAAGTATGTGGGGCATTTTCAGTTCATGGCTCTTGTACAGGCATCTTGTACTCATTATGCCTTCTCCTACAATATCACTCAGAAATGTTGCTATTCCCATTTTTAATATTGATTCTAATAAACAGAAAAAAGTCAATCTGGCTTGTCAAAGATGATACAAAAAGTTGATGATGATACTGGTAACTGACTCAGGAGCTTTTTCTTCTTCTTCCAGTGCCTTTACCACAAGATTATTCTTTCTTCCAAAACAGAAACACTAAAAAGTTGTTGGAAGACTAGAAGTTCAGTTGTAGCAGCTTTAATATTAAAGATTAATGCTTTGTGCCTTGTAGGAGATCTTTAAAAGTCTTGTAAAGCTTTGGGAATGTTTTCTGAAACAAAACAGAAGAACTACAGAGGCTGCTTCAGAGCTGAAAGATTTAATTTTGATGCATTTTTATACAAAGCTTCAATTTTTCAATACTTTCTTCTTGACTCTAAATAATATCTCTTTCAGTTAGATTAGCTAAGCAAAGCATAATAAAAGAAACAAAACTACTGAATAATTGGGAGCATTCTTAATTAAGTTCAGAAGTAAAAGCCGGGTGGAACTGGAAAGAACTGGAAAGAAAGACAGTGTGAACCAACAAGTGGATAAAGAATTTGCTAAATCGACATTTTTCAGCCTTAAAAGTTCTATGGGGAGGACTTCTAAATTCTAAAGAACTTGTTAATGTCAAGCAGACTCACATACACTATATCCAAAGTTCAATATGTGAAATTACTTCAGGTCACAGAAACTAAATTTTTCACTATTACATAAAAATTCAAGAGATGAACAAATCCAAGTGGTTGAAAGACAGTGGCTTATATTACGTATGAGCATGAGGACTCATGTCTTCTACTTCTGAGGACTGGATGCACAAATGAAGCTCAGGTATGTTGCATTCAATGCGAGTTATGTTTTGCCCTTGAAGAGGCAACATACAGTGTGTGCACTTGGAAGATGTTTGGACTTCTGCTGCCACAAACAAGTGTCTTAAGTGGACATGTAAGTGGTAAGACTCATGTGCAACTGCACAGATTATTTCTGTTTCCACAAAAACAGTACAGCTAATTTCAAGTGAGATTCCTTTGTTTGCAAATGCTTTCGTGTTATTTGTAATAACACTGTTACTATCTCAGTCCTACTGAATGGAAACAATGAGGACACTGACTAGTATTCTGTCATGGCTTTAAATCAAGATTCTGGACATTTTCAGATATCATGGTGTGGAGTTACTTTGTACTAATTTATAGTTATCATGTATTTTATAGTTATTGAGGTGTTTACTGAAAGGGTAGATATGCCTTGTTGACTAAAAAGGAACAAAATCTCTCCACCAACATTTAAGGCTTGTTAAGAGGCAGTGATGAACATCAACAGGCTCATGAGTCCTGACTCATGAGGGAAAACGGAAAGAAGAAAAACGTAATTGGTTGAATTTCAAAACTATATATTGCCTTAGACAGAGGGGGCATTTGTTCAAGAAGTGATATGAGGGAACCAAGTAAGTGACAGACACTTTAGTTAAAAACTTAGTCTTACTTAGGTTGATTTTATGATGTTCAGTGTTGAGATAGGATGATTTTTGGTTCTGTAAAGGTTGTTTGGTTGAAGGGATTTGTTTGCTTGTTTATTTAGTTATGTGAGTAATATATTTTTATTTTTAAAAATAACTAAAGTGATATTTTAAAAAATGTCATTCTATATCCTGAGCCGTAGAGTCCTGAAGTGAGAACATGAGTGCCAGGCCTAACTACATCTGACATCCTGACACTGCTGGGAGGCAGCTGCAGTGTTGCCCAGTAGATCAGGGATATGACACTGCAAGGGATGCACCCAGTCACTGGCACGGTGCAGATAACCTCCTTCTTACCGCACAGACTGTGGCACTCAGTATTAAACTTTATTTTTTGGCTCATGTAAGTTCTCAATGACAAAAGAAAAGTCTTTCTAGTTTATGAAGCCCTCGTACTCTTTTTTATTTTTTCTCAGAGGCTAAGATCAGATGAGGGAGTAGACACTGTATTCCCAGTGAAAGATACAAAAAACCTTTAAAAAATGTGTGACTACTGCTGAGTGCTGTGTTCAACCTGTCAAACACAGACTGGGCTCCTTACTACTAGCAGTGATACTCAAAAACAAGACTACTGCTGAAATCATCTCTGTGGCACTGTGGCACTGTGTTAGAATGCCCAAGAGTGCTGTGGGCAGCTGCATAACCTGTGTTAACGTGGAAGTGTACGTGGGCTAAACTACCCTGCTGAGGAGATGGCTTAATTGGAGTTAATAGAGGTGCAGGAGTATCTGCAGCCCATTCCTAAAAGCCACATCACCCATCTGAAATTGCTCTAGAGGAAGTTGCCCCAGATGGTTACTAATTTCCCAGGCCACCTATCTCTGTTTTTCATGGTAGCTAACCCAGAGATTTCCAAAGCAATGGGGTTATTTACTTGCAATAATTAATCCTTTTGATGAAATAACATTTCTGACAAGCAACAGAGGGGCAAAGGAGAGCAAGAGGATGAAATTTTGTCATTTAGGATTTGAGCTGACCCATCCATAAGCAAGTCATGTAACCAGACATTCTCATGTGGGTTGGCCAGTGATATGGCCTGCAGCCAAGAAGGGGCTTTAGCAGGAACTCTCTGTGTTTCCTGCTGTTGATACAGCACTGACTCTGCAGTCCAGTGTTTGCACTTCTTTAAAGCTCCCTAAATATGTGTGCCACGGTCAAGGCTCTGGGAAGAAGCTCAAAGCACTGCCCCTGAGAGCACAATGGGTTCTTTAACCTGCTCCATTGCAGCAGGGAACTGAGATAAAGTATAATGGAAGGGCTTTTAGTATCCTCTTACTCCAGGAAATATAGATTGAAGGGCAGCGACTCTTCTCCCTTGTTTCCCTACTTTGTGAAGCTGTCTTGTTGCATGGCAGTGTAAGGCTGTGATACTCTGAAACTCAATGAGAGGACAGGGAAACAAGCGTTGGCATCATATTAAAGGCTCGTGGTCTGTCTTTCCTCTCTTGCCTACACAAAGCTAACTTCTTTTCAGTTTCTTCTGTATGAAATGGGTTTACAATTACTATTTTTGCCTTAACATTGAGGCAGAATTACCAAGTCCTTGTTTAAGCTGTGTGCTCTTCCATTCAGCTGCCAGGAGAGGTAGCAGGAGAGCAATATCAAGAAAATTTTCTGCTCTTGATTAAATAGGCAACTTCTGAACCATTCAAAGCATCTTGTAGCCAGAAGCAGTCTTAAACACCCCCTGAAGTACACTATTGTATTTGAAATCTGATAAAAAGCTAATCATTCAGATTTTGGAAACTCATTATTACGGTCACTTTTAGTTGTAATACTTAATAGGCTGCATCAAGTTCTTATATTTTAAATTAGATCCTGAAGGCAGAATTTCAGATACTACTTCTCTTAAATTTCCAGAACACACTGGGGTGTTTTCTTTGCTATCAGTTGACTCTACCAGTTTTACTAAAATAGGTTATATTTTTCTAAACTAGCTGGAAAAAAAGTCTGAACAGCCTCTGAAGAGAAGCAGGGAAGGAGGATGTAAATCAGTTCTGACCAACTGTGCAGCTGATAAAAAACATGAGCTAATCTGGCCAGCAGTTGAGCTGATTGTAACAGATTCCAGGTACTATATAAGGAGAAGATGTATTGTGGTACTCAAGAGTTTTAGTTGCATGAAAAAATCATTAGCTGTGGAGATAGTAAGATTCTGGGGAAAACTTAGAATCCTGTTATAAAACAGAATGTGCGTCTCAAATTGCTGAGAGAGAACTTTGTTGTACTTTTAAATGTTGACACATTTTAGTCCACTATGCCAGTAAGACCTTATCTGGAACATCATGGTTCACTTGTAGCATTTTGATTTATAACAGACCCTCATGAGTTACTTTTATAAGTCTCAGCCCTATCTAAAGAAAGGAAAAAATATTCTTAGCTATGTTAGTTCAAGCCCTGAGGTTTTGATTTGTTTTTGATCAGATTGTATTTAGGGAAAAAGTCCTACTGAGTTTGATGATTTCTTTTTTTTTTTTTTTTTTTTTTATTTATGGAATGTCCAAGTAAAGCTCTCTAGATATGATCTATTAAATTAAAATGACTCATATGAATAGCAGCTAAGCTGCAGTAAAAACCAGATATAAAATAAATGGTCACAGAATCAGATAAATCTAAATATAGAAGCAACTCTCCTCATCATGACAGCGTTTTGCATATCTTTACTATTTCTCAACACTTCAGAGTCACTTTTTTCCCCCAGCATTATTTAAAAGCAATTGTTTGGCTTAGTTGCCTAGATCATACCTAGTGTTTAGCTTTGCATTTGAATTCAGTCTCTCTGGTGAGGGTCTAATATCAATGATACCATGAAAGTTAATGAGTTACCTTTGCTTTGTAATGGGTGCTATCATCAGACTCTTATGGTAGTGACACGATGGAAGGATTGTCAAGATTCCCTTCTTTCCCTCACTTCTAGAATATGGGAACAAGTATGCCAGGACCCTTCCTTCTCCCTCTTCCCTTCTGTAAGCCAGAACTCCAGTGATGCAGCAGAGCTGCTTTCAGAGTTAACTAAGGTTGCTCAGAGCCTGTGGTAACCAGCTTCTGAAACCACCCCAGAGGGGGAGAGCCACAGTCTCTCTGGGGAAATCTCTTCTAGTGCTTAAGATTTATTCAGAAATTCCCTTGCTGCAACTTGTGTCTTGTTGCCCCTTTTCCTTTTGCTGCATACCTCAAATGGGATTTTGGCACTCTCTCCTCTCTACCTATTGAACACTGGATGAAGTACAAATAAATCATCCTTTGCTTTCTCTTCTTTAGGCCAAAAACCTGCAAGTAGTGATGTCTCAAAACTGTATATAACACTCCAAGTGTTGTCTCCATGTCAGGGATACTTACTTTCCTTTACCTGCATAAATTTTTAGAAATACTTGGGTTTTTATATGTTTGTATTCACACTTTATACAAATATGGATAGATTTAGGTAATTGTTCACCTCTACTCTGTATAAATATAATTATGTACAAATATATTAAATCCATGTATTATATTTTACCTATCTTTTTATATGATGGATGTGCATAGATACATACATAGATGTATCAAAACAGGTATTTGAAAGGGATTTGCCATCATGGATGTAGGCAGAGATCTGAGGGCAGAGTGTAGCAGAATCTCCTGCAGATGCCTGGTTAATGGACATCTGTGTTTATCCAGGACATACAGGCAAATAGACCCAGAGCATTTAGACATAATACTTTTCAAAATTCTGGAATGGTCAAAACTTATGTGAAAGAGCTGCAGGTGTATTACACAGACAGATATTTTGCTTTGACTAGAAGCATTGTTTTCCTGTGTTAAGTTTGATTAAAATATTTTCACAGAATCACAGAATCATTTAGGTTGGGAAAAACCTCTAAGATCATGGAGTCCAGCCTTTGAATGATCACCACCTTGACATGCTTTTGTTCATTTGAGTATTTTTAAATTATAAAAGATGCTGCATTTTTTACTTACAGTTTTCAGGAGCTGAATTAATCACACTACGTAACTACCAGTGTTTGCCCATACATCTCTTATGCAGATATTAATTAGTATAAAAAATATTGGTAAGGGAAATGTTTGATTCATGCCTATTAAGCTGTTTATGATGTGCTGACTTAGTGACTGAGAGGAGACCAACTCCCATAGAAAGCACCAGATTTACTCTAATGTGTGTAAATGAAGAATTTGCACTAACACTTGCTTTAGATTCAGGCTTTAATTCCTACAAGTGAATCTATGCTATTGCTCTTAACATAGGTTTGCTTTTTGCTGTCTGAACTCAATTTTTTATATTTGTCCAACTACTATTTTGGCAATGTAAGGGACTTCTTTTTTTTTTTTCCGTTTGGTAGCCCCTAGGTACCTCAACTAAAAAACTGTGTGAAGGAGTGCTGGTTTTAATAATAATAATGTTTCTGTATCTGCAGAGCTGCTTCTGAAGCTGGATTGTAGGGCAGTACCATGTATAGGAGTCATGGCTCCTGCAGTAGAAAATGAGGTGCTTTGGGTTTGCTGAAATGCAACTTAAGGATGTCCTCATAACTAAATTTATATTTATAAATCTCTCTGCTCTTTGCACACTCCTGGGCCTTAGTCTGCAATACAGTCTTAAGCAGTGTCATTATGAGTGACTCCAGAGCTGCGTCCCGAGCCAAATTTGCGAGTCATCCAGGCTGTTGACTGTCTGGAACAGCTCCTGGGCTGGCTCTGAAGCAATCCAGCTGGTACTCAGGCGCTCCTTGGACCTCTCTGTGGACAGGCTCAGGTGTTGTGTGCCCAGCCCAGCTGCTGGCTATCCTTGCACTAGAGTCACATATCTTGATACAAGATAGCCTGGACTCCTTCCTGAAAGGGGCCAGGCATTCTCCTCCAGAAGAGATGATGATATGTGAATGCAACCCGAATTCCCACCAAGTTTTTTGCTCCTCACAAAAATACACCTGTGTATTTTTGTGAGGTACAGTATAGACTTAGCCTGTGGGCCTCAGATGCCCATAAATAGCACAAGGAGAGATGTCATATGATGGTTTGTCAGGATACAGACATGCTATTTTTTAAAAATACCTAGATAATGCTGCTTTGAGGAATATACAGATTTTTTTTTTTTTTTTAGCTGGATTGCTATTTATCTGGGTAAATGAACAGTTTTTGTCTGAGTCTAATCTAAGATGAGATCTAATCTGAGATCTAATCTAAGGTCATCCATGGCTATTTACAGTTGGTAAATAGCCATTTAAAAAAAAAAAGTTTAAAAATACTTTAGATACTTTTAGGCCATGATTCTTCTGACCTTCTCAGAGTTTTGCTTTAGGAGGAACAGAACTGGGTTAGATCATGTCCTCAGATGTAAGTGGGTGACTAGCTCCGAAGTGGACAATTGCAGCAAGGCACAGTAGTGACAGCTTGTGTGTATTCAGACAAATTAGTTGTGTGCGTTGCTTCATTTTGCTAAAGTTACATGGAAAGCAGTAGATGTTTTATAGCATTCTGAAATACTGATTAGTTGTTATATACAAAAGACTAAACTGTATTTTAAGGCACAACCTGAGAAACTGGGAATATGACTCCGTAGCTCTAGCAAGGATGCTGAACAAAAGTGATTAGAAAATTTCTATCAAAAGAGATTTATCTAGGGGAAAAAAAAACCTATTTGTTAATTTGTGTTTCTGTGGAATTTTTCAAATTATTTTATAATGAAAATCCCATGCCACATGATGAAGGATTCCTACTACACCATATGCCACTAAATGAGGTGGGATTGTGCATGTGTGTATGTACAGTTCTTGCAGATTTACTAGAAAATTCAGCTGTGGTTTGATAAATCCTGCAAATGGTTGTCCAAGTTTTAAAATTTAACTTATTTTCAAATGTTGGTATGCTTTGCTAATAGACAAATATGTTGTTTTGATTGAAACTGTAAGCTCCTTTTAAGTTAGAATACTGGCCACGAGTATCCTCAGAGCCAGGCTAGCATTGGCTGCTGTAAGCTGGCCATGCGTGATTTTCAAGCTTCAAAAGCTTTGTTTCTATCAAGACCCCATCTGTGGACATTGATCATATTCAGATCTGATGGAGCATTAAAAAAAGAAAAAAGAAACCTTTAAAGTCTGAAAGGGTCTGACTTCACTGGAAAAAATAATCGAAAGTAGTGCTGCCAACAACTAGGTAGGAGCTGGCAGCGCCTACCATGTGGTGTGTCAAATATGCTGTCTCTCACATCCACACAAGTTTAGGCCTAACTTCAATAAAATGTCTTTTTAAAATTAATATTTTTAGAGTAATTTTAAATTATACTTTCTGAATTTTTAAGAGCTAAATATTCCTGAAATTTATCTCTCTAAGCATGAATTTCAACAGTAGCTGCTGTAACTGGTGCAGCACAGAAGCAAATACTTGTATGAAGGAAGATATTTCCTTAGAGACTTTCAAACTGTAAAAGATTCTTTCTCATTCAACTTTCCTTTGGGTTTATTAGGAAAGAATACAGAGATAGAGTACCCTTGTCCTCCAAGTATGATGCATTTTTCTTTCTAATTCAGTTTATAACATTTATGAGGTTACCATAAGCTGAAATCAGTGGTGAGCTAACATCCTAGAAAACATTCAGGTATCTCCTGTATTCCTGCTGGGCAAATCCCAAGGAGTGTTGACTTTTTAAAATGTTGGCTGTATTTTTTCTCAGTTATTTAAAAAGCATGTAAATCCTTAGAATATGATCTGACACTACTTTTTTTTTTAACATTCCAAGGTATGCAGTATGGGGTTTTATTTTCACTAGAGTGACTAAAAAGGATTGATTCTTCTGAAATCCCTCCTGACAGGAACCAGAAACAAACACAAGGGAATGCAGATACAAGGGGGTAGGAGTAATGCCCTGCTTATGTATAAATTGAAAAGTTCATTAGGAATGACTGGTAAGGGAAGAGCATAGCTCATGAACATATGGGAAATCAGTTTACTTCAGAGAACTGAGGGTGAAGGGAAGGGATGTCTGCTTTTTATTAAAACCTGAAATGCATTATAATTGGCCTGAATCTTTGCCCAGATGGCTTCTCTTATGCTGACATCTGCAAGAGTGTATATAAAGCAACATTAGGAAGCTGTCTCTTGTGACAGTGTGTACACATGTAATTCTGTTAAAAACTAAGTCCTTTGCTATCTGTAGTGTTGGTCTTTGAATAAGCATGCTGAGAAATGTCATTTGTTTGACAAAATCTAATTATGGAACATGATTTTTACATGGATAGTTTCTACCACATCTGTAAAAACTTTTTTGGGGTTTTCACCTATTTTTGTATATTCTTGTTCATTCTTCATCACAAATTCCAAATAAATTTTTTTTTTTTTTGCCAGGGGGAACACAGCATTTCTTATTCCAGTTCTGTGTATTCTTTTCTAAAGTTTAAGTGTTATTATTTTTAATTTTCATGTGTGAATTTACGCTGTTTCTGCTGACCAGTGAAAAGGTTAAATGATAATAAAAAGTCAGTTTCCTATTGAATGGGTTGGATGATGACAAGTGGATGCAATGTAATATATTGGTTAATCTGTTCACTTGTGTTAAAAATAAGCTGTCAACGTAGTGCTTCTTTCTTTGTCAGACAACAGGAAAATTAAAGTCAATGGCACCAGGGAACCTATTGAATTTAAGACAAATCAGTGGTTTGGGGCAACAGTCAAAGCTCATAAAGAGAAAGTTGTGGTAAGTCTTATGCATTTGATATTCATTTGGAGATAATGTTTATTTTTCTCAAATGTATATGTTTAAGAGCTTTGTATGTGTACATTATGGAAATAAATAACTCTCTGATTATGCATGAATTATAAAACAGGATATATATAATTCAAAAAATAAAAGCGGCCTATAAAATCAGCCTATAAAATCAGGTTGAAGATGATCCTGCTGCCATGTGAAAACAACAGAATGTCCTAATGTTGTGGACATGAATGATATTTTTTTAACAGATAATGGACATATTTCAGAGATACACAGGAACTGATAGCTGTCTGGTACAAAATGTTTGGTATTATGAAGATATATGTAAATTGGTAAATACTGAATGTAGTGAAATTGCATGTATTTGAATGTAATGAAATGTTTTGAAAGCCCAGAACTTCTGTTGATGTTCAGTTAGGAAAACACCTCTTTTGTCACATTTACATTGTTTTGAAGAGCTATGTCATAGTCATGGTGAAAGAGCTGAAAAAAAACCTGATAAAAACAGCTGATAAAAAAGCTGATAAAAAAGCTCCAAATCAAGATGGCTATCAAAATGCAGTATCTGTTTTCCAGTTTCACTGAATGTTATATCTCTATTTGATGGAGGCCCAGCAGTGGGCAGGTATTTTTGTTGCCTAGTAATGTGCTGGTGATGCTGCTTATACACAGACATTTTAGATTTCCAATCGCATTAAGGTTTACATTTAAAACATCACTAAAGTAATTGTGATAAGAATAATTGGTTTGGTCATTAGTTTTAGTAGTTTTTACAATTACCAAACAAAAATTTACCTTGGGATTTAATTAAAACTTCCAATTACTACTTAAAAAGCAGCCATAAGGGAGGAAGTATTGAAAGGAAATGCTTCCCCTTATATTGAATCTCTTGTAGTTAACGTACAGAAGGATTTTGAAATGAAACTGGTACTGGGTAAAACATCACCCTATTGTTACAGAGCTAAGTAAAGATAAAAATTCTAAAAAATTCTAAAAATAGATGAACATTTTTCATTTTCTGTACTCTACTCACAAATTGAAATAAAATACTTCTTTACCACCATTTGTGAAATCTTAATCAAGTGATTAGAAAAACTCATCTCCAACAGATATGCTGTGTCTGTACTGACCAAACTTTCTTTTATTTGGGGTAACTCTTCTCAGAACCTGAAACAGGTATAGTCAACACTTTTCAGGCAAAAAAAAATTAGACAGCAAAGCTGGAAAGTTTTGTCTGTTAAGCTTTGTAGGCTAAGAGAAAATGTCATCAAACTGTCAGGGACTTGCTTTTTAAGCTACAGATTTAATTGTAAACTGCATTAAGTCAATGTTTATGATTATATTGTTCTTGTTTCAATCCATTTGGCTTGATGTCAAATGTACCTAAAATCTCCCCCACAGGACACATTCTCCTCTTTGCTGCCCTCTGGTTTTGCTCTCTGTTTCAATATGCAAGGTTTCCTAGGCAGGGGTGTGTGAGGTGTCCCTATTCCTTAAGCCATTGCTCCACAAGCTCTGAGTGGTGGTAAGCTCTGAGTAGCACTATGGTTCATGCAGCTGGTACTGAGTGCAGAACAAAAGCTAATGCAATATTGTAAATAGTAGCAATGCCTTGCCAGAGGTAGACAGGTTTGTAATTAAAAGAGTAGGACAAGACAGGACATGAATGAAGGATTTATTTGTGTCTTACAGGAGCAAGGTTGCAGGGAGAGGTAGTGCCTTCATGCTCCCAGGCAATGAAAAGTTTCAGGGCACAGGAAACTGTGAGGAGTGACTTGAAGACCTGAGAGTTTATTGTTCTTATTTTTCTAATTATCTTGATTACCTTCAAAAAAGAAAATGCTGCTCTTTACGCGAGTTGTGTATCTTTTATCTTTGTCATGTTTGTAACACCACTTCTGTAACACGGAAGATTTAATATCTAGCCAAAACTTCCTTAGCAAAAAACTATTCACTCAGACTGTTGAATGCATTGTAACTGTATCCAGTCTATGAAGACTTGAACCAGGGGGTTATAAGGAGGCAGACACTCTGATGATTGTGATTGACCATATGACAACAACCTGACAAATTTCCTGCTGAATGGAGTCAGTTCTGCTGCTATGCCCATTATTTTAGGACATACCAGGACAGAACTGGGATTGCCTTCAGCCACATATATGCATCTTAAATTATGGGATCAGCTCCTGTTCAGCGAGCAAACATATTACTTGTGAAGCAGATCTAGAGCCATTTGTAACATGGCTTAAATGTGACTTGTAGTCCCTGACAGATTTCACCTGCCAAGGGCTATAAGTGAAACATCAGTGTGCTTTTCAGGTTATAATGAAATTATATGAAACAGTGGTCCTGCATTTTCTTCTGTCAGGATCTTGTGATCGTTGCTATGTGAATGATGCAACACCAGAGAGAATCCTTGTACACAGCCTATTGAAAACTACATTTGCCAGATGCAAGAGTGTGTGAAAGTATGTGTGTTTTCTGTTTTTATAGGCTTGTGCTCCTTTGTATCATTGGAGAACCCTTAAAGACAGCCCTGAGAAGGACCCTGTTGGCACCTGCTATGTAGCAATTCAGAATTTCAGTGCCTATGCTGAATATTCACCTTGTCGCAACAGTAAGTATTAATATGAACAGTCCTGTGTTGAAGGAATTGATTTTGCACTGAGTGTTTTCATTCTTTCAGTCTTCACACCATTGAGTCTTGATTGAATGAAGATAATTATATGATGTTATTGCATTGAATGAGGGTGTAAAGAAAAATTAACATTAAAAGATATGCGTACATTTGGATGCTTTATTATATAATTAATTGAAAGATGAGAAACTAAGTAAATTAAGTGTGTGCAGTTATAGTAATGAGCTATTTGGTTCAATTTTTGTGGCTTTAAAACATAGCAAACAGATCTAGATAAGAACCAGACAGCATACTAAACCAATTATTCATACTTATGCTTAGTATAAATGTCTCATCACAAGGTCGTGATTTGAAGATCAGACCCTGCATAGAAACGCACAAGCCTGTATCATCTCTCATGCCAATATCATCCACAAGAGCTCATTTGTGAAGAACTTTCAGCATGGAAGAAAGCCATGCACATTAGCACTGTTGTTCCACACTCTTCTCTGTGCTGTTCTGAGGATGTGGTAGCCGTCTCTGGGCCTTGCTTCTTGGGGAATAGGGATAAACCACATGTATATTTAGAACCAGGTTCAGCTACCTAGAAGTCTGCAGAAAATGCCACACATTAGGTTATTATCAGTCATTCATCTTGTTCAGCATTCTATGCCTGTTGTAGTAGGGCTTTAAGCAGCATTCTGTTGTATCTTCCTTTTAAAACCTAATCCTTGTCTCTGCATGGACAGGGACAGAAAGAAGCTGAATCTCTAAGAAATGGTGACCTTAAGATCTGGTTTATGTACTTACTGATGTCTCACTGGGGCTTCAGCAAAGGCTTATGTCATTTGAAGAGAGAGTTCAAGTGGCCATTCCTACTCTCAGTTTTGCAGTCCTGCAGTCTTCTGGCACTCTGGCACACATGGAGTTGCCATAAGATACAGGCCAACACACTTTGCACAATTATATAAGGATTTGGAGACTAGAAATAAAAGTAGTCAGAAGCAGGAAATTTGTTTTTTCATGTACGCATCCTGACCCTTACACTGTGTCAAGGTTTTTTGAGCACACCTTAGTAAACACTTATTTTTGTATTTATGACAGATCAGACTGTGATGAGCATTCTACAATCTTGTTGAATTTTTTACTTTTTTATCTCCAGCTAAATTAAAACTGAATCCTTGACAGTTGTTTCAAGGGTCCTTTCTTGGCAGTGGGAGGAGAAAGTCCCAAGCAGCCGGTCCTGTTTTTCAAAATCTTCACAAGGGACTGCATGATCAGGGTCTTGTAGAAGGTGTTTATTTGCTCTGCCTCTTCTTAAAAAAATACATATTTTCACATACATTGGCAGTAATGCATTTCATAACGTTACAGCTCCAGGTGTATCTGTGTTATCTTCCACACGCACCGTAAAATCAATAAAATGCTTCTACCTTCACAATTGCAGGCAATGCAGATCCTGAAGGACAAGGCTTTTGTCAAGCAGGTTTCAGCTTAGATTTTTACAAGGTGAGATTCTGCATCTGAAGTATTCTGACTGAATGTCATTGTGATATGCCTGCAGGGTTCAAGTGCTGTCTCAGTGATCATGAGTTTATCTCCATGCTGTTGGATATGAAAAATTTTGTGAGGTTGTTGCAAGTTCTCTCCTCCTTTTCAAGCTTTAAACTTTCTTGTTTCATTAATAAAAATAAATACTCAATCAGCACCTGTTTATCTCTGCAGAATTCCACTCTGTCTCAGTCTGTCTTAACAGATAATTAGGCAAAAACTTCAATGTGCTTCTTTCTCAGTCTGACCCACTTAAAATGCTTTACTTGACTTTCAGGAAGCCATGAGGCAGGCACCAACTAGTTCTAAAAAGTGAAAATAGTCTATATAAAGATGCTTTTGGTGGCAGACTAGTCACTGAGTAAAACCAATCTCGTGTGGGGTGAAAATACTTAAGGGAAAGGGCTAGATTTTCTTAAATGCCAAGAGGGTCCAGTAACAATGCTGTGGAAGAAAGGATAAACTTGCACTATTGTTTGTTTTCTGGGCCATTATTACAGCCCCAGGGCCTCAGGTAACTTTGACCATTGCCACTGTTTTGAGCCTCCTGCAGCTGCACTGTAATTCTCTGTAAACATTACTGTTGTTTCATTGAATGTGAGCACCCTCTTTTCTGTTAATTTTGTTTTGTTACAAATAAGCAGCAATTTTTGAAATGTTATGTTAGTGGTAAAATAAATGGCTTTCATTCAAGTGCAGATGCATAGGGTGATTTTAACTTTTTTTTTAACTGTGGATTTTCCTGCCATGCATCTGCATCCTTTCCATGAACATGGCTATTCTCTTTTCTCATGATTCTGATATTATTTTGGTCATTTAAATTTTTTCCCGTGCATGCTTAATTTTGCTGTGTTCTTTTGTTGTGTAATTTTATTTAATTCTGCTTTTTGTAGAATGGAGACCTGATAGTAGGCGGGCCCGGTAGTTTTTATTGGCAAGGTATGTTCATCTGGCTGGTTAACTGGATCTAAGAAGTGAAGCAGAAAGTATCATTGTCCTAGATTTCCACTGTTTTGTTGGTTTAAGATAACCAGTCTCTGATCTTATTTTCCACATATGTAAATCAAAAGAATTGCTTAAGAAGCAACTGAGCATAAAAATAAGCCATGAAAATCCAGGATGTGGGTTGTATAGGAAGTTAAACAAATGCAAATAATGATTTTTATGTTGGCATTTTAGTATATTTGTGATTTAATTTATGAGTTGAATTTTTCCCTAGAAATACTGCAGGTTTAAAAATTGCTATTATTTGTAGAGCAAATGTGCTATTTTAAAAATGTTTGTTATGTTTGTTTTTGAACACAACTTTTTATAGCTATGTACATGTGTTTTAAGTTCATTTGTGGCATCACCGTGGGTTCCAAGATGTAGTTTCTCGTGTAGATAATCCTGAAGTTGTTTCGCTAAAGGGTTAAGAGGTTGTTTTTTATTTTAGCCTGTTCTATCATGTATGATGTAGCTGATTCCCTGCCTCTCCCTACCAGCTTGGCCACTGTCAGCCTCTTTGATAAGTGTTTTTGCATTTTTTTTTAAAGAAGATCTAATTGATTGTGATTGTGGGGAATTCATAGCTTTGAATTCTCCATAGAGAAATTGCTTTCATTGGTCTACTACATTTGTGCAGTGACTTTAGTTTGAATTAGTACATTGAAATGGGTCTGGAGGTGTTTTTGTAATGGTTCAATAGAGATTCAGCGCCATGTTTTAATGATTTATGCGTACTCTTGAGACTTCCAGGGTAATAATGGAAAAAGCTTGAGAGAAGTTATCTACTCTTTGCATCTGTGCAGTACTGGCATCCTTTCTGCTCTGTGCTGGTGTTCTGCTAGCCCTGTTTTATAGAATCTGGCCCTCTTTTAGATCCCTTTCATTTATGAAGCTGTTTGAATCCAGGTCAGGTAATCACTGCAAGTATTGCGGACATCATTGCAAATTATTCCTTCAAGGATATTCTGAGGAAACTGGCACGAGAGAAGCAAACAGGAGTGGCACCACCCTCGTATGATGACAATTACATGGGTAAGCTGAGTTCTGTATGAGTTAGCAATATCTTCTAAAAGGGTGAGTCTTTCATAAACATGAAAACAAGCCCTACATTACTAATTGTCCCAGTTGTGAGAGGATTTGAACATGTTTTGCCTTAAGCACAACAGCAAATTAGTAGCTTGCTGGTTACTTCAGTGAAATTATTAACATTCTTAAAATGATGCACAGCAACAGGGTTTGAAGGTTGAGATCTTAAATGGCCTGTTAGGGTTCTTATTATTTGATCTTAAATAATTAAACAGAAATACAACATTTTCCCATTTATGTATTTTTTCATTGCAAGATGATGGATTTAACTTAATGTAATTAAAGACAATTTCCATTTTTATTAGATAAAGTCAAATTCAGTGCTGTGGTATTTTATACAGTGCTACACAAATACCCAATTTATTCTTACTGATATACACTAAAAGATACAATTGAAGTAAGCAATAACAAAACTCAATTTGAAAATACTATGTAATTAATAGAAAAAAGGCTCCTTATTTACTTATTAGTACTGATCTCTAAGAATTTTCTTGATACTCACGTGTCTCTGCATGTATGGCAGGTTTTTCTTCACACAGTTATAGGAAAGATGCAGTGGAATTTGAAGGCTTGTCCTTGCGCTGTTTCCCATAGATTTGAAATTAAAGTCCCTGATACAATCCAGAAGTCTTTCTTTACTGTGACAGTAGTAGCTGTCTCACAGGTTTACTAAAGCTCCAGGAGGTGCTTTACTGCATCTTTGGAAATCTGTTTTCCATGTAAAGCTCACCCAGGACACTCACACATTACAGTACAATAATGAACACTTGAATTGTGTCAATAGCTATTAGGGCAAAACACCATAGTACCTAGTGGTTTTTTCAGATGAATTAGTAAGTATTATTGATTTAGAAGCTTATTTTTGGAGAAGAGGGATCAATTTCTTATACATTCAAACCTACCATTAATTTAGTCATAGTAGTGTGATAAACAATTTTCCTTTTCTCCACACAGTTTTAGTATACTAATGTTAGAAAACTTGCCTTCAGCAGATCCATTGAGCAGACAAATCTGACAGTCCTTGCATATTTTTTGAAAGAAATTGTTAATTGAGTTGTTTTGGTTTTTTGTTTTTTTAAATTTATCTTTAAACAGGTTACTCAGTGGCTGCTGGGGAATTTACCGGGGATTCTGAACAAGGTAAGCACCTGTGTACTTGAATGAAAACCATGTGGCCATGCACTTACTAAATTCCTTGTTTTGGGTCTCTACACAGGAACATACCTATTATACATTTGAAACACTGATGAGATTAAGCTATCTGTACTCAGTATTCTCAGAGACTATTATTCCCTTAGACAGTATAACATAACAGAATTAAAGTAACACAAAAATTTGAATTCCATAAGGAGTGGCTTTCTTGAGTGGCTGAACAGCTCTGTAGTCCAGACTCTCAAAGCCAATAGGACATAATACATTTCCACAAGTAAACCCAGAGTGCTCCAGAACTGCTGTTGCTTAATCCCTCTAAGTTAAAGTTGCCTGTCCTGCATTATGAAGGATTCAAAAAATAAATAAAAAACCCACACAGTTTTGAGCCAAACACTATAATGTGTAAAAAGAGGTACCCCTGGTAATGGAAGGCTACATTTTTGGTTGCTTTTTTAATGCGTACTCCAAGTTTTATAATGGATAATTTTTGAATCAGTATGTCATGCGAATGACTGGTACAAAAATACTGCATAGTTGGCTGACTCGAGATTCATCCTGTGTCATGTTCAGGCTTTCATTAGTACTTCCACTTCCCATTGAGCAAACACATTCAATCAGAGGGGAGTATATGATCCCAGTGAGGAACAGAGGAAGGCTAGGTCAGTACAAGCAGGTGGCTGAGGTGCTGTGTTATCTGAAGTTCTTGCTGCTGTCTTCTGATGTGGATATCCTAATGAGGCAAGATTTAGACTGCAAGACTGCAGGCTGGGACTTTGGTTTTTCCTTCTTTCCTTCTTTTTTTTTTACTCATTTTTTCTACTAGTTGTTTAAGATTTCAGCATTGAGCAAAATTACTCCTAGAAGGCAGCTAGGTCTAATGTTTAATGTTCTTATTCAGTGGATCCCTCCAATGCCACTCACAGAAATTTTCCTTGCTTTTGGATAGACTGTGCAGAATTTGTCAAGCACTTACATGGGATCAAGTGAAATAATGGATGAGATAAACTGTTGGTAGGCAAAAATAAAAAAAAAAAGAAGTGTTTGTAAGGACAGTTCTGTTTAGCTTGTGTGCTCTAGTATGTGATGCCATAACTAATTCTCATTCCATCAATACACAGCTGTCAGGTAGCAAGTTGAATTGTACCAAGAACTTTATTATACTGTGCTATGCTACACAATGCTAAACAGAAAGAGATCCATGGATGGGTGTATTCAAAAGTCAGAGTATGATGTTTTGTGCAAGTAAATGAACTGAATGAATGCTATAGTCTTATGAAATAATGGCTTGAAGTGATTTACAGGTCTTTCAGATACAGATCACAAATCAAGATCCTAAGGGATTTGACATATATCAAGGAAGTTTTAAGTGGTGTGGGATACATGTTGCATGCACAGCTCAGATTGCAAAATCAGTTCACTGTTCATCATTTATCTTTTCAGAGCTGGTTGCTGGAGTCCCAAGGGGAGCACAGAACTTTGGCTATGTATGTACTGGACCTTCATTTTATAATTTTTATAGTGAGAAGGCGATTAAGCTATTTGTAAGGTTAAATGCTGCATTATATTTTCTGACTTTCACCCTCAGGCTTATCTGGCTGGGTTGAAATGCCTTTACTGGTTTGGGTTTTGAATGGTAAGCGCTTATTCCCTTCTGAATAAGGGAGTAAGTCTGTTTTCAATAGGCAATCACAATTGCAATTACATGCTCTGAGTCTGATTAATATCCCTATACCTACCAAGTGTTGTCAGACCTAAGCTCACCCATAGGTTAGCATATTTTTGTGCAATGTGTCCCAGTGTAGAAGAGTCCAAGTTCAGATTATTCATACCCAGTATTTACTTTCAGTGCTGTAAGTGTATACACTGAAATCCAGGTGCAAAGAGTCATGATATGCAGTTAGAAGTGAAGGGAGAAAACAATATACATTTGTGGATACAGCTTTTAACTTGTAGGCAGAAAGTTCCACAAGTAACCTGGCTGGGAAAAGAGATCACAACCATAGACACATTCTTTAGTTTTGTGGACCCCAAATTCCTTGTGTCCTGGGACTTGTTCATAATTTTTTTAGGAAAAAGGTGTATATGTGTATGTATATATATTTATATATCTATGCGTACTTCTTTATGTTTTAAGTTCATGTTTTCATGCCTAGTCACTGATTAGTTGATAGTCTGTGATTTGGTCTTGTTCAGTGTCCAGCAAGGAAGGGAAATACTTTTCCCTATGTTTTTTCATGGGGAACCTGAGGGTCATGAAATCTTAGCAATTTTTGTTCAAGATCATGCAGGAAAACTGAGGTGAGACAGAAAAAGAAGTGTTTTTTCTTGGACCATCTCTCAGTGTGTCAAATTCTTTTGCATTAGTATCATGCTGTAGCATCTCCATGTGTGCTTGAAACTTCCCTTATTCTTCTTTTGCCAGGTCTCAATTATTAATTCTTCTGACTTGACCTTTATCCAGAACTTCACTGGTGAGCAGGTAATGTCAAGCAACTATGTGATGAAATATTGTATCTCTAGAGCATCTAGTTTCCTTAATATAGTTTCAAGAATATATAAAATGTTTCTTTTTGTAGTAATGACCATAAATACAAAGAGGATTATCAGTAAAAAAACTTTACATTTTATATCAAATATGAAAGCCTATCTATTGTTTTTTCTTTTCAGATGGCGTCCTATTTTGGGTACACAGTTGCAGTATCTGATGTTAACAATGATGGGTAGGTTACCAAATATATTCAGCTCCACTGAACACTAATAGAAGCAATGACTGATATTTATTAATAAATGTAGGTTTTCAGGTGCTTCATACCTCAAAATACTTTGCTTTGCTTCTCTGTTTCTCTAATTTTAATTTTTCACATAGATTTATCTTTGTGCAGTCACAGTGGCATGAGTATTTTCAGGCCTAGTTTGGGTGAGTTTATCTTCCTGAATATTTATTGAAAGCATTGTGTCAGAGGAGTGTCCAGGGTCCTAGGAAATAGATCCAGGTAGAAAAACAGTGAATTAGCAGCACTAGCTACCACGGGGAAGAGATGGGTGAAAGTCAGTAGTTCATTATCCCATTCTCACATATAGGAAAGTTTTTTCATCCACAGCTTCACTTCTCAATTTTAAAAGCCTTCTAATGTCATCAGCTCTTCTTTCCTCATTCCAGCACCTGCTGGTTGGCCATCCATTTTTATCATCCTGAGGAACAGCAAGTGTCTGTGTCCCATTGTTGTGTGCTGGAAGGATAATGATGCTCTGTTCCCAGGGTCATGATACTTGGGGATCGTATCCCTAAGATACTTGGGGGTTTCAGGCTCTGTTGAACAAAATTCTTGTTAACTTTCAAGTCATGTAAAGTCTGATTAAATATTTTAGAAGAAGAGCACTTTAGTAAGAGTATATTTATAGTAGCTGTCTATAAATATATAGCTAGCAAGGAGATAAAGATCCTGAAACTCAGAGGCTTGGAAGTTCTGCACAAAGATGAGTCAGGATGATATTTAGAGATGTAGTGTACTCTTGCTTATTGCAAAATGTCTCAGATGTGTCTACATCATATTTTTTTCTTGTGATCATTTCTTACTAAGTGCTTAAAGATAGTGCATGAAATAATTTTTCTGGGTAAAGTCATTGCTTCTCATCAGTGGCCAGTGACCCTTTAAAGACTGAGTTTTACAGAGAAGAGAAAAGTAACAAGGTGGTAAAATGTTATTGCTGTTACAAAACAAAACAACAACAGAACAGAAGCTTCAGCAGTTTCCATGGTGGCTTCATAGCACTCAAATCTTTCCAAGTTTCCGAGATTAAATTTTGTCGTAGTATCACTTTTGGAAATTTTGGTTTTTATGATGTGCACAGTCAGAAATAATTTAGTCCTACTGATGTATTACAAATGTGAAAGGGTGGAGAAACATTCATCTAAGGTGCAATAGGCACTCATTAGACTTTCAGGGAACTTATTATTTAACTTCTCACTGAACCAAACTATTTCCTGTGCAGGTTATTTCCTGTTAACCATAGGGTTACTTGGCAGGTCTCATACTTTCTGTGTACCTCTAAAACCACAGTTTATGTCAATAATATAATCAAACTGCTGTTGAGGCCTGTGTGGTCTCCCAGTCTATATCTTAAAAGAAATCTAAAGACTCTTCCTGAGATCCAAACATCCCACAGAAAACAAAACACAAAAAGCTCTACTCGATAAACATGTCTGATTAGATATGTAGTCTGTCTTTGCTGGTTTGCACATATAATCAATAGAAATATTTATCTGAAAGGAAGAGTAAAAGAAGAAAAAAAAAGCAAAAGGGAAATTAACACTTCAAATGCACTTAGGCATTTTATTCAGCTAAAGATGAGGAGGTAGTGGTGGCCTTGTCAGTATGACAAACCTGGTTATTTGCTGAAAAAAATAATACAAGATTATTAGGAATTGTGCTTTGCTGTAACAAGACTCATGATATGGCTCAAAGATTAGAGCCATATCATCTTAGGAAAAAAGTTCTGTAGATCTGGCCCAGCAGTTCTGTGGATATATCAAAGTGACTCATACAGTTTTATCTGCACCACATCAAGATTGTAGGCAGAACAGGGAAATTGAGTATACTGTTTGAACTGCCCTTTAGTTGCCCATTGCTAATAATGAGAAATCCACAACGAAACTTAATAAATCAAGTTTGCCATCAACTTACAGGCTACATTCCTAGTAAAGAGAGAGAAAAAAAAAAACCACTTTCAATTTAGGCTGAATCAGTCCAATAAAAATAGTGAAACTGTTTATTTTTTTTTATTTGGCCTATATCAAAGCTTTCCATAGTTATGCTTTGACCTCTTGACATTTCCCGTATTGCTGCTTTTTACTACTCTGCAGGATACAAAGGAATGGCACACAGTCTCAGCAGGTGGTCAGCTTTGTGCTTTTTAAAGATATTTTTTTTATCAGAAGGGAAGTAGTACTGGCTGGTTGCTTTTCTGTGTTGGAGCAAAAAATTATTATATAATTTATGTTAACTCTAGCATCTTAGTGCTAGAATAATGAAATCTAATTAACCAATTAAAAATACCACTGCACCCTGAACTGCATTTCATGGTTTAATATTACTGTCCAGGGGCTTTTGCTTTTATTTCCTCATATGGCTTTTAAAAAGTAATCACATCAAACTGAATTTGACTCAGAACTCTCAATTTTGTAAATACAAACTCCTACAATTTAAAAAGCCAATTGAAATAACCTCTTTCACCAACAAAAATGCATTATACTAATCTAATAGGCACTTAGAACCCAAGAAGTACACACACCCCCTATACCCACTTGACTGCTTGTTATCTAAATAATTAAATTGTAGAAGCTGGGAGGTAGAACTGAGTATAAAGTATGGTAAGCAGCAATTGTTTGCTTATTTTACCCACTTGAAGAGGAACCAAAAGAAAGTAAATGAGGATCAGAGAGAGTTGGGTAGCTGACAAATCCTTCCTTTCTAGCTATAGTACACTGCTGTGACAGCACAAAAAACCCAAACCCTAATCCCAAACCTCTAGCATTGCCTAAGGGAGAGTTCCTTCTTGCAGAGGACTTGCTGATGCAGCGTGCTTTGACCTACAGAGCTCAGCTCTGAATAAGAAGCGGGAAGATTTAGGAGGGTGAGGAAAGGAAGGCCTAGGTGGGGGCAGTACATATGAATACGTGGAGGGAAGGCAGACCAAGTGCTGTGGGTGTTCCCAGGTGGTTCTGCTGCCCATAATCAGTTGAGAAATAGGTTAGTGTATTAGATGACTGCCTTCCTTCCACCTGTCCCTCAGTACATCAGAAGATGAGCCATCTTAGCTACCAGATTCTGGTCCCTTCTCCCTGGACTGTTCATGCATTTTATACAGTCATTGTAGTTTATTTTAGCAAAGTTGAAATTTTACCAGAAAAATAACCCAGTACTGTGCACTTCTAGCTGGGATGCTGTTCAACAAGCTCCAGCTCCTGCCTGCTCGCTGTCTGTATCACCTGGTAAATCTTGTGTTCTGGGTTAGGCTTCTGCTTTAGAGAGTTTTAGTATGCAATAGATAGCCTGTGTCTCTCTTTTCACCATTTTAGGCACTCTAGATATTGCTCTATGAACCAGGGTTTTAAAGATATCTGGGTATCTATTTATTTTACATCAGTGTTCTGGGAGCTTTCTGACTCTCCGTGATTTGGTTCCTTATCACTTCTAAAAAAGTCTTCCTTTAGTCTTATAATTGCTTCCTTTAGTCTTATAATTGCTTATAATTGCAAATAAATATATTTGTAAAATATTCAAGGGAGCCAAGCTCATCTTTTATTTCATGGTTTCTACAGCATCTAACTCTATGGGGTCCAGAGGTATATCTGGGAATATCTGGACTGTGAGGTACTAAAATAGTAACTGATGATAGTGCTACTGTGTAATGCTTTTAGTACATGGCATATGTAAAATAACTTATTTTTAAAAGAGCATTCCTGATTTGTTTTTGTTGTTCCTGTTGTTTCATGGCAACCATTTCAGCTGATGTTCTGTCCCAATCACAAACATCTTCCATTAGTAGAGAAAGACTTTTAATGTTTAGTGTGAAAGGAAAATCCCACCTTTGATGTCAAGTCAGCATCTGCTTCCTTCCTTTTTTAGTTATTTATGCCAAAGGGCAAAATCTAACATAAAAAATAGGACAGCTATACCAAACTGACCTGACATTTGGAATTACACTTTCCTTTATGGAAACATACTATAAAAATTAGTAGAAAAATAACATTCCTGGAAGTATTTTGTCACAACTTATATAATGTGTAAGTTCTACAATGTAATTTTTTTTTTTTTGTAGATGGAATATTCTGTGCTAAATTCTATGGTGTACATCTGTGGTAAAATAGTAGCTGAGCTACTGCTGAATCATACTTTTTTTTTTCTATCAGGATTAGGAAAAACAATGTAGTGCAATATTACTAATAGGTTTGCTAATAGATAAAGCCTCATATTGGAAATATGATGAATTGAGAATAGAAAGTTTTCCATGAATTACATGAATTTTGAAAACATTTTCACATTAGAGCAAGAGAATATCTTTTCCAAATTAAATATTCTGGGATCAAGTAGTCCTAGTTATTTGCAGTAACAGACTTCCTTAATACAGATTATCAATGTCCACTAAATATAATGCAAATTATTTTATTATATGGCCTTGAGCAACCTTCATCAGTTAATCTGATAGTATAATTTCATATCTCAGAATAATCCATTAAGAATACTTCTGAGTATTCTGAGTTTTATGAGTCTGTCAGTCATACTTGGTTTTATTCCTCACAGTTCATGAAAGGACCTTTTTATTCCCTCTAAATAAATGTTTTGAAACATGACTATTTAGAGCAACAGCACGCAAAATATGCTTTGATTGGTCAGTATTCTTTTACTGATTCTTCTAGGAGTAGCATAATGGACAGAAAGACTTTTCCTTCAAAGCGTCTTCTTTTTATGATTTGATTATGTCCTTTCTCTTTAATACTCAGTACAGAAAATTATATGAGCACTGCAACTACTTGTGTATCTAATATTGAACAGAAGTGTTTTCAGAAATAGAGCTTTGGCTTTGTTTCCCAGTTTCTATTTGAAGAAGTGATGAGGCATTCTCTATTAACTGATGCTCTACTTGTGCTTCATGTATGTTACTCAAAAATCTGTTGTAAAGTGTCAGGGTTTTTTTCTTTTGGTCACTTACTGATGTATAAGTTGCAAAAACTAGATTTAATACTAAAATTTGTCTCTCACTGGCACTGGTAGTAAAGCAGATCTACAGAATTTGTTCTAGTGACACAGATTCACTCTTATATTCCTGACTTCAGCATCATCAATTGCAAAGTGTAAGTTTTCAGTGTCTATTGTGGGCATGAATTGAAGTACAAGA
This sequence comes from Leptocoma aspasia, assembly GCA_013399835.1. Taxonomy (NCBI): domain Eukaryota; kingdom Metazoa; phylum Chordata; class Aves; order Passeriformes; family Nectariniidae; genus Leptocoma; species Leptocoma aspasia. The sequence continues at coordinate 157,708 of VXAX01002958.1, read as the reverse complement.
AATTTAATTTAAACCTAGAAACATTTTGGCTGTGGTGATGATCAGATGCTGGAAGTAGTTGCCCAGAGAGGTTGTGGAATCTCCATCCATGGAGATATTCAAAACTGGACTGAGTATAGCTGTGGACAGCCTTCCCTAATTGACCATGCTTTGACCAAGTGTTTGGACTACGACTCCAGAAGTGCCTTCTTACCTCACTTAGTCTGACTGTATGATAATTATCAGCTTCCTGTTTAGCAAAGGTATAAACTGTGTTGTTTGCACTCAGTCTCTCAGTGACACTGTTTTTTGTTTGTTCCAGTTTAGATGATATCCTAGTTGGTGCCCCTCTTTTTATGGAACGAGAATTTGAGAGCAAGCCTAAAGAAGTTGGGCAAGTTTATCTGTACCTGCAAGAAAGTGCATTCCTCTTCCAAGATGCACAAATTCTGACAGGCACTGAAGTGTTTGGTAGATTTGGCAGTGCAATCACACACCTTGGAGATCTCAATCAAGATGGATATAATGGTAATTTGTATGTAATGTAGTATATCTCTAACACTGAAATTACAAATGCCTAAGCAGCAAATACATGTTTGTGCTGTGCTGGAAAAGGCTTTTTGACATACTTGAAATTCATGAGAATTTATGCTAATGCTGATGAAACTGATATTGAGACCCGAATCATGAAAAGCTGACCAATAAGAGGTCAGTCATACTGGCTACAGTGTGATTTTTTACTAAACACTAGTATGTTTATTTGAATAAAAATAACTTTTGTTTTATAACTATAGTAACATTTAATTACTTGATTAAGATGTTTCATGTTTTTGAAAGCAGAGTTCTTCTCTCCTCAAATGCTTGGAAGAGTTTGATAATTGAATGAGGCTTAGTACATGGAGCGTTTTGTCAATAGTGAAAGAATTGGGCAAATACAGAAGTACTATTTTGGAATCAGCCTTCCACTGGTACTTAAGTACTAAAGAAAACAGGTGCATAATGGGTTCTTTCAAATGCTTATAGCACATGCACACAACAAAATGTTCATGTAAGTTAACTAGCAGCCTCCATTCAATCAAACAGAGCAACTAAACTAACTGCTTGATTACCTGAGAAAGCTGGGATACCTTGAGCACCTAGAGTTAGCCTCCTAGACATGATCAGTATCATCCTGGTTTTCCCTGCATTCATTTCCTTACTTCTTATTTCCAAGATGTTAGAGATCTTCAAAACAGGTATCTCTGCATCTAAAACACCAAGAAGTTTTTCCTGGAAGAGCTATTTTGCACAGTAGCCTTTAGAACAGTTGTCCCACTAAGGAAAAATTAATGAACTCTGCTCCTCCTTACCTTGAGGGCTGTTTTTAGCAATGCTCTAGCCACTAGATTCTAGGGCAATGTTCTCACTGTGTGGCTGCTGTGCAAGGGATCATTCATGTCAGGCGTTGTAGAATTGCACTGGGGTTCAGAGTGCACAAAGTATGAATACCATCCTGTGGGTAGAAGCCATTGGATTGTGGCTGCTGAGACTACCCTCACTGGCTTGTCCTGGAATCCCACCATGGAGTTCAGCACAGCTGAACCTCATGGTAGAGAATTCCTGTTTTCTACCTGTAAGCAACAGCAGATACCCTCAGCTACTCTGGGCAGGCAGTATTGGTCTCCCTTCTCTCCAGAATTCAGATGAGGTAGGCAGAAGACATTTCTGCTTTTATCTGTCACTGTATAAAGACTTAAGAAGACTCTAGAGCCAAAGTCTTCTGCTTCGTAACTGAATATGCCAGTCATAGAGCTTTGGTGCACTTTTGCCTTTAGAGTGAAGCTACAGAGCCCAGGTGCTCAGTTCAATTTTAATAAAGAAGTCCAACATCAGTTCTTAGATCAGAAGCCAAAAATGAGAGCTATAGATACATATCATCTATTGTGTCCTATTGGCTAGCTCAGCTAGCGCAGCTGTTGGATGTCAGTCTAGACAATATTGTCTCCACATCCCATGCACAGAAACTAAGAAGAGCACTGTGAGTTCTGCTTCTTGGATATGGCACCTCATTTTTAAGGATTGAACTGTTTAATTCCATAGTGCCTAAGACCTCCTATGGAATTCCTGACTCAGTACTATTCCTATTTCTCAATAAAATGATGAATTGGTATGGATGAAAACATGATATTCCATTGTTCTCTCTTGCATTCTAAAGCATTGCATGTTTGAGGTGAAGTTTTTTGTCTATGTAGGATATGTTATCTGGAAAAAGAAAATTAGTTTTATCTAACAGCTGCTCCTTATTAGCTACGTGATAGAGGAAATCAAAGAAAATTTGTGCCTGTTTAAAAATACAAAAGTAGAAGCAGACATTCACTAGACCTTGGTTTATTAAAGCTAATTAACTGCCCTGGAAATATGTAGAGGAATCCAATGCAGACTGGCTATTTAGTATAATTAAATAACATCTTCATAGGATTATTTTATAAGCTTTTGTCATGAAAGTTTGACACAAAAAAGACACTGCTAACATTTTGTATATTTGCCTTTAAACTAGAATACATACAGAAGTACAGAATGTTGAAGTTCTTGCATGTTTGTAGCAGAAGCAATTTGTGTCTCTTTTCGTGCAGGGAATTAATTTTTAATTATGTCCCTGTCCATTCTTTTTATCCTTTTTTTTTTTTTCCCACTGTAGACATTGCTATTGGTGCACCATTTGCAGGAGAAGACAGAAGAGGGAAAGTGCTCATTTACAATGGATACAGTAATGGGTTAAACCCTAACCCTTCCCAGGTTCTCAATGGAGCCTGGGCCTCACAGTCCATGCCTTCGGGATTTGGCTTCACTCTAAGAGGAGACTCAGATGTAGACAAGAATGATTACCCAGGTAAGATTTTTGTATTAGAAAGGGAATTTCATACTTCCATTCTCTGGTAAATGCATCATGCCTAAACTGCTCATTTTGGAAGGCAGAGGTCAGAATAAAGGATAGACATTTCTGGACAGTTCTAGTTTGCTTTCCTGAGAGTTAAAAACAGACAAAACAAATACTCCCTTTCCTGTCAAAAGACATGATCAGAAAGTCAAGAAAGGGCTTAAATAGTTGTATTAACATAAAACATGTGAAGTTTACAATGAAAAGCTTAACCCTTTTCCCCCCCACTTCCAAAAACTGAATGGTCTCAGCTTATTGAACTTGTAAGGTCTCCTTCATCCTGGCATTCTTTCTTAATTAAAAACATGTTGCATTGTAGAAAAAGGGATTGATTTGGTTGTGTTTCTAAGTTGTTTTTTGCTGACTGAAGAGACACTGAGCTATATATAGTTAATGGCTTTGATTGCATTACAAAAAGCAGAGAGAACTCAAATTGCTTAAAGCAGCTATTTTATTTGGGCCTTTCCATTCCTTTTATGTTTTCATTTTGCTATATGGTCTTTTTAGTTATATTTTTACATATATATATATATAACCTAAAAAGCATATATATGTGTATATATATATATATATGCGCTTTTTAGGTTAGCTTTGATTCTTCCTAATGAGTTTACCTGACATGTATTCACATTTATCAAGTTTGTAACATGAATTAAGCTTTTCAGGGAAGCATTTGTTTTTTAAAGAAAATTTTTCCTACCATCTAAGTAGTCTGTATGTAAGTGTACTTGTATTTACACTCTCTCATCTGAAAGAGCATCTGTTCTGTTTCTTTTCATCACAATTCAGAAGCCTATGTAAGGGCGTGTAGTAAAATATCATATTTTCTTACTGTGAAAGGTTCATCCACAGTAAAATCCTAATAGTCTGTGCCTCCCTGACTTACTGTGAAATCACTCTTGTTAGCCTGGGTTATTTCAAGACTAGAGTTCTTAAAAGTTGTACTATTTCAAAAGTGAAAATTGTAATTTTTCAAAGGGACAAAAATAGGATCTTTTACTTTTTTGTGATGGATTGTAAAAACCTTGAAAGGGGTATGTTTCCAAAAGCAGAAGGCAATTTCTGGGAAGGGGTGTTTACAATAGAAATTACAGTTTTACAAACAGAAAAGCTAACTGCAGAGTAATAAAGTGAGGCTATCATGAGACTAAAGTAAGAAGATATTTAGTATTTGAGAGAAGAAAGGCCTTTTAAACACTGTTCTGACTTTTTGTTTGCATATTGTTGATGTTGCTATTAATAGTCTTTCATTGTCCATGACTAATGAGGTTCTCTTGGACAACAGAGCTCTTTATTAAGGTTTCAGCATTTAAACATTTCCTAAAGCACCCACAAGGCCCCCCAGCAAAACCGAAGGAAACAGGATATTGCATTCCTGGCATTTCTAAGATTGAAAAGATAGAGGGAAGGAGAGATTCTTTGACTCACATAGAGAAGAAAGAAGAGTAGAAGTCTCAGCACTGTATTAGCATACTTTATGTGGAGCATCTTTTAAGCTAATTTGTGGAAAGTTTGGGTGATGAGTCTTGGTCTTTGTGCACTGAGGAATTGTACTTTAATTGCGAGTACTCTGTCATTGTGGCCTCCACCATGCATCCTACTTGCTGAATTTCACCTTGTGTTATCAGCTCACTATGTGTTAGATCATTTGGTTTTATTACAGGAACTACCCAATTAAAAAATGAAAACAAACAAACAAACAAAAGAAACACCACTCTGCATTTGCTGTAACTAGCTTTTCCCCTAGATGAATAGTACACAGTACTGGTGAAAATCTCTCAGAAAATGAGAAGAAAAACCCCTTACTATCAGTCAGCCACCTCTTCCTTAATTCATGAAGATTAGGAACACCAAAAAGGAGCTGTAAAAATAGTGCAAACGTGGCACAATGCTAGCACAAAAATAGAGTGCCTTCCTATGGGAAAAGCGGGGGGAAAAAGAAAGGAAATAATATGGGGAAATGCAAGCCTAAGAAAAACACACTAGGCAAAGAAGTAAGTAATCCTTCTTGTGTCAAAGAGCTTTTCTTCTTCACCTCCTGACGGAAACACTGAAGGGCAGCCCTTGTTAAAGGAGGAAACAAGGTACTAAAGTTGGAAGGATTAGGAAGGAAGTTTTATTTTAGAGAAATGGAGTCCTGCTTACTATAGAAGGTCTAGAAAATTAGCCTTTAATTCCATGCTTCCCAGACCACTGTTTGTGCCTGTGATTCAAAGAGGATTCTGAAAGATTAAGGAAAAAAAAATCACAAAAAATTTAATTTAAGCTTTCTAGTGTATATATTCTAAAAATGACAATTTTATAAAAAGAAAAATGTAGTAAAATCAGGTTATTCTGACTTTAAACTCTCAGAAGTTCTGGACTGGGAGATGAGAGACAGCTGTAATGTCTGGCTGCAGGTATAAACATATATTGCCACTGTCTAAGGTGAGATTCTCCAAGCATGTAGCTCTTCCATGGCTAGAGTTCAATGGTTAAAGATTGACCTGTATAACTATAGCTGTGCTTGTATAATTTACTCAAACACTTCTGACATTGTTCATGAGGCAGGCATATCCATGCTAGGAAATGGAAGTCTGAGACATGGGAGTTACTCTGCCATTTCATTTCTAATGCACTGTATAGCATTTTCTGAGCTTTTAGAGGTTCAGGCCTCCTCTAAATCAGACCATAAAGTAATGTTTTTGGGAGCAGGTCACTGACCCAGAGGGCAGAACATAGCACCTGTTCCTATGGCTTCTTATCACAGACCACTCAGCTTCACTGAGCTTCATCCTTGGATCACTGTACTGACCCCAGCAACCAGTGCTCTTTGATTACAAGCTGGGTAATACAGTTCCTAAAATGTGAGGGTGAATCACAGTCAAATTTTTCTCCCATTGGAAAGAGGTTAAATCCTCTCCTGGCTGGGAGTTCAATTCAGACTGAGATCTATGTATTAGCCTTCTGGAGAAGAGTGGCCATTTGGTACAGGGAGTAATATCTTCCTCTCTTCATCCAAATGCCAGTATAAGCTCAGGAACAGAGAAGGAAATAGGGAGCAGACGAAGACTCCCTAGTACACAGAGTTCTTCAAATCCCTCAGCTTTCCTGTGGATGGAGTGGTTTCTCTTTTCTCCTCTTCCTGCAACTCCTGGCCACCAAAGGGAGAGAGTCTCCCCCACCCACCACTTTCTGGTCTTCTTTAGGAAAAGCAGAGAAAGACTCTCTTGTCCCCCATGACCCCAGCTGTATAATAAATTTGGAGAAAACTGGTCACGGGCAGGTTTAATGGTGGAGTAGCAGAGCAGACAAGGAAGAACATAATACAGCCACACTGATAGAGGTGAAAAATCTGTCTAGCACCATAGTATGTTTCCAACAGTGGCCAGCAATAGATATCCCAGGAATTGTACAGTTGTGATATTTCCCAGAATATTCACCCAGCATTAACCAACCAGAATATCAAGGTGGCCCTGAGTCAGAGATGGCACCTCCAAAATTAGTATCGCTTGACAGACTTTTCTTCCATGAATTTGACCAATCAGCTGTAGAACTCATGCAGACTTTCGGCACATGCAGCATTTGTCAAAGGACCCACAGCCCAGCTGAATGTTCTGTGAAGAAGTAATTCTCACTGTGTCCCATTCAAATCTTGAATGTTTCATTGGACAGTTTCTAGTTCTTATACTGAATAGACAGCGAACAGTTTGGCAGTCCAGTTATTTTACAGATTTCCAAGATACTTCCTCTATCAGCCATGTGTTTCAGCAATCCTGTGGAAGGAATTCTAATATATTTAATTGTTCTTGTGCAGTGGAGAATGGCACACCAGTTGTGGTGTACCACATGATTGTTCAGTCTTGCCACCACTGCTGCCTCTTCTCCTCTTCTTATATTTTTGTGTAAAGAGCAGTTAGTAGTTTACGATTTGTGTCTGGGTAAAATATTCCTTCTAATAAAGATTTTACCAATGACCTGAGTTTCATACTTAACCAACATAAAAAAAAGAGCTGTATCTTCTCTCCTGAGAAGAAAATCAGAATTAGTACTTGAAAAAACAATAATCCCTAATATTTTTCATTGCTATCAGTAATTATGTTTGTTCAAGAAAATTAAGTGAGCCAGGAACTGTGGTCTGGGCTTGAGGCTACATGGCACAGCACAGCTCAATATCATCAGATGAAATCTCTGGAACAGGATGGTGGTACCCAAACACCCTTTTGTGAAAGGTCTTTGGCCCAGGTGATTCCCCAGACCTTTCCCAGCTGCTGTCTGGGAGAGTATTAACTTGCACACACTGAAATCGCAGCTAATCTGTACTAAAAACACAAAAATATGGACAGTACTTACACAGTGCTTAAGCTTATGCCCTGCCTTTATTGCACAAGCACAGGGTACAGACAGCTGAATAACAAACTAGTCAACATCATACCTAAAAATGGAACTTTCTCTGGAAGGGTCAGCATGCAGACAGAACTGCTTTTCCTTCTTGTTAGCTCTTCTGTCAGTGTAATGACCATCTGTCTTCAGCTGTCCTGGCACAGATGTTGTCACTGTAACAGTAACAGACCTCTCAGCATTGTGAAAATACGGAGATTTTTTCAACAGGGAAGACTGAGTTTTGTTACTAAGTACAACCTTTGGTTTACATCTCTGCAGCTTTCCAGGGAGGGAGTTCTATAAATTGTGTCATACAGACATTCCAGATGTTATGTACCCAGAACTGTTCCTTTATCAGCACAGACAGGGGTGATAATATGGTAGTCTCTGCTTTGCAGGCTTGGAGGCAGCGGGAAACTTTCAACCCTGGGAAGCAGCAGAGGCAGAAAACTGTGCAGATCATCCTAACAGCTGTGCCACTCATGCAGCTGCCCTCTCTGTGCTTGTGTTCATCACCTTCTGCCCCAAATGGAGGGCTTCTCCTCACCTAGCTGGATTGCAATGCCAGGCAGTGGTGATGGTGGTAATTAATGGGTGGATGTTCCTTTCTCTGTAGTAATGTAAGAGGCAGAATCTGATTGAACTTTATAGACAGGTAAGACTAGGAAAAGGAAGCAGGTTAAGCATATTAGTCAGATAGATTGTGCCAAGCCACAATGTGCAGCTTTCCCAGTCTTCTAAGCATGACACTGACAAGCTTGGTACCATACCTACCTGAAATACTCAGTATCTCTCCAGTACACAACATGTACCCAGTATTTGAAGGAAAAGACCAGTTAATCCTCCTGAGGTACATCTACACTAGTAAATGAAATATGCTGTCTTTGGTTCTGGACTATCACTGAGCACTCCTTGTGCACACTATCAAACTTACTTTTTTGCCAAAACAGGGTTGCTGCGTGCTCACTTTTGGAGTCTAATAATTGGCACAGGTGAACTGCGTTAGGGCTGTTTTAATGACACCACTGCATATAGTAAAGATACAGCATACAGGCACATTCTCTGTCACTAATTTACTAACACTGACAAAGTTGTAACATCTTTCAGCAGATCATCATTTCACTGTTTTCTGACAACCCATGTTCTACAGTCATATGCAAAAGAGATCTGATCTCACTTCTGCCGCAATAGAATATACTGTTTTAATGCCATTATTCTGGATTGACAGTCGTAAAAAAAATTAAATGGGATTAAAGAAATACAGGAGGTGATGGAATTGAAAAAACATAAAAGATGGGCTTTTCCCATCAGTTTAAGTGCAAATACAGTGGTAGCTGGAATTCTGTGCCAAGATGAGGACATGGCAGAGCAGCATTGTCCTGTGTCTGAGGCGATCCTAGTGAGGGCTGTAACACAATTTATCTAACCATGGGATTCTCTGTAACAGCAGCTCTACAAGGTTTGCACAAAGATATTCTGAAATACCTGCCTCAGCACAATCTTCCTGCTTGTCTTCTGTGCTGGGACAGCTGGGATGTATAATATCATCTTTCAAGGCAGCTTTCACTGTCCTGTAAATCTGGGGCTTTTAGGGCCCCTTTGCTCCGTCCTGAACTTTATGTGTGTTATCAAGGCCTGGAGCAGGGAATGAAGCAAAGGCATGCATTTTGAATTATAGTTTTATTTATTTATAATTTTATTTGTCTTTTTCTATTAGCATAGTTCAATTTTCATCGGAACAAAAGAAATCCATTAATCTGTTTAATGGGAAAGAAATTTGTTTCTTTTGGCTTCTGGGCATCTGTTCAAAGCTGGCCCCACTGAGTGCCTGGAGTCTGTGATTATCTAGGTGATGATGCTGTACTTCCAGCTGGTTCATCTATCTGTACAGGGCTCAGACATTTGTAGGCTGTAAGCACATTTCAGCATTTGTTCAGTCACTTGATGGCTGATTATAGCTGAGCAAATAGTTTATAATGAATAACTTACTCAACTCATTAAACTTGCTTTCTTCTTGTGGCATATCCTCCCGAAGACTGGGGTTTCTTTGAATGTGTTTCTGAATCAGGATGATTTAACCAGTTTCTTTCAACAGTGTGGGTAGATTCAGAACAGTGCTTTGGATGAATTCACTTCTCAAAGACTGTTGATTAGTTAATTGCTCAAATAAATTATGCACTATTGTCTCTGCTCCCTTCCTGTTTAGATGCTTGTGTAAGTCTTCCTTATTAACTTAAGAGTCATTCTGGAATTAGTGCTACTGAAGCTTCATTATCAAGGTGTCCTAGTTTACCACAAACACAGCTGTTGGCCTGTTCTTTTGGTTGTTCTTTATAGTTAAGCCTTTGTCAGCACAGGGAAATGTATAAAGGCATCTTCATGGCTTGTTATTTTGGATTCAGTTATTATCTTAAGAATATCATAGTAGTTAGTTAGAATATCACAGTAGTAAATATCAAACTACTCTAGAAACATTTTAAGAAGGGAAGAAGTGTAATAAGAAGACAAAACTTCCACAGAACTTCAGTAATCCAGTCTAATCTTAATAAAACAGGAGTATTTAACAGCTCCATCTGCTGAGTACATAAACTTAAACAGCAGGAAGAAAAACCTCAAATTTCTTTCTGAGGGGCAAGAGTTCTTCAGATTAATAAATTTTTTTGAGAACAGTAGGCATTGTGCCAACAATATTACAAATCGGAATTTAGTGATGATTAAATTATGAAGTTGATCTGGGAGATTTGCGGAAGACAAACAAACTAAATCAATGAGAAGCTGCATCTGCTCTGGTAAGAGAGGACTGCTATGTGTGGGAGCCAGAACAATGGCTTGGGTTCTGCCAGCAAATGCAGAAAAGCTGAAGTGCTTCTACCACTTAATTATTTTTTCACATGAATAATCTGTCAAAAATGTAGTGACAAGCCAAGAATTGTGTACAAATATGTTGATTTTATGGGAAATTATTATCTATGTAATTTATAGATAGGCTTTTCTAAAATTCTTTATGATGTTTTATGAAATCACAGTATTGTGCCCATTGAATGTAAGACTAAAGCAATTGGTCCCAGTAAGTAGTGTTTTACTTAAGTGATAAAGCACTAACTGTCCTCTTTGGGATTTTTTTTGTGATATAATGAATAATATTGTTGTGTTGTGAAAGGGATTCATTCAGACAAAGGAGAAGCACTGATACGAATCAGCCTTAGGTGTTATCTGTAACAGACCTGCTACCAGAGTGGTTTAAAAACAGAGAAGGATTAAGGAGGCTGAGAATTATAGGATTGGAAGAAAGTGACTCTGCTTTGAATGATGGCTGTTTGTAATATTTAACTAAAATTCTTGAGTAAAGCTGGCTATACTGAACAGGCCTGTGCCTTTTACTATGGTCAAGCCTGAAGTGATGGCCATTTAAAGGCATTTTTATTATAGACCTTTTCTACTGAGATTTGAGTTTGTAATGCACACTGAAATCCTAGAAAACAAATACAGATATGATCATGGGCCTTTTTGGCACCTGATCTGCCGAGGAAAATAAAAAAGCAAAAAGGGTCATAAAGATTTTTTAATAGAGTTTACAGTTAGGCGGTTTTCTCCCTTTTACAAAATTTCCATTAGCACCTGTACTCAAATAGAATATAACTGTTTTCCAGTCCCTTTTTATGCTATACAGTGAAACTGACAGACTGCATGAAGTTATGTTTAAAGCTGTCAGCAAATCATTCTGAGTCCCCAAAGTTAACACTTTCCTGCCTGTGTCCTGGTAGAGTTGCAGTGGGGAGGTGACTCAACTGTCATTTCATTTTTGGGTTTCTGACAAGTGAGGTGTTTGCCAGTTATGCAGTTGTTCACTGGTTGTTTTTCTTGGCCACTGTCCCCTGTGTACTGATATGAGACACCATGTCTTGGCAATTTCTCTTGGGATTGCTGGACAGGCTCCAATCAAGTGTAGGGTGCTGAACGTGATGCATATTCCTCCCTGCTCAGACTCCCTGAGGCTGCATCTCTCAGAGAGAATGGGGATAACCTTTAAAAAGATGGGGGAATAAAAAATTTTTCTTGAGTTAATAAATGAATATATCTCGTTGAGACTAGAAGTAGGGCTTTGTTGATCTTCCTAGTTCCTTCATTTGGTTGAAGGTTTAGTGAGCATCATGGCAAGTTTCTGCCCTTTATCACACAGTGTTTCAGGTGTGGCACAGTCACATGGCAGAAGGTGTAAGTGAACCCACAAGCTTACAAAATCCAGTGTCCCTTACCATCACCTTACCAGTGCCATCACCTTAACTTTTTATGATAATTTTATCTCAGAAAATAGACTTCTTTCACCAGACAGCATCTTGCAACCTTTCTCTTCAGAGCAAAGTAAATTTGAAGTATTTGAAATAAGCATTAGGATTGTTTAACTTCATGCAGTGCCTCTTGACTTCAGTTAAATATGTCCCAAAGACACTTGTTTCAGCATTAAGCTCTGTGAACTCCACCAGTTGGGACTTTAATGCATACAACCCACAAACTGTGTTAAAAATGGAAGTTAAAAATTCTTGTGGAGTCGCTCTGTGCTTGTTTTCTTAATTTTTGCAGTGTGGTTGTGACCCCACAGCTCATTTATTCTTCAAAAGCAATGAGGCAGAAGCACATGGGTGCTGACACCCTTCCTTACAGATCTTGGCTTCTCTGCAGGTGAGCAGCTGATAGAAAATCTTTTCAAACAGACAGTGTAGGCAAAGTGGTCATTTAACTAAACCAATGAGGTCCCTCATCATCCCAGGAACATGAAATATGAGAAAAGAAGAACTGAAGGAGATTTTGTGATTCTTATACTTTTTCATCTCTGTTTTTATGTTTTAATCACACATTTTAATCTGAGCTTGAAAAAAAACCCCTCACTGATCCAAAGGAGTAAAGGTTTTCATAGGCTTCTCTTCAGGCTCTCTTTGGAAGCGTTGTAAGGAGTTATGCTGGTTTTTTTAAGCTGGCTTCTTTTGCTCTGTAATTGCTTGTTAAAACCTTGTTTTTTAGCTGGTGACCTTTGCATCAGTGACCTAGTGCATCACATGTGTAGCATTAACAGGAATTACTAAAGAAAACTTCTATTTTTAGGAAGGGAAAGTTGCCAAAATTCAGATAATTTAGACATCCTATGCATTTTTTTCATAGAAATTATTAGTAACTTTTCTGCTATGGAACATTCAACAAATTCAAAACTTCTGCTTACAGAAGTGCTCTGATTGGATGTATATTCAAATCTCATGCATTTGTATGAACATCAAAAATTATTTTTTCCAATTATGGGTATAGGAGTTGCACCCCACAAAGCAATGAAAGACGGAAGAGGGAAATTACTGCTCTGTAACAGAACAAGACAAAGCAAAGAAAAATCCCTAATTAATCTTCCAGTGAATGCTCTGTTTGACTATATAATCATTTTGTCCTTACACTAGATTGTAGAATTTACTACTGGCTATAAATATGGTGGGTTTTTTTTTACAAATTCATTCTTAACTCCACTTTCTTTACTCATAGTTTCACTCATTCATGGTCTTTGGATCTAAGAATAAGCATGGCTTATTCTTAGATCCAAAGTAAGAGCCTCCAGAACAAGAGCAGGATGAGCACAGTCCTGGCTGCCCTTAAAGTAGTCTCAAATAGGGCTTTTGTGGTGATGCCATGATTGAGGATCCTCATCCTATTTACTATGTCTCCAAACCTGGTTGAAGTGGCAATGCAGAAAGATTGCTCATGGAAAACCAGTCTTTCGGTGGCTGAGGCCTATATTTGCTCCTCTAGACCCATCACCCTCTGTCTGCAAATAAGCTGGATTCTGGCCCAAAAAAACAGGATTTAACCATTAAGCAGATGTACAAAATCCTCTTTAATATTAAAGTGGGGATGCTGAGATAGAAGGTACCTTTGCACAGCAGTACATACTGAAATTGCATTCATTCACACTAGTGAGGCCAGCTGTATCTGACAGACTCATTCTTCTCACCTTCAGATTCTAACAGACTACATTTTATTAAGCTTACCCAAGCTGTGTGTTTAACCTTTATTTTTTAATGAAAAAGCATATTATGAAATCATCACTAGGCCAAGATCTGAATAAATCATGGATATCTACCTGTTTTGTCTCTTACAACATAACCCTGAAAGCTTTTGAGTTACCAAGTCTGGTATGAAGAACCAGAAGAACCAAGAATCAGTACATATCCTAAGTCAAGTACATATGTACAACCAGTACATATCTGTACCAAGAACCAGTACATATCCTAAGTCAAGTCTGTTATAGAATTCACAAGAAGTGGCCAGCTGGGAGGAGCACAACAGAAACCCTTCTTGTCTTTTACTTTCTGTTCATAATATAAGGTTTATTTTCCTTAAGAAACAACAAACAGAAGAAAACCCCACCAAGCACAAAACTCACAAAAAACCCTCAAACACAAGCAAAATAAAAATCAACAAAGTATTAAATCTTTTGGGGGTTTACTATGGGTGTCACTATAAGCAAGCTGCCAGGAAAAGTTCTGTTCGTGTGTGGTGCAGCCTTCATGGTGATGGCTTTGTCTTAATTAGTTGTTCATTTAAGAGGAAAACATCTTTAGGTTTTGGTACTGTGGGCAAATTGTCTATAAAAGCTACTAAAGAATATGACATACAAATGCCCCAAAAAGGAGATAAAAACACTTACTTTCTTCTGCTATTTAAAGTGTTCCTGACCCTGAACCATGTTTCTCTAAGGCCAGTGAAATTAGAAAAATGTAAATGTTGTACAAAAAGAGGATCAGACCCATAAACTGTGCATGTCTGCTCCTATTAGGACATTAATTAATGGAATTCAGTGAAGGACTGGCTGTTGCCCATGTGTAGTATTTGTTTATACTTTTTTGTGAAATTCTGACCATCTGAAAGATTGAGGAGCACTGGAAAATACACTGCCACCCCTGGACCAAACCCATCCAGATAATTATCATCAAAGCTTTGTATTTGCATCATGCTCGATGACTTCAGGGCTTCTTAAGCAAACCAGTGTTCCAGCTATAGAAGCAGCATTAAGGGTTTGTTTACAAGCCCAAGTACTCATTTAATTAACTTACTTAGCTCAATTTAGGTTGCCAGTCTGTACCACTGCAAGGTTTGTTGTAAGGCTCAGTCTTCTGAATTGCATACTTGTCAGTCATGTTGAATGATAACAGTAGCGGAGTGAAAGCTGTGCCCAGATGGACTCTGGGGGCTTTGAAAATGAAACAAAGTTCTTTCCAAAGGCAGAGGCAACAGGAAAGTTGGTTCTTTTTCCTCATGGCTTGGCTCCAGTTTTTCTCCAGCAGGCCTGAATGGATCCAGCAAGCCAGTCTGGATCTTTCCAGAGACCACTGTGTGGGGACTCCAGGCAAAAAGAGGAAATATTCTGTCCTGTAGATTCCCAAACCCAGGCCAGCGACCATTGACAAAGACATGCCCAAGTCCCAGGGTAGTGCCTGTGTTCTTGACTCCATCTCTCAGGGAAAATGACCGCTTTAGATGGATAACTGTTACAAGCCTTTTCTCATATTGCTGCAGTGCTGGAAACATTAGAAGCTATCAAATTAGCCATCCTCTGACCGTGCATTGTATTTATTTGCACAGAGATGCAATGCCTAAATTATTGAACAAATTACTTAAAACACAAAGCAGAATGGAAGGATTGTCAGGAAGGAACACCAGAAAGTTTCAACATGACTAATATGAAGCTGGCAAGAAATTGTTTTGCAGCTCTTCATTTAATGGACAGTTAAGGATTTGGAATAAAATGCATAGAGTTTAATGGCATTTTTTTCCCCTATGATACAAGTTGGAGAGAAGTGAGATTGTGGCGTGGGTGACATTGTGTTAAATAGTTTGGCAGTTACTGGTTACAGCTGACATTTGTGACACCATCTCTGACATGTGAAATGTTTTCTTTCAGGTACACTTGTGAAGGAAACTGCTTAGAAAGGAATTATCATATTTGTTTTATATTACTGCAGTGTTAATGTAAATTATCTAATTTATGATAGGAAAAAAATGTGTGAGAGGTTTCTGTATAGCTGTTCTGAAGCCATTTTGGTTTTTCCAGATTTAATTGTGGGTGCATTTGGAGCTGGAAAAGCAGTTGTTTACAGGTATGTGGTAAATACAATGGATTTGGTATTTTACATCTTTGGTAGGAGATATTAAAATTAAATAATGTCATATTCCTGTTTCCCTGTTGCAGTGTGTAAGAGGTGGTCATTAGAGATGATAAATTAAACATCTTGTGAGAAACAAAATTTTTTTCCCATGCTCAAAACCTGTAATTTTCAATGAAAATTTCCATGCTTAGGCTTAGCTCAAGCAGCTTCTGGAATGTTTGACTCCTTAGTTAATTTTAAATAACAAATTTAAAAGGCATGGCATTGAAAATTAATTTCTATCCTGGGGAACTGGTGCTAGTAAGAAATGTTAAAGTGACCAATCTTCAGAGATTGTTTATGTTAAGACATGAACCATTTATTGAAAATGAAGACTACTATTAGCCTCAGTTTAAAAAAATGCACAAGATCCCATTTTACAAAACAAAAAGTTGTTGCTGACTATGGAGTTTGACTAAATGCACTTCTTGATTAGATGTAAAATTTAAAACTACCAAATACGTAAACATTTACATAAAATCTGCTAATGCTCTCTTAGTCCAGCCATGCTGACAGCTCATTTCATTTAAGTATTCTCCATCCATTGCTACAACACGTACTCATATTTCTGATTCCTGTCTGGTTTCTCGTTGTCTGTATTCCCAACAGCACCTGACTGAGAAAAGGCATGTTCTACTTCCCAACTGAATGTTTGTGACAGCATAAGAATTTTGTAGAACAGGAATGTTAGCTCATCTCAGCTAATGCTGTAGGTGCAGTGAGAAGACCTGATTTTCCTTCTGCACTATGAAAGAATCATGCAAATACTTTGCAATGCCATGAGTGACTGCACAGGATGAAGCATTGAAGAATTAGATCCACTGTGTATTTTCAATAACAATAAAAATGTGTTCTATTTAATTTAAGAAAGTGAATAGCAGCAGGCAATTTCCTGGCCAGAATGTATCAAATATGCAACTTGTCATACTGTTGAAATAGAATTTTATTACTGAAATTTTCTAGGCAAAAAAAGGGTTTCCCTGTTGCACAAAAGTGGAGAATAATTTTATTTTTTAATGTGCTGGAGTAATATAAAGAAGTAATCATAAAAGCTCAGATGTGGATTAAAATGTCAGGAAAGTTAGAAAACTGTGATTATGTAAGTTACTGTAAATAGTATTGCTGTCTTAAAAAAACAGAATCTGGACACATACTTGTTATTATTTGTCTTCTAAACTGCTTGCAGTTATAGATTATCTCATCACTTAATAACAGCTTCAGAGAGATGGTTTCCATCACCAAAACTGTATATTCATGTACTCGGCACAATTTACTGATGATTATTCCTGGTTTACAAATTCAATTGTCTAAAGAAATGTCGAACAGAGTTTACTTCATTATTGGCCCAAGATAGTCTACACCAAATTCTACTTTAACCGAATCATGTTTATTTTTTTAAGAGCCTTAAAACAGACATGGTAAGTCTGAATATGTCATTATTAATGGAGACAGTACAAAATAAATCTGCAAGATTGCCAAAGGACTGCTGTAAAACCCAAAAAGGCAAACTCTGTCCCTTTGAGAAAACCCAGTGTGATGAAATGTGTCTGATGTGCCTCAGTCCTGGGACAGATCTATTGCTTAACCATAGGGTACTGTTTCTGTGATGTGTTAACATGTGATTGTTTTTTGTGAATCTCAGTAGGATTCTGATGGGAAAAAAAGAAAAAAAAAAGGTTCTTTTGGCTATGAGCAGCATTATAAAACTGTGTTCTCCCAAGTAATCCTACATCTCTGGCATCTTTGCAGCCAACTCAGTTCAGTGTTTTCTCTGCTGCAACTTAGGTACTAATGTGCTCCTTCTGAACGTGGTGAACCTTATTTCTGTCCCCCAGAGCCAGACCTGTTGTGACAGTGAATGCTCATCTTATTCTGAACCCCATGATTGTGAATCCAGACAATAAAACCTGTCAGCTCCCCAGCTCTCAGCTTTTGGTGGCCTGGTAAGTCCATGATTACTCAAAAAATATCCTTATCCTCTTTCTCAAATAACTTCCTGTTCCTTAATTTTATTGCAACTCTTTGTTGAACATGTTCAAATTTCAAAATGTTGAAACATGCTCTGAGCACAACAAAACCCCCCTACATAGAAATCTTTTTTGTATTTTCCAGTACTTAGCAGATTGTCTAACTAATTGTGGTAGCTAAAAGTTGAGTACTTTCATACACTGAGTCTCCTTCTGCATAGGAGGATGCTCAGTGTCTCCTGGGCAAGCTGCAAAGTTATATGCAATGTTTAGATGAATGAAACATGAAACAGCTAGAATGAACAAGACACATAAACAGGCATCTGTTTGTTGACAAAATGTAACAGTGAAAGTGATGCAGAGCTGGTGGGCCCACCATTTTCTCTTGGAGAAAGACAGGTCTTGGTCCTGTGTGGAAGAGAGAAGGTATCTGGATGGCCATCCTGAGATAAGTTCACAGGATGTTGTTTCTGGCTGTCTTTGGTCAGAGGAAAGTTTTTTTTTAGCACATCACACAGGACAATGTTTCAACCATACTTAAAAGAGAAACCCTTAACCACAGTAGCATTTAACTTTGAACAGAAAAAAGGAACCTTGGAGTTCTCCACATAAGGAACCTTGGAGCTAATTAAAACAATTTAAGATCAGTTACAAGTACAGAATGCTTGCAGGACATTTGAAGGCTATCTAATAGCACATAACACCACATAAAGGCACATTTACTGCACTAGAAAAAAGTCACTTTGAAAGGACCCCAGGAACACTTGACAAAAGAAGCTATTACAAATACATAAAATACTGTTTAAAAGTGGAAATCATAACAAATGAGGAAACTAAAATCAAAACAGGGCATAAACACATGCAAAGTTCAATATAAAATGGTAGTAAGTCTTGCCAGATTTCTAAGATGTAAAAAAACATTAGAAGCAGGAAGCCTTCCAGGATGTGGGCTGGACAAAAACAATATTAAGGTGTAAAGGAGGACTCCAGAAGATAACATGAATACAGAAATTTTGCACTGCTTTTAAACCAAACATGGTCAGAGGATTTCCTCACATTGAAAATATTCTTTACAGGAGATGAGTCCTAAAAATCATCTCAAATGTAAGATTCAGTGAAAGAGTCTTAAGAATTAATTAAAGATAAATATGAACTGTAAAACCTAATCATGAGAAGCAGTTCATTTAAGAACCATGGAGGCTCTTAAAGGAACTAAACTCTGATAACTTAAACCAATAAATACATGGACTTCCAAAGAATCTGGGATGGGGTTGTCAAGAGATTTTCACTCTTGCACTGTTTTTTTACACTTTATGGGGCTCCTCATATTTTTTTATCAAGTTCCTCATTTCTACACCTAGTGTAGAAAATTGCCCATCTACAGAGCAATGTAGAAGGCACTTGGTGGAACTGTGCAAACCCAGCTTTGGCCTGTCTGAATTTTTTTGATTCAATTATCTTTTAACAGTTGATGTAAAAAAAATTTGAAATACAGACACTTGGCTGAAGCATGTTCATTGATCCAATTATGGTATTTCACAGCTCCAGATTTTGAGACTTCTAAAAAATGCTTAATCATAATGGAAAAAGATTTTGGAACCATAGCAGTTGACAACAGGTATTGAGAGAAAAAAGGTGGTTTTTTTGCACAAGAGGAAAAACATCTCTCTTAAAAAATATTCTTGCTCTGAGAAATTGTTTCGAAAAGGAAGGAAGAAATGCATACTCTTTTAACACATATTTTTTTTGTTTCTTTTAATTTCTTCGCTACAATAAGCCAGAAGAAGTTTGATTCATATCTACAAGAGCTTTAATAGGAGCATAATTTAATTTCTGTCTATTTTATTCTAAAATACTGTTCCCTAAAGATTTAGTTCATGTTATGAAATGACTGAAGAACAGCTGCTATTTTCCACACTGTAATTTTTTTCCTTAGTTGATATAAGCTTGTACGTACATATGAAAACAATTAGTAGGGAAACTCCAAAAGGCAAAGAATTCCTCAGTCTCATGGGGCAGATATCTGTATCTCTTAGCCAGCTATGCCACTTGTATAAAACTCTACTGACTGACACTGCAAAATTAGAATGAAAGTAAACCTCCTACCAGAAAATTTTCAGGAAGTGTGTTTGCATGAATAATGTGGATTATTGTAGGTTTCCAAGCATTAGGAAAATATTTTTTCTGCCGTGATATAAATTGCAAAGCTGAAGCAGCAGAGGAAACATGCACAAAATGTCATTTTTAAGCACAGCTCAAGGAGAATTTTCCTGAACTTTTAGAAACATATAATTAATTCTCTGCTGTGTGTAAAATGTGGCTGTTTCTGAGTTCCCAATACTAGCAAATCTGTAACAAATTCTGCAACTTTGAAGATACTAAAGAATATGGAAAAAGATTTTTTTCCCCTAAGTGTGAAAGATGCAAGTTAGTATCTGTAAAAAGAGGTAAATAAATTAAAGATTTTCAATTTTCAAAACCTCTTTCTACATCATGTGATTTATTATATTCAAGATTGGGTTCTAGCTGTCAGGAGGTCTAATTTATTTATGTTTAGCATACTAAATAAAGAACATGAATCACCAATTTCTCTGAGCTTTGATCCTGTAAGGTCATGTAAGTGCCACTTTCTGCAAAACTTAGCAAATCAAATGCAATACAGTTTGGTTAGTCTGATGCCACAAAATTTGAACAATTTAGGTTTTATGTCTGGAATTAATTATAGCCCATTGAAATAATGAAAATCTTACGGTAATGCTGATGGGACACATTGGTATCCTGAGTGCTTTAATTTGCTGGAAAACAGCTTGAGCATTGACAACATGCTCTAAGATTTTTCTGTTTTGACCATGATGAACCAGACAGGATTTCTGCAGACAACCTGTTGCGTCTAAAGGTGGTTTGCTGAACTTCAGCATAAAAAATCCAGCTTTGGCAATAGTGTCAGAAGGGTCATCTCCATGGACTCTCTCAAGAACTACTGGGACCAGATCATCTTCTCCATACATTTGCCAGGAAGTATTCTGAGACTGTCTTCTGTGATTATTAGCGAAGCCTAGGAGACTTCCTGACTTAATTAGGGAATATCATAAGTAGCTAGATACAATCCCAGTTAACATCTTTTTATGCAAGTGAAAATAAAACTTAAAATATATGACTTGGGAACTGCTGATTCTCAGGACAGTCTGTATTCTGCTAATAATGAATTACTTTTTTTATGTGTAGCTTTATTGTAAGAGTCTGCACAGATTTTGAAGGTCAAAGTATTTCAGATGAGATAGGTAAGAAATGTTTTCTATTCCTATAACTTACCCTGTCCTGCTCCATTTCAGATATATTTCTTTTCCTACACTTAGAAAGACAATAGGAGTAAGATCCTCCTAAGGCAAGAAAATACAGTTTAAAAAGTTATTTATGTATGTACATATATAAATATAGATTTTATATATATATATATGTAAACGCAAACCTTTTATTACTCACTTAAAGGATCTTTGTTTCATTTTAAGTAATTTTTAAAATAAAACCAAGAATGTACCCTGTTGGAGAATGTTCTGGTTTGGAAAAATAATAAATTAAAGGGACAGAAGTCCTGTACATATATGGTCTGTCAATGAAATAAGAAAGCCTAAATTACACATCCTGCATAATTTGGATCAAAACCTAGTGGGCTTTTAAGCAGACAGGCACTTAAAGCATGTATTAATTTTTATTGGAAGACTTGCTTAGGTTAATTAATTATAATACAAAATGAATTCTTTACTATTTTCTTTCTAAATAACTAATTTATTTATTTGTATCCTTTAGTGCTGAAAGGTGAATTACAATTAGATTCATTGAAACAGAAAGGAGCTGTTAAGAGGACCCTGTTCTTTGATTACCATCAGCCACATCACTACTTCTCCATTGTGATAGAAAGACAGAAACAACTCCATTGCCAGGACTTCCTTGTTTATCTCAGAGTAAGTTGTTTAAAATATTTTGGACTTTCATTATTGTTTGAGTAGTACCAGGGATTTAAAGATAATAATAAAAAGGAGTCACTGGAAAAGGAAGAATAATTTCCAAAATTACAGAAATGGGATACAAGATAGACCTCATCTGCATGTTCAGTATGGCCAGAGCATACTGCTACCTTGAAAAAATTCCCTATGTAAATCTTTGGCTCATCTTCTGTCAATATAAGTAGAAAAGAAAGACTGATTTTGAATAGCGTAGAATTTCTCTGTGTAAAAATACATTCATTTATAAATATAGATTTTATTCTGATCAAATACTGCACCTTCTGATACAAAAATGCAAGACTGCTATCCTTTCCTGGTATTCCTTTATTTTTTTAGTATTCACTGTGCAGTAATAAACTAATCATATTAAATATCATGCCAGTTCAGGTTCAAAAGATTTTAAGGGAGTCTTACCAGAAATATTGGCCTAAAATTCATACATTTTAAAAATATTTTAAAGATATTTTAAAATGTTTTTAGAAAAACTAAAAGTATGGAATTGAGGTTGTAAAGGAGAAAGGGTCAACACTTCCTCACTTGCAGGTGGGGTTACCTCATGCAATTCAAGTAGGTTATTCCAAGTCGGATCCAAGAAATGCAGTGGGAGGTGAAATGGAGAAGTTTCAAGCACTCTGTAAGGATATATCTAGACAATAAAGGTGGTTGAATTTTACCATTGCTAATTCTTATAAATTCTTGCTAACTCTTATAAATTATGGTACAAACCAGCAATATTACCTCCACAAATCCACACATGCCCTACCTCCATTTCAAAAGGAAGGGGGGCAGTAGCTGATAGGAGTTGGTTCTGTGTGTCTCTCTTAAACAGCTTCATTTTAGGCTAA
Source organism: Leptocoma aspasia (assembly GCA_013399835.1). NCBI lineage: Eukaryota > Metazoa > Chordata > Aves > Passeriformes > Nectariniidae > Leptocoma > Leptocoma aspasia. The sequence goes on along the minus strand of VXAX01002958.1, from coordinate 135,451 downwards.
TGCTTTGAAAAATTTCTGAGTCTACTCAGCTCAGCCAGCTTCTTCCAGATGTGGGGCTGTGGAGGCAATGTGTTCTGGGCATTCCAATTACTGGTGAGTCACTTTGCTTTCCTAATGACACCACATGCAGCCAGAATTTGGCCAGCATCTGTCAAAGATCCATGTATTTACCTTCATTAAAGACCACATCTTTACCTTCAGAAGTCTGAATCTGTTGTCTTACCATACCAACTGAAATAATCATAGTAAACCATTGGTTTTTATTATGTGATTGTTACTTACAGGATGAAACTGAATTTAGAGATAAATTATCTCCCATCAATATAAACTTCAATTATAGTTTGGATGAGTCCAATTTTGAAGATAGTTTGACTGTGAAGCCAATGCTGAACTATTACCAGAAAAACTCACTAGCAGAGCAGGTATGAATTTTGCATATCACATTTTCTGTATATAAACATGAAAGCATTTACAAATATTATGTGTGTCATCTTCCTTAAAAGAATCATAGCCAGAAATTACATGACAGGGATTTAATTAATAGAAAATGTAGATTTTTTATAAATAGAACCAACAGGCCTTTCAAGTATTTCCAAAACTTTCATGTGCTCATAGTTTAGATTGTCTTCTAGAATATGTAAGCCAAGTTAGTGTGGGAAAGGGCCTGAAGATTATATTGTTCTGCTGAGGACAATTTGACCATCTAAATAGTCTCCAACCTCCGACTACCACATGAAAAGGAACCTATAGAAAGGAGAAAAAGATTTAATTCACTAAGGCAGTGCTAGTGATGTTTAAGACACTTAGGTTAGCAATATTTAATGAAGTGATTTGGACCTTGAGGCATGTACTAACTGTATTATAATTTTTTACTTTGCAATGATACAGGCTTACATTCTGGTTGACTGTGGGGAGGACAACTTATGTATTCCTGATTTGCAACTTTCTGCAGTGCCGTAAGTTAAATAAAATACATCATGCTGTATATAAATAAAGTCCAGACACTGCTAACTGTTGCAACAGAATGAACTATGTACAACATGGTTCTGTTGTTTACTGTAGCTAATCACTCTTACCTGATTTCCAGATTTTAATTTGTGCATCCATTTCAGCTATAAAACCAAGAAATGGAGAAATATACACTTGCAGACCACATTCATGATGTTTAATGGTTATCACAGAAAATACAGGTTGCAGGTGTTTGTTGGGAATGGTTCTAGTTCTCTGGAAACCAAGAGATGATACAAGTTATTGTTCATAGGATGTTTTAAGGGGTTTTTTTTATTTCAGTGTGCCTGTGACTTTGGACTTGGACACAATTGTCCTGAGCTCAATATACAGTGAAGTAAATTAATCTCAAAATAAAATTTTCAAAACATGGCAACAATTTCTCCTACGGAGGGAGAAATATGCCAAGCAGGACAAGTGGGAAATGTCTGGGAGTTACCTGACTCTTGTCAGAATCAGTCTGTAGCTGTGAAACAAAAGGGCACGGTGCCATTGCAGGTCTCAGGAGAATTTCTGTCATTGTCGGTATTACAATGGACATGAGGAGAAAACTACCATCTTTGTGTCCTCCAGAAAACAATCCTGATGAGACCCCTGTGGCAAGTGATTCCTCCACTACATACTTCTTGCTGTTTAGAAAGTAGTCAGGCTCTGAAATTTTATACCAGTTACTTTCAAGTTTTGTGGTAGTCCATTTTGGCCACGGTGGTGTTTTCTCTTAACCTCTTTTCTACCCAAGCTGTTGCAAAGTATACCAGGTACTTTTTCATGTGGTCATTTTTATAGAAAATGTTTTATTTTATGTTCACAGAGTATTTTCCAGAACAGATGCTCTGAGAGCAAAATGTCCTTCTGCTTTATTCATATGTAAATCCTAATTGTGCATGTTTAAACTCCTGACAAGTAGTATGTTCTATACAGGGATACAGATCAGCTAATAATTGGAGAAGAAAACTGTGTCATGCTCATAATAAATCCAAGGAATGATGGGGAAGGAGCCTATGAAGCTGAGCTACATATAAAGATTCCGCCTGAAGCAGATTACACTGGTGTTGAACGCAACAACAAGGTAAAATAAAATCAAGATGTTAGCGATAATGAAGCAGACAACTGAGAGCAAGGATAACCTACATAGGCTGTACCAGCTGAAAGCAGCACGTAAAGAGGTTCCTTTCAGGAAGGGAGATTCCATCAACTCTTAGTTATCCTTGTTTGCACAGCCCAAGGTAAAGATAAGCCATGCCTCCAAAAGATGGGAAGGACAGAATGATTCTGTTCAAACCCAGCACAGGTTCAGCCCCCATTAACTTATTTATAATACTACACAAATACTGTCACATTTCTTCTAGGAATAGAGGTATTCACATAATTCAGATTTTGAACCAGTAAACAATACCAGTAGCAGAAAGTAATACTGCCAAATTCCCTTAGTGCTTCCAACCTGGGATCCCATGGTACCAACTCCCAGCCATGGTTAATGAGCCCTGCTGACCCCCAGACACGTGGACACTGCTGTATCCTCTCACAGCACACCAGTATTTTACCATTATTAAGGGTGTCCCAGTCTTCAATATCCTGAATAGTTGGACATTACTGCAGTATAAACTTGACAAGGTTTCAACCCTTGTTGTCAATTCTTGTATGTTATGAATGGACCAGAAATGCAATTAAAATGTAAAATGTGCCAGTGTTCACAGAAGGACTAATGTTGACTGAAGTCCTGCTGAGCTGTACTGAACATGCAGTGTTTTTCCTTTTTGGGTCTGTTTGTTTTTTTAAGAGCAAAGATGAAACACTATCCTGCAAACAAGCAGAGTGTTCATGTATTCTCTGTTGGACAGCAAGTCTGAATCGCCTCCTCTGCACATATATCTCCCAAGCTGTTGCAACATGACCCTGCTTTTTTCTGTTAGTGCCTGGAATGTTTAAAAGGGCCTCAAGGGTGAGAGTGGGAGAAAGCAAGTTAATTTCCTTTCTGAAGGCAAATGTTTTTAAGGAAGTTGAAAGTAACTTACAAGGTATTTCCTTATTCTCCTTCTGTCAGTGACTTTATTAATGGGCTTCTAACCTAGTTTGAAAAAAATTACAAGAAGTAATGCTATCATCAAAGATGATAGAAAATCTCTGCAACCTCACATCGCAGCAGCATATCTTAAAGACACCAGCATTTTCCTGCTGCTGGTTCCTTTTGTTCTCTTAGCAAAGCCTCTGGTTTTTTTGGACTGTAATCTACAAAACTAAAGTTCTCTTTAGTATGCTACAAATGTTTACCTTTTTCCTTTATTTCTCTTTAGAAATCTTGTGCTGTTCTTTTGGACGTTACTGAGGTGTCAGAGGAGGCACTGATTCCAAAACCCAAGCATGTATTAGCACATATCTATTATTTGAAGGACCTGGTGGTGGTAGTAGACAAGAGGCTGGACATGACTTGCACTCCCAGCCCAGAAAGCCAAACGTGTCCTGGGCTGCATCAGGCCTTCTAGTACCTGAAGGGAGACTAAAAGAAAGACAGAGAGAGACTTCTTACACTGACATGTTGTGACAGGACAAGGGAAAATAAATTCAAACGGAAAGAAAGTAGGTTTAGATTAGATATTAAGAAGATTTCTTGGTTGTGAGGGTGGTGAGGCACTGGAACAGGTTGTCCAGGGAAGCTGTGGATGCTACATCCCTTGAAATGTTTAAGGCCTGGTTGGATGGAGCAAGCTGGTCTAGTGGAAGGTGTCCCTGTCCACAGTGGGGGGCAGGGGTGAAACTAGATGATCGTTAAGGTCCCTTCCAATCCAAACCATTCAATGGTTTGGACCAGAGAGAAATCATTCAGAACTTTTTATGATTTTAGGAAAATTTTAGTTTCATAGTGCCAACGAAATAGACTCACGGAGAAAGGAAGGAAATAATACGTGGGAGATCCTGGTGCTTTGGAAGAATAAAGAGAAGCTAGAATGGGTTGAGAAAGAGTTTTAAAGTTAGAATACTTTTTCTTTTTGGGACAAAATTTTAAAAACCCAGGAAACACAATACAACTACTTCATTCTTTTCAGATTTTGGGGAAGATAAAAATGCCTTTCTGACAAATCCAATTCTCAGTCCTTGTAGATTTATAAAATAACTGCCTTCCTTTTGTCCACATTTACTTAGCTCACTCCCACACATAATTTATTTCATATTCTTTGCTTTTCATACTTACTCCATTCAAAAAGATGTCATCATGTTTTTTCTGAGAAGGATCAAAGCATTAGTCCTACTTTTTACATCATTTTTAGTGTCTTTCTTTCTGCATTTCAAGGACCATTTTCACAAGGATTACAAGTGGCGCTGAAAGGAAGTTTATTCTTCCTATTGTTTTTAAATGGTAAATGTATATTCCTTAAAACTATGTTTTTTGCAATATTATGGTTCCATTAAGTAAACTAAAATATTAACTTCTAAGTGCATTTGGAAAAAAAATTGATACTGTAAATTTCTTCTAAAATTTTCTAAATGTAAATTCTTCTGTTACTAGGATGACCAAATTCTTAGGGGTCATAGTATAAATGAGTATAAGTGACTATAAATGACAGGGACTCAATTCATCCCACTTACACGGCTTTGAGAAAATACAGCAATTTGAACTGACAAGATAACAGAAGAAATTATCACACTGGATGCAGGAAACACTGAAGTATATGGAAAAAAAAGGTCTGCAGGCACTTTTTGAGGCATGGCCTAGAGGCGAAAATTACAGTTTTCATGTCAGTAGCAGTGGAGTCAGGATTTCAGTGCTTATTTTTGTGTTTGTGTTGTATCCTGACAATGGGGCATGTGTGACTGCTCCTGAAATATACCTAATTTAATGCAGACCAATTTCAGCAGACAGGTAGATTTATGGTAGAGCCTGTTGCAGTCATGTTCTTAAAGCTCTGCCTCTAGGATTGCATTTCCTCTTGGTTGCATCTGTGTTTACAGTCCTCTGTGTAGCTGTTTTTCTCCAAACTGCAGAATTCCTGGTATTAAGGCAGAGATAAGATTCTCCTCAGAGCCAACAAAACAGGTACACTGAGACAAGAATAAGTGAAATGTAATCAGCTGAATAAATCACTTGATAAATTTCTGATGGAACTGAAATATCTGTAGAATCAAATAATTCAAGTACACTGTCATAATTTCAAAGTGACTGTATTCATAGAGGATATTTGTCTATTGTGGGGCTACTCTGGATTTAGTCTATCTAATAAAGAAGCACACATTAAGCGCTTAATAGAGAAACACCTTAAGTACATCCTCTCCAGCCCTGCTCTTTTTCTTTATTTCATGTTAACAATGTATTGTGTTATTTTATTTCATTTGAATTACACTTAGAAGCTGATGAAATCGAAAACTTAACTGAAAATTCACTTGTCTTCTACTTCCTCCCTTCAGCTTTATGCAATATAGCGTTTGACCTGCCTCAGCTGGCATTATCTTCTTATCTCAGATCTGATTCTGTAGAATATTGCACACAGACTGTGCAACTGCATAAACGATGAACAACATTTTGCAGAAATGTGATCATATGCAAGTGGAGAGGCAAGTGAATGTGTGTAATCTTTAAGTTTGAGGTCAGGGACATGATTTTGGAGCTTCATTGATTTCTGCAGATGCTGATACTTCATTCAGTCAAAAGCTGCGGATTGAAATAGAACGACTTTAAATGAAGCAAAATGTGGTTTTCATCAGTTGTATTGTAGAAACACTTAGAAGGTCCAGAGACCAGGTAAATGAGAAAATTACCACAGCTTCACTAGTTCCTGGAAACCCATTGGCTTGCAATAACTGTTCATATGCAGTAGGTGTGAATTTACTGAAATTAGCTGCAATGAAGGAAATATAACCACGTTGTATTACCTGATATTTCCAACAGTAGTTCCAGAGACAGTAAAAACTGCTATATGGTACATTCTTACACTACAGCAGTCACTACCATGTCTGTGTGTTTGAACCTCCAGTAACCTGAATACTGTGCACTAATCCTTTGTTCCGTGACAAAGAAATCATTCAGAGCTTTTTATGATTTTAGGGAATTTTTAGTTTTATAGTGCCAATGCAATAGACTCATGGAGAAAGGAAGGAAATAATACATGGGAGGATGTAGGAAAAGGAAGGAAATAATACATTGTTCCATGACAGAATTGCCCATATTGAACACCTCCATTCTGCCTTAGTAGCAAAAGCTGGGACCCAAATTCTTATGGAATAATTAGTAAATCGGGCAAAAACAAAGCACTAACAGATACTTGTTACACACCGAAAACATTACGAATTTTGGCAGAACTGCCTCTGCTCAGGCTGGAAACTGCAGAGTGGTAAAAATCACATCCAGACAAGTATTGCAATGGATAAGCTCTGAGCCATTTCCCCCGTGCTTTTCTGAATAAAGCATGGCATCCTAAAATAAGAAAAAGACCTGGAACATTCTTGTCTTACATGGAAATTCTTAGACTGAGTACATTGTGGCTGGCTAGATGAGACATGGTTTGAGCTTGGTGAAGGCACAGACTACTTTTCATACATCAACTAGGTGCATACATATACATCAGCTAGAAGATGGTGCCTAATCCATCCCCTTTTCCTCAGAAAATAAAATTGGAAGGTGATGGTAAAGGAAAGAGGAAGTTTTTTACTTGCCTGTTGTATTTAACTGTTGTGGCATCAATTAGTAATTCATCACTACAACCACAAAAAACACTTTCAGGTTTGTAGACTGCCTGGATTACTTAAAGCATCCAATCACTTTCTAGTTAAAATGCACCCTGGGAGCACATGTGTTAATTGTTGGGGTTTTACTTCTGCTCAAGACTGCCAAAAAAACCATGTGTTGCTACAGAAATGTGAATTGCTACCAGTCAAGTAGAAGGGCTTTGTGGCAAACCCTTCCATCTGGTTGAGTTACATGTGAATGCACTGATAGTGAATGACACTAGTAGGTGTCAAGTCTCAGCTCTTGCTAGCTTCCTGCTGGATTTTCATTTTCCTATTTTGTACTTAATCACCTCAAAAATGTGATCAGTGCAAAAATAAAGACAGCAAATATTATGGAAGGAATTCTACCACAGTTGACCCTTTGTCACATCTTCATACTGCACAAATTAGCTTTTGTGATGCTGGTCAGATAAACTCTGCACCATTAATCATTTTTAGTCTAGGAACATAGCCTCCAGATTGCAGAAGAAGTACTTGAAAAATTCTTCTATTTTCTCAGCCTTTGAGAGACAAAAAAAAAGTGTGATAAGGGCTTATTTACTCTGTGCTGCTGGTATATGATACAGCATCTTTAAAGAAACTGCCAAATATCTAATATAAATGAAATAATATTTAGTATTTATTTCTAACTTTTAGACCTCAATTTCAACCCCCCTCCCCCAACAAAAACAAAGCTATAAACCCACACATCAAGATCAAATGGACAATTTTCCAGACAAGTTTGATTCCAGCTGTGTTAAGACCCTCTTTTCTCCCATGTGTTGCTTCCCACCTCTAATTAACCAGCTGGAAAGAGTGTAAAAATGCTTCCCTCCCAACCCTACAGAGGCTTGGGAAGGCTATTAGTGCACTGGACATGCTGTGTAACAAACTTTGTTTCCTCCTAGCAAACTGTAAAAGTGTCAGTGTACAATGAGGTGTGTGCTGAGGGCATACTTCACACGGGCTCTGTTTAGGACATGCCCTGTCTTTTCTTTTAATCTCGGGAAGTTATGAGGACAGCATATCCATGCTGGCTTTTACAGATAGGGCAAATTGGTCTGGAGATTTCCCAGGTCTTTTTATATAAAGGGCATGAACTTGTTCACACTTCGTCGTCTGTGAGAATCACAAATCAGTAGAAAGGTAATGCAACTTGCTGCATCCTGCTTTTACAAAGCTGGTTTAGTCTGCACATATATGGCAATGCCTTCATTTACTGAAGGTGTCAGAGAGGAAAACAGAAAAAAAACCCCATTTTATTGTTTTGCCTGATTCTGTATCTCCTAGCTTGCACTATTTTATAGCTGTTCCTCCTTTTGTAGAGTTTGTTTTGTTTACAGATGATATTACTAGTGATAAAGATTGCTATAAACAACAAAAACCTTTATATCTGATAATGTGAAAGTCTATCTCCTTTGTTGCTAATTTATAAACACAAATAACAGTTTATGTTTTTACAGAAGTATGTAACATACTAAGTATTTTACCACAGATTGGAAAACAAAGATCTAGAATTGATCTATACTCAAGTTTTGCCAATGTCAGAAATTTGTTATAGAGACTTCTTGTGATAGATAACACTGTAATTACTGTGAGACCTATTCTTCTCTCTTTGTTTTGCCTACTCTTTATTTCTCTGTTGAGTCATTGTGGCTGTAGGAATGATTCACCACAACAAAGCAGTATGGTAAAACTAGACATAGAGTGATCTCATCATGATTCTTAAGGTACTGGGAAACTATCCTGTTTGTTTTTCCCTGGCATCAGTTTTCCCCCGTTGTCTGACAATAACCAGCTAAATGTTTTGATAGTGCACTAAGCAGGTGTCCGAAATCAAAAGAAAGGTCACAGTCAAAAAGGCATCACTTTCCCAACTGGATACATTTCACTGTGATCTCTGACCTCTATATTGGTGTCCTTTTGTTGCAGGCACTGCGTGTATTGAGCTGTGATTACAAGATGGAAAATGAAACTAGAATGGTGGTTTGTGATCTTGGGAACCCCATGGTGGCTGGCGCAAACGTAAGGGAAAACCAGATGCATTTACTGATTTTTATCTAATTGAATTTTAAAGGAGAACAAATGGAAATTTATTCAATTACCAGAATGTGTCCCAATAAGCAGCACATAAACCAAATTATTTACCTGGACAAGAAATTGTTGGTGTAATAAGAGGCAGAACAGTGCTTCTGAAAAATTAACAATTTGTTTTTGTGAAAGATTAATTATGCTAGAACTTGGTGTTTATGTCACTCAAAGAAAGTGAGAGTGACTCAATTTATCACTATTATTTCATTGGAAGCTGCACTAGTATAATGAGAATTCCAGTCTATAATGTGATCGGTTTATTTCTCCCTTTTAGTATTCTTTCTACTTAAAATATATAGATACATGTTTAGTAAATGACAGCTTCTTCAGTCTGATTCTCATCTTGAGTGCATAAGGGTTATCTTACCAGTTTCTATCACAATTTATGTCAAGGAAAGCGTATTTGGAGTAAACTTTGGCTTTAAAGTTATTATTTTAATTGTAAAGATCTTCCTAAGACAGCCTCTCATAAATCATACTACACATTAGATGGAATGATGGTAGCCTTTTTTGGACAAAAGCAGAACTGTATAATAACTGATGATGAACACTAGATAGGGATAAACAATAGGTTTGGAGATTAAAAATTCCACAATTGTCATTCTTTGTCCCTATTTCATGACAAAACAACCCAGAAAATCCTGGAAGTGTTAAATCCAGGAATGTTCAGCTATGGATGCTCTTGCAGAGGAATTTAATGTTTCTCATAAATTCATAAGGTATATGAATATTTAACTAAAAGAAAATAATCCAAATATTGATACTTAGTTTAAAAACTGTCCTAATAAAAACGAAGCAGTCAACAGCATAAACATATATCAGGAATAAATAACAGCTTTTAATTGAAAACTACTACTGTTTGAATTTCATACTGGACCTATGGCTTTGCAAAGAAACCAAAGCAATTTCTTTAGTATTTTCAAAATACCTACTTATGTTTATCCTATGGAAGATCAACATTTCAATCTTCAGCCTCTCTACAGAGGAGGGCTTTCCTGGCCTCTTTTAATCTTCAAGCAGTTCATGTCTGACCCTTGATAGAGGAACCAAATGGGTCATATCATTGGAGATTGGGACTAGAGTAAGTTTCTTTGGATCTTTGGGATAGCCTTAGATCAGCCATAGAACTTTAGAAAGTGGGTGAGGGCAGGTGTGTCATACAGTCATCTGCTTTCTCCTTGCATGGTCACAGGCAGTCCCAGAGATTCTTTGGGACTACAGGGAGGTGGAAACCATTGAAAATTGGACTCTAGGTGATGGACCTCCTGGGAAGAAGAATCTTCCTGGTGAAGATCCTTCTCCATTGAACTACTTGGAACTAGAAATCTGAAGAGATTACTGTAAACATTTTCTGGGAAGGACATAGACAAGAAGGCCAAAAGATTTTGTAGGTTTTGTTCTATTCTACTTAATGAAAATCCTAAAAATAAAATAAAAGTAATTGAAAACATTTCTGAGGAATGGAAATTTCATAATGGGATGATGGGATGCAATGACAGGCCAAAGCGTGAGACAAATTCCAATTCAAGGCCAATAATTTCTTGTATTAAGAAGACAACAACTTTACTTATCTGCTTAGTAGTTTCCTAGTTAATATCAAGGCAGAAGCAAATTCTCAAGATACAGACAGAAGTGGACAAGAATATTGTGGGTGATTGGGATGCAGTGGAGTAAGGCAGGAGGGCATGAAACCCCTTGGGCTGGAAGAGAAAAGGAGAGAGACACTAACTTGTATACCAAGAAGGAAATCTTTGTAGTTTGCATATTGTCATAAGCATAAGCAATGGAAAGGTCTGAGTGTAGAGGTGTTAGACTACAGACCATCATACTCCCTCTTTGAATTCAAAGCCTGTTTCTACATCATCCTTCACCCAAAGTGCTAGCAGTGTGAAGACTTCAGGAATATCATTTGGTGGCCACTAAAACATTACTACTCTCACCTGTCTCTTTATGAATTTTCACAGCATAACTAATCTTTCTTTCCTTCAGAATCAACTCTAGGACTGTTGTAAGTTCCATTACCAGATACTCCTAAGCAAACTACTTCATAAAGAGGGAAGTAGAAGAATAAAACAGCAGGGTTCATAACATATTCAAGGGTTTTCTACTTTATAACAAAATAATCCAGCCCTTTAAAATTGAGGCTAATGAAGGTAGAGCATTACGAAGCCAGATGGCAACACTGTTTGATTAGAGTAAGTGAAATCTTAAATCCTAAATTTATCTTTGAAGCCAACTCTCCTGGAAGCTCAGTAAAAGTGAAAGGGCTTGTGTTTTTTCAGTCCAAACATATTTGTGATGGCAAATGTACTTCCAAAAGCAAAATACCAGCCCTTTGTACAAATTCCATAAATCTCAAAAGGTTGCTCTGATCCATGTCCAGTTTTACAAAACAATTCTGCTCTGGCAGGAGATCAATTATTCTCAAAATACTCAGTCAGAAAGTGACTCTTTGTGGAAGTTGTGAGTGGGAAGGAAGGGTTAGGTCAAAATTGAACATTCCTAAAACTCTTTAACTATTGAGTCACCTTAATCACTTGCCAGCACCCTGAAATCCTAGAATTCTTGAGCTCTTGAAGATCAACTTCTGAGTATGAGGGTTATGTTGGGATTTTGTAATATAATCCATGTGATATTACTGCAGCAGACTACAGGGTTGTCTGACACCTCACGTCTTCAAAATGCATTATGTCATCTGTGTCCTTAAAATTGTTTACTGGCCACAAAAAAATACTTCACCTCCTCAGTAATATCTTTGAAGTTAAAAAAAAAGAAAAGATGGAAGAGTAAAAATGAAGATAAAAAGAATTGCTAAGGAAAACTTCAATGCCAAATGGCCCAGAATGCAAACTAAATGTCTGACAACATCTCACTGGCAAAGATTGCTCAACATACTTACTTATGACACTGAAATGGATCAGACTGACGAGATTCCTAATGCCTGTTCAGTGGCATTAGCAAGAAAATTCTAGTAGAAAAATCTAGAAGTTTATAGGAATTAATAGAAATAAGGTTAGAAGACTGGAGGCTTGGAAGATCTTGCCTATTTCTTGGTATGTACCAAACTGATTCTTCAAGAGCGCCAGTTTTATCTTTCTTATACACTGTAAGACACTTCAAAAAAAGCTACACCTCTGTCTCCCAACAGACTCCTAAATCCTGTCAAACATAATAGATTACAACTTACTAGTAATAGCAAAAATGTAATGTATTTCAAAGATACATGATGTTACAAACATGGAAATAATGCAATTTTAATGAAACTAATTTAATTTTGAAAATTTTAGGTAAAAATAAACTATTCTGACAAAATTTATGTCCTGCTAAAATAAGGATGTTTAGTAATTGCTAAGTTATAGGTTCAAGCAAGTTAAGCTCCTTTGGCCTCCGTGGGTTTTCAGCAAGGGCGTGTGAGCATCTTTGCCCCATTATTAGTAGCAATGCCAAGGGTTACTTGACATTAACAAAGTCATATGACTATACAAAGACAACAGCTGCAACTTATTAGAGTTGTACAGTAGGAGTGTGTTTCACTATTAAATAGGGGATTAAGCCTCAGGGGTGTAATAGATCATCAGAATGGCAGTTCATGTCTGCGCTGTCTGATGAAAATTTTATCTTTGGTTCATCAAATCTTTTTTCTGCTATAAGTGGAAACAAATTTATTTAGACTGGTTAGTAAAAACAGTAAGAGAAATGATGAGTTTAATATCTCGAAATTTTTGTCTAAAAGACTAAAGAAAGTCATTATATTTTAAAGGTGAATGGAATATCAGTAGAGTTGCTAGTATCATCTCCAAAAAGTGAGCTTAAAATTAAAAAGAGCTTATATCTCTATTCCAAGTCAGCTNCCCCCCGCCCACCAATCTAGTTAGACATTGGCAAAAATGAGGGAATGATGTCCTCATTTCCTGATGCCTTTTGATTAATTTCTCACAAGGATTGTTTCTCCACATGGAGAATGTGTTATGTGTTACCATCCTTTTTTAAAAAATGGAAGTACAATGTGCATGTTATCCTGCAAAAAATTCTGCCATCAGGCCAGATGGAAGGTAGAGGGGGAGTGAGAAGTTGTAGGAATTGCAAAATTCACATTTTGAAAATTACCAGATTTAAAACATGCAGTTGAAATAATTAAAAACAATAATATAAACATTGCAGTAGAATTTAATTAATTTAACATTGAGGGCAGATGGCATCTCCTGTTACTCACCTGCCACTTAGACACTGGGGCTGTAAATGTGTCCAACGAGAGACTCACAGAGACCCCACCATGGGTTGTTGTATATTCCCTCTCTAGTTATCCCTTCTCTCCTCTGAATAAATGTGATCTGCTTATCCCTGCTCTTCTTGCAAAGCAAATGGAAATTGTCAAAGGGAGGAAGCCAGGGCTGCTTAAACGCAAGACAGCACCAGTGGAAGCACTTACGTCCTTCAGTTTTGGGAACTGTGTGATTTACTCTCTCCTCTGGCCACTCACTCCAAGATGTGGCAAATTGGACTGTAAATATAACTTTGAAGCTGTATTCTTCTTAACAGAACTGCAATGGAAAAAAAAATCAAAGTAAATTAAAACTGCTGCTAATTTAGCCTTGGGTGCTCAGTCAGCCCCTCAACATCTAAAGCATCAGCACAGAGCTGCCAGACAGTGCAGGGACCAGGAAGCCCTGCAGACCTGGACAAAGGCATGCGTGGATGGAGGCAGGGATGAGACCTGCCAGACAACTGTTATTTTCTTTTGGCTTGGCAAAGCAAAGCAAAGACTGTCTGGATGAAGAAGGGCCCACTGCTGTGTTCTTGAGAGTGTGCTCCTCTATTCCTCTGATCCTTTCTCTCTCCAGCCAAGTTTTCCATCTGGTGACATGCAGAGGCAGGGAGGGTATTTTATCCTGAGAACAACTAGATGATGTTATTTCATAGTAATTTTAAAAAGCAACAATATCCAGTATAAGTCTGTGAAATGCAATGTTGAACAGTGCAGCTTTATTGATCTGGAGAGATCAACTGTTTCTAGTAACCTGTTGTTTTGTTTCTTTCTCAGTTCTCCACAGGCATTCGATTTTCTGTTCAGCATTTTGAAAATTCAGATTTCAGCATCAATTTTGAGCTGCAAATAAAAAGGTTAGATATTTTATCAAGAGCATGGTTATTTAAATTATGAATTGCTATTGACATATGAAGTTTATTATATATGATAAGGTCCCTCTTGAGTATCAATCATTATTTCAGGCCTTTCCAATGGTAGTTTATGTCAGAAGGATTTTTGAGATTGGAGCCTTGTTAGCTTTTAGGAAAATCAGCCTTATTTCTTTAAAATTCAGGTCAAATGGTTCTGTTCAATAATCCAAGGACCTTCTACAGATTTGCCAAATTTGAACTTTATTTTCTACTTCAGAATTAATAAACAGTAATTGCTTTGTAACAAAGGTGAATAGGTACAAATGTATCATGCTCTGAATTAAACCAGACATGCTTCTTCTTCACAAAAATTTAGAAAATAAAAGGAAAGCACTTAAAATCTGCTCAGCAGATTTACTGGCATGGAGGGAACTGTTTCAGTTTGTTGCAGGTGAACCTTCATAATTTTTCCATTAGATTCCTCCCCATTTGTGGGCCTCACATATTAATACTGTAGAATCTTGTGTTTTATGCTGAACAGTACTTCTTCCACAGAGACAAAAAAGCACAGAGTGAGCCGGGTTAGGATAACAGCAAAAACAAACCTGGGACTTTTTCAGTAGGTGGCAGGGCTTCTGCTCCATCTGTCCTCATCAAATACGTGCTGGAGTTCCGTATGGGGCCCTCTCTGCCCCACACACAGAGACTTAATTGCTAATGTCTGGCCTTTAATGAGGGCCTTGATCATGTTCATTATGGTAAATAACTGAGACATTTGAAATGTTTAAGTCATGTCTCCATAATGTAACCCTTGAAAGGAGAGGACATGCAGAAACTCAGGAAGGGCACAGCAGTGCCACAGAGGTCCATTATGTGGACTCACGTTAGGTGAGTCGCTTGGTCAGGCCTCAGCCCTCTCCCTAAAATCTGCCTGGGGATCATGCAAACCTGGACATGAGCTCCTCTGGAGAGAGACACATTTACCTTGTAGGTCCCCTGTCCATGCTACCATTAATTTCTTAATGCAAGCAATAGTTTTAAATGGTTATCCATGGCTCATGTCACTGCCCTTTTCATGTTGTGGAATTGAGGAGGTCGAGAGCTTTTTGGGTAGTTAAATCTGTCTAGGTAATAAAAGTTGAATGTAGGTAACTGTTTTTAAAAAGTGACAAAAATTTCCTGAGGAATAAGTCTGAACTTCAGGAGACAGCATCTCATGCTTCCTCCGTGAGTGTGACTCAACTAAAATGTAAAGGAAGGAAATGTGTTGGGCTACAAACTGCTGTGAAAATGCTGAAGAGCACACAGCTATTTAAAAAACAACAAAAAAGGAAAGAGTAGAAGAGTAAAATTTCTTGCATAAAGAATGTACCCTACAGTTAAAACTCACTGCTTTGTACATTCATTCACAAGCAGCAGGACAGTTTGTGTTTCTGTGTTCTTAGTGAACAGGTAAAACAATCCTAAAAGAAAAAGGGAGCAGAACTCCCTGAGGCAGAAAAAGGAAATTATCTAGATGGAGGCAAGAATACACCTGAATTTGAGTCTTACTTTAATTTACTTTACTTTACTTACTTTAATTTACTTACTTTAATTAAATTTAAAAGAGAGGACTTCCGTTTGCTTCAAAACATCAAGTGGAAAATAAGTATTTGGGTTTGCAAAACTGAAGTTCCTTACTTATAAGAAACAAGCAAGAGGCTGAGTAGTGTCTTGAAATCTGATTCCTTTTCTGATGTGGATGGTGCTGTGCAATTATGTGCCCCTTAGAGAGAGAGATGTCTTGGCACTTCTATTTAAACTATTTTCTTCTCTAAAAAATGCCGTAAAGCATGAATGAGGTTTGAATTCCAGATATGTGTGATCAAAATCTGTATTTTAATTCTACGGAAAGTAGGACAAATATGCAGATTGGAGAGCAGTTTATTCTAACAAAGTAGTGGTATAATAATTTTTATACTTTAAACAATTTTTGTACATTTATACTCAAAACAATGGCTATAGAGGATTACATAAAAGTTCAAATAATGGGAACCCATCAAATGGGTTTGAAGGGAATCTGCGTTATTATACAAACAAATTAGAGCTGCTCTTAATTTTAGCAATCTGTAACCAGAAAGCCTGGATCAAAGCAGTGTGCTCTTTACTCCTCAGGAGTCAGTCACTGGGAATGCTGACCTCCTCTGAATGTTTCCAATTGACTGATGCTACCCAGATGTGATAGCAGCAAAATGGGAGAGCAGTAGAAACTTAGTTTTCATGGAGCAAGGAAGACCACACCTGATTGAAAAAAATTTCCAAATTTAATGTCGTTAATCTCATAATTAAGTAAAATCTAAGTCTGTAATTACTTCACTATCTTCATGAATTTGAATCTGCAAACCGTTCTTTATAGGAATGGGCTATATTCACCGGAGGAGCCTTTTGAAGTAAGAGAAACTACCTTTATTACTAAGGATTTGCAATAAGAAAAGACAATAAGATGAGTGAGATCTCTAGATCCTAAACACAGAGATCTGTTTTTACTGTCAGGTGGTTTTAAAAATGTAAACACTCTAGACAGGAGAGGGAAGAAAATAAGAAAATGAAAGAAACAGTTATCTTGGTTCTTTTTCCCCAAAGACTCAGTCATGCAAAAGTCACAAGTTTGGAGAGTCATAAAAATAAATTTTATTCTAACAAGGCCTGTCTTGTTCATTAACACTGCCTTCCTCCAATGTACAAAACAAACTTTTATTCTATTAAGATGCTTTTATCTATACGGATAGCCAAGTTGTACAAGATATTCTAAGCCAAATAAATTTGTATCATCTTTTCATCATCACAGGATTCCTTAAAGGAAGCTTGAGTTGAAGATATTATTAAATATGTGATAAGCTCAAATAATACCCAACCTAAATACCAGTGTCCTACAAGACTGAAGAGTGCCAGTAGGACTCACATTTTGTAATATGCCCAGTGGGCTGTGTGTATTGAGTGATACAATAATCTAGAGTTCTGATATAAAACCTTTGTTAATACTTGTATATATTTTTTCCAGTTCTAACAAGATAAATCCTACCAGCAACTTAGTGAACCTCCATATCAACATCAGTGCTGTGGCTCAAGTACAGATCAGAGGGTAAGTATTCAATTATTTCAACTAATTATGATAACTACTTTTTTACAGAATCTTTCTGCATATGATAATCCCATGTAGTGAATCTTCTGGCATGTTATAAACCCACATGCCTTATCCATCTAGGACACCTTGGTCTTACCCCTGCAAGCCTTGCAGGATGGAGCTACTACAGACTTACTGAGTGTCTGTGCAAAGACAGCAACCTAAAGAATCTCACATTGTAGTAACACCAGTCAGAGCCAACATTTTATTTGGGCATTCAAATTGTGTGTGGATGTTACTAATATAAAATGCCTGCTTATATGTGTAGGTCTTCTTGTGCAACCACTTGGACACTTAATGCTGAATACCAAACAGAATCTACTGCTTTTATGGCTGGAAATGTGAAACACATTTTGGCAAGGCACATACTTCTAGAGAGCAGAGTGAGGCCTTTGGAGAAAGGATGAGTAAGAAATGAGTTATGATAAACTGCTGACACAAAGTATACCAAAATTAAACAAGCACAGGATATGATCAAAGATGATAATTTCTATCTCTGTTTTTACAGCTTAGTTTTGGAAATTATAAAATGCAATTAGGTGATAATTGCCAGCTGAACATGAGCCAGCACTGTGCCTATGTGGCCAAGAAGTCCAGTGGCATCCTGGCTTGTATCAGACATAGTGTGGCCAGCAGTGTGACATTGATCAGCCCTCTGTACTTGGCACTGGTGAGGCCATACCTCAAATACTGGGATCATTTTTGCACCCCTCACTGCAAGAAGGACACTGAGGTACTGGAGCAAGTCCTGCAAAGAGCAAAGAAGCTGGTGAAGGCCTGGAGCAGCTGAGGGATATGGGAGTGTTCAGCCTGGAGAAAAGGAGGCTCAGGAAGATGTTACTGCTCTCTACTAACAACTGAAAGGAGATTGTAGTGTGGTGGGAATCAGTCTCCTCTCCCACGTAACAAGTGACAGGACAAGATGAAATGGCCTCTAGTGGCAGCAGGGAAGGTTCAGTTTAGATATTAGGAAAATTTTCTTCACAGAAGGCATTGTCAAGCACTGGAAGAGGCTCCTCAGGGAAGTGGTACAATCACTGTCCTGGGAGAGACTGAAAAGACATGTAGATCTGGCACTGAGGGACATGATTTAATAGTGAACTTGGCAGTACTAGTTTTATAGTTGGACTCAATGATCTTTAAGATTTTTTTCCAACCTAAATTATTCTAAGATTTTATAAGAATATTAGAGTACCCTGTAAAATCTTGGAACTAGACTCCTATTCTGGCATCCTGGAGGAAGTCAGGAGGATGTCTTTTTAAAGCAAATAATTACCCCCAATGCTTTTTGTCTGGGATATTAGATTTCCTACATCTCCTCTTATGAAACTACAGCTCAAAAAAACCCCTAACCATTATCAGCTCTGCAAGGGTTGAACACGAGCTACAAGGCCCAGATTCACTTCCAGAGGCAGGCAGTGAGGCTTGGCTGATGCAAGAGGGGTAGTTGTCTGTTATGTGATGCACCTCAAGGGGCTGCCTTAGATGTAAACAAATAAAAATGCATTTATTTATGGGTTTTTTTAATTTATAAAAATGTATTTATTGTTGTCACTTCCAAGACAATATGACTACCTAGTGCTAGCAATAAGTCAAATAATTTTGCAGATCACAGAGAACATGTTTTCTGCTCTAATATTCAATCTATCTGCTCTAATCTGGTCTAATATTCAGTCTAAATGAGAGAGATTTTTAAAGGATTTTTTCACCATATTTTGTAAGTGTATTCTAGGTTAAGAAGACCCTAAAACTGGTGGAAAAATCAGGTGGAAAAAAAAAGCTGGCAGTCAAAGACTGTTTGGATATGTGTTAATTATTTTATTTCTGAAAAGGAGCACTTGAAAGACAACATGTTTAATAAGAACAGAAATAAGAATATTATTTCATTTTCTCTAGCTATTGGTGATCTAAGGAAATGAGCTGGATAGAAAGAGAGGTGAAAAATACAGAAGGTGTAATACAGAAGTAGAGGCTGAGGAAAAAAGACTCAAAGGTGTTATTTAATGGACTACAGATGTGTGAGAAAGTGTTGGGAGCCAGCGGCTGCCAGGGGTTATCATGGGTGAACACCCAGGCTAAGACTGTCTGGAGTTTTGGACTGGGGTAGTTATGGTTGCATACACAGGATTTCCCAGTAAGGGTTGCTTCCAGTGCTGTGGATTCTATTTTTTTTAGTGAAGTCTCTCCTCACTTTAATAAAAAAGTCTTATAAGTGTTTTATTCTTTTCAGACTCTTCAGAAACTTTGCCTCCATCATGCTTTTTCTGTGCCATAGTGTGTTCCTTTTAATGAAATGTTCTGTAACATGTAAACAGATAGACCAAAAAATGACCACAAAATCCTCAGTTCTTATGAGCTTGGTGATAAGTGGAAAAAGTTGCTTGAATTGCTGCCTGGAGTTCTAAGAAACAGGTTATTAAATACAGAGGAATTACTTAATTGAATGACTTCCAGTTGCTTTCCTCTTAAGTATTTTAGCTTCCTTATTAGCTATAGCATTCCCAACTGCTTTGTTGACAGATTTTGGTGATTACTCAGAGAAGCTAAAACATGCAGTTCCAAGGGAATTGCTCACTATTTCCTAGATAAAAATAAAAGAGAGACTGTGTCCACATTTGGACTGAAAAATATCTTGCATTAGTTTCTTTACTTCTCTTCCGAAAGTTGCACAGAGTGGAACTGGATGCATCCTACATTTTACTGAGGAAAAGTAAGTAGTTATGAAATTGTGCATATGCATGCATGCAGATATGCACAGTGGAATCATGCAAATACTTCTGTGAGAAAGGAAGAAATCTTCTTCAATATCCTCTTTAAAATAAAATTAACATAACTCCTTAGGTACTTCAATAAGCAGTTGCTTTGATAACTAAAGTTTGATTATTCTGCTTACCTTTTTTCGTCTATAAAAATGTAGGAGTTTTAGTATTGTCATTGTTATCTCCCACTGCTGAAAAAGCAGTAGAAGAATGAGGGATTCAGGAAGGAAGTACTTTGAATTGAGAGGATTTGGAGCTGGCAGAATTTTTATTGTATATCCCCATATAAGCCTTTTCTGTGGGCCATCCTTCATTTATCTTATTTTTCAGTAGTCTTGTGTCATGATAATAGTCACCTAAAAGTCTAGGAAAAATCCTTGTCTAATAAATCATTCAAATGTTAAAAATGTTCTCAAAATTACATGCAAAATAAAATAGTGAAAAGAGTGAATTTGTTTTTCATTTGACCTAATTTTGCTACTTTCATGTCAATAGCAGAAGTCCTCAAAATAACTGTAAATTTTGTTAAAATAAATGTTCTTTTATACACTACAATAATTTTAATTTAATGTCTACATTTATACTTTGCATTTTGTAATTCCGTGGATAAGAATACTTCCCTGGCATTGCAATAGAAAACACTGAGTTTTGAAACCTCATGTCTTCTTCTTTTTGTCTCTGTACAGTTTCTGATTTGCAGTTGTTTTGTGGTAGATTAAGGGTCTATGTGTCTTGGCTTTTGTAACAACACCCTGAAGCTCCTATTCTCCAACAGCAATCAATAATTAAAATTCATATTGGAAACAAGATTAATTGTGAAACTTAGGCTAAGTACTTACTCAGAAATGACTTTTTTAATGAATATGTTGAGTTTATTTTATTATTAGGGTTGGCTTGTGAATTTGTCCTCTGGTATACTTGTTGGTACAAACTGTGTGGCATTTTGAAGTCTGAGGAAGTATTAAGAGTTAGCAGAATACACCAAATTTCACAAAGAGTTGTACTTCAGCTGGATGGCATTAAGCTGTTCTCCTCTGGGATTTCTTGCTGCTTTGAGAAGCTGTATACTGTAGAAAATTTTATTTCAGTCATTTCATTAATTGTATGAGAGCTGTAATCCAAAATAGTTTGTTCCTTCCAATAGTATTTTTTCAGCATTTGCAACAAAACTATCCAGTCTTTTCTTCAAGGGGCAATCTGCAGCAGGGCCACTGCAAAGTGGTTAACATCAGTGCCTAGGAGTCCATCACGTTATTCAAATTTTACACTCTTAAAAAATTAATGATTGTTTTTTAACAGTTTTCTGTTAGCAAAACTCCAACTTTGGCAGAACCAACACTGAAATTTTATGGATTTTCTTTCAGCTAAAGACCTCATAAACCAGCAAAACTGAGTGAGAGTTGACCCTGGCAAAGAAAGGGTAATACCATTTTAGCACCACGAGCTACATTCAGTACCTGTAGGTGACAGATGTCTGTGCCAGAACTGACCTATCATGCTAAAAGAAATTCTTGGGATCTGATTTCCCAACTTCTGAACACCTGAGTGAGGTTTAGCTGGCATCTGAATGGGACCAGTACAATAAAATTCCAATTGTTATGGGAAATAAAATGTTTGTGATTCAAATAAAAATGTTAACAGAAGACTGCTTTCTTAAGGTCAGATAGAGAAGAAAAGGAAAAATAAAAAAGCAGCTGGAAAGATATCAAATATTAAGTCACAGTTTTCTTTGTTTATGTTTTATTTATGTGTTGAAAGTTGCAACAATATTTCAGGGAATGCTTTAACTACCACTCTGTTTGCAAAGCAGTTGGAAAGCCTGGAGCACTCTTTTAGGGTCTAGTCCTGAATTCTGTTTCTCAGTACACCAATTTCTATTATGACTTTATGGAAGTCACATATCTCCATTTCCCATCTGTAAGATGAGATAGGCTACTTTGAAGGTTTTTTAAAGGAATAATAGCAGACATTATAGAAATTTACAATCAGAATAGTTAAAGAAATATCTAAAAATGTATTCTAGGACATTAAACACCTACGGGCTTTAAATGGAAATAGAAAAATACATTTATTTACTCTGCTTTTGTGGATAATGTATTCAGGTATCTCATCAGTGAGAATTATATAAATGCCAAACAGATTGGATTTTTCTCCAAACAGAGCTACACCCTTGTCTGGAAAGGACAATCCATCACAGAAAGTACGACACTAAATGCCCACCCTCGGTCATTTGCAAGGATTGGGTAGTATTTTATGGAGGCATTGTAGCATTCACCTCACCTAATTCTAATTAATGTGACCAAATAACAAGCCTTTGAGGGCTCAGTTTTTTTATAGTGGTCATCATTTTTTTTCTAAAACTAATGCAATCAGTCTCTGGTAACAGTTACTGTATTAACCTGTTTTTATATTACAGATTAACCTGTTTTTATATTGCAGAGTGTCTCACCCCCCAACAATTATATTGCCACTTCACAACTGGGAACCCAAAGATGAACCCACAAAAGAAGAAGAAGTTGGTCCTTTAGTAGAACACATCTATGAGGTAAAAATTATGTATGTTTCCACAGGATTCCCCCACTGAATTCCTGATGAATTTGGTTTATTGTCTTTATCTGTAGCTAGATAAAGCCACAAATGTAAATACTCTGACTTCAGCACATGACCCAAATTTAATCTGGGAATTCACAACCCCATTATCTGTTCATGTGAGTGGAGGAGATATTAGTTTATGCTAGGAGTCTGTTTTAGATATTTAAGGGATTTATAAACATTTTGGGTGTTTGACAAGAATTAAAAACAGTCCTTAAAAGTGCCTTATAATCAATGTCAAATATCTTCTCATTAGAAGCTGTGCATGCTGTGCACTGGAAAAATGTTTTGTTTGACAATTAGCTAACTGAAAAAAAATAATGTAGACGTACATGTAATTTGTTACCTCACAAAATATTCTGTGGAAAATAACTCTTAATGTTTGAAGTACTCATGTTTTTACCTTGTACTTTTGTTGGGTTTTTTTTTATGGATGATTTGTCAATTAAAAGAGTTCAGCTTAGAAAAAGAGCATTGAGTGGACTGCATGGAATAGAAGCCATCCTTAGAATCTGATGGATGGTCTTTATTCTAGAGGGTAAAACAGAAGGCTTCACATATGGTTATAATTCACAAACTGCACTCAAGAAAATATAAACAACAGAGCTTAATCAGCAGCGTAAGATTAGAATTTGCATGACATACTAAAGTTTAATGAATACAACTGTAAAATAGAAATTATCATTTGTGAATTCCTCATCTTAACACATTTCTCTAAACTGAAAAATACTTCAAATCATCCTGTCTCAAGCATTTGGGTTGTTTGTGAAACTGTATTTGTGACTTCAGGTATATTAGAATAATTGCAGTGATTAGTTTCAGTTCCTAAGGAAACCACTTACATGGTTTATATCAGCAAAGTATCAAAAAGACCAAGCAGTCTCCCAGAACATGTAAGATTGAAAGGGCTTTTTATTTAGTTGTACCTAAAGGTCATCAGTCACAAAAATTATGTAAATTTAAAAAAAGGAGGTTCTCACATCTCTAGGAACTTTGTGTAAAGGTCCATGGTGTTCAGCTTCTTTAACTCTTCAAGCCCAGTGACTACGCATGTCCAGACTCCTGTTGTCATCAGTTATTTTCAAACTGTAAACAGATATAAGGAAACTGTTTTAATAGCCTAGATTTCTAAACTTTTATTATTTCTATCTTTGCTCATTTTCCTCAGAAAAAAAAAAAAAAAGTCCTGGGATAATAATTTAGGAAAACTAGTTTACTTCTTTTGAGAAAATTGAGATTGAGAGTGTTGAAAATATAGTTCTTAACCAAAGAATCTAGTTTAAGTTCTGCTCTGCCTTCTATTCTTGTGCCTTGAAATGTGATTCTTTTGTATTCTGAAGTTTTGGCTAATATTTTCAAGTATGATCTGTTAAGGTTCATTGTTCATGTTTCTATGGGGTTCATTTTGCTAGTGTGTTTTGGGTCGGGATTTTTTTGTACTTTTTTAGATAATTTCAGCTCTTCATATGTAGGAAAAAATGGGAAAAGTGATGGATTTCTTGAATACAAACTCAGATAGAAAAGACTTCTCTCAGATTTGCCATTGGCTTTGTGACTAATGTGGAGAGGTTCTTCTTGCCTACCTGCCAGAGATTCTCCATCAATAAAGTGATATTAATAAACTATACATCCTTCCCTAAATACTCTAAGGCTGTGTCCACTAAGAATTTGAAAATATCTGAGTGGTTGTTGAAACTTTTTTTTGTTACTATTTACTGCCTTGGAAAGTACTGATCGTATTTCTTTAACAGCTGCATAATATAGGGCCAAGTGCCATCAACAATACAGTTCTCCATGTTGGTTGGCCTGTGTCCAGTAGAGAAGAATTTCTTCTTTATATTCTTCACATTCAGACACATGGACCATTGCACTGTCAAACAAGCTCTCCTATTAATACAATGCAAATAAAGGTAAGTACTTTATTTCCATCCCTTTCTGCATTTTGATTGGGTTTTTTTTTCCTACACTTCACAATGGATGGAACTTTCTTGGGAATTCTTAACAGTCCAAGATCATTTCCCAGGGTATGAAGCCAGGTATAGTCTATAATATTTCTAATGTGAATGTTGTGTTGCTCAGTACATATTTGGTTTCTGTACTCTTTATATGAGGAGAAGGTTGTGCTCAATCCCACTGTCGATGTTACCAACAGAGATGTTAAAAATTGGTCTGGTCTAAAATGGTTGGTCTCCACACCAACCACTGAGGAACACCACACGTCGCTGGTCTCCAACTGGACATTAAGCCATTGACCAAAATTCCTTGAGTGTGATCACACAGCCATTCATTATCCCCTGAGTGCTCTGTCAGATCCATGTCTTTCCAGCACAAAGACCAGGATGTCATCTGGGATGTGGCAGATGCTTTGTCTAGGTGCAAGATGATGTCAGTTGTTCTTCCCGTATCCACCAACACTGTGACCCCACCATAGAAGGCCACCAAATCTGTCAGGCACAATTTGCCTTTAGTGAAGCCATATTGGCTGTCACCAATCACCTCCTCATTTTCCATATGCCTTAGCATAGTTTCCAGGAAGATCTGCCCCATGATTGGGCTGGGCACAGAAGTGAGACTGGCTGGTGTGTAGTTCTGCAGGTTTTCTTTTTTCACCCTTTTTAGAAATGGGGGTTATGTTTCCCCTTTTCCAGTCAGTGAGAACTTCACCAGACTGCCACAACTTTTCAGATATGGATAGTGGCTTAGCCAGTTCATCTGGCAGCTCCCTCAGGTCCCATGGAGGCATCTCATCAAGTCTCATGGACATGTGCACCTTCAGATCCTTTAGATGTTTTCAAACCTGACTACCTACAGCAGCAGTTCTTCATTCTCCTTTCTGTGATTTGGGCAGTGTGCCTGGAGCATTTGCCAGTGAAGACTGAGGCTAAAAAGTCATTGAGTACCTCAGCCTTCTCAATATCTTGGGTAACCAGGTCTCCTGTTTCCTTCTGAAGAGAACTTAAACATTTCCCCTCACCTACCTTTGAGTATCCATAGAAGCTTTTCATATTGTTTTTAACATCCCTGGCCGCATTTAATTCTCTTAGGGCTTTAGCTTTCCTAACCCGATCCCTGGCTGCTTGGACAATTTCCTGTTTTAATATCTGTGTTTGTGATGGCAGATACCCTCAAAAGAGCTTGGTTTGGCTCAAAGTCAGAAGATTAAGCAAAACACAGCTCTACATATTATCCCATCAAAAACAAGGTATCAAATTTATTAAGCATGACTGATTCCAGACATTTCTGGAGTAAATAACAACACTTCTCAAGTTTAAGCAGTAGCCTGTTAAACATCTTTCAGGAAGAGCTGCATTCCAAGTGCTAAAAATGCTCTACATCTTTTGCATACCAGAAGGGGTTTGAGTTTGGTATATCCAGTGAAAGGGGAGACAGCTTTCTAGTGATGAGTTTTCGTAACCTAAGGAGTTACAAGTCAAGTCTTTATCTTGAACAGACAGAACTACAATGCATACTTAAAAAGAGTAAAGGAAAATTGATGTCTACCAAATACAGTATGGCTAGAGTTTTGTGTTTCACCCAAGAAACCAAAGAGGCATTGGAATTCCACCCTTTTATTTAGTTTCTTTAGAGAAAGAAAAAGCAAATGAGTGATAGGAAACAGAAGATAGAAAATGTCTGTCCATTTTATACCCAAAGCACAGCAAGATTGGAGACAGGGAATTTTTTCTACGTATCTTTTCTACCTAATTTTTCACCTCTTTCTCAAAAGTAGTGAGGAGGAAGAACCTAAGGTGTTGCATTTTTACTTGCAAGCCTAGCTTCTCAAACTCACTGATCAGATCAGATTGCAAGTATGTGAAAAGGAGATTAGCATCCTCCCACCCACTGTGTTCTGTTTAAGATTGAATTAAGAAGCTGGGTAGAATACTGCCACAGTTCTTACTGACATTTTTGGGCAATGTGTATTTTTTATTTAATTTATTTTATTTTTTTAAGGTTTGCTCTTCCTTCTACTTGATAATGATTGTATCTGTTACATAAAAAGACTAAATTCTTGTGAACCTTGTGAGAAATTTTCCTGTAAGAATGGTCCTTGTGTTGTGGCAGAATATGGCTTTAGATGCTCAGTCATTATGGCAAGAAATTAAATATCCTTATTTCAGTTTTTCAAAGCATTGAACAGCATGAATACACAAATCAGGTTTCAAATATGTAATGCTTATCTATTGCTTCAGAGGACACAGAGACAGGCTTCTTCAAGTTTCATATAAACAGGATGCTTAGCTCAAATTTCCATATAAGGCTAAAGACATTAAATGCTGGACTTCTCTTGGATATCTGAGCTTACCTCTCTTAGGGCAGTGAGGGATTTCCCCTTTGAAATTACTCAGATTGTTCTGTTCCAATCAAAGCAGTATATTCCTCCCCACTGCTGAATTTCTTGTCTTGAAAAAAGGTTTTCTTTGAGCTTTGTTGTCTAGTCCACAAAGATAAGTCACACCTATGCACACAGGGGAAGACTTTTGTTTAGGAACTTTCCTGTAGCTTATCTTTCTATGAAGTCAGTGAGGGATGTGAAAGGATAAAATTATGAATCTTGAAAAAGGTGTAAAAAGGAGCAAAAGTACTTATCAAAGGTACAGAATGAATTCCAATGCAGAAGAACTCAGAACTCAGTACACTAAGACACTTCAGTCTAGAAAAGAGGTGACTATGCACAAATATGATCCTCAAAATGAGTAGTGTCAGGAAGAGCGTGGGTGTGGATTGACTGTTCTCTGCCTTTTCCTGCACAGGAACTGGGACATCTAATGAAGCCTGGAGAGCCAGATTCAAAACAAGCAAAAGGAAGTGATGGTTCATGGTGGCAGGTCTCAGGTGTCTGGAACTTGAGGCCAAAGGGAAGTAGTCAGGGTTAAAAGTTTACATGATTCTAAGAGGAAAGTAAACAAATTCCCGAAAGAGAAGTCCAGTGAAGATTAGTAAATGAACACAACCTTCATATAGATAAGGAAGTCCCTCATCTGAAAACATTCTGAAGCTGAAAGTTATTAGGAGAATATTGTGTATGCATGCCCCATTCTTACTTCCTTCTTACTCTTCCTAAAGGCAGCTGTGATGAGAAGAGGGCTCAGTTAGATTGCCTTCTGGCTTGAGACAATATTCCTGATGAGTTGTTTTTTTCTCCCAGACTGATGGTAAAAAGCATTTTTATGAAACCTGTACCTATAAATACCACTGTGGTAGAATATACAGACACACATGGTGCATTCTCAATAGCTGAGCACTGCAGTACCACAAGTGAGGCATCTGTCAGGGAAGCAGTGAAGTAACAGCAAAAATCCACCACATGTATAAGGTACATCCACCAACATGAGGGCAGGAGCTAACCCCTTCCAGAGGCACTGTCTCCTCATGATGCAAAACTGTTACTGCTGTGTTTAGGGCTTGGTCTTGGGACAAAGCAATACCATCCAATGCATTGCTCTTGAATGGTCACCAACCCCTCTTGTATGATTTTGTGTATAATCNATATTATTAACATAAAATGTGTATAATCTTTGTGTAAAATAGTCTTCTTCCAGAACATTTCTGATGGAGTTACACAATACAGTAAAGGCTATTGCCTGGCTAGAAAACAAGAAAAGCGAAACATGGTTTTGAAATGAGAAGTGGGGAACTCGAGAGGTCTGGTAACCTCAAAGTAATAATGCTCAGGAGAAGAAAACAGTACAGTTTTCCATGGTGGGGAAACTGAGACAGTCCACTGTAGTTAAAGGGAAGGAGTGATCCTCTAAGATAGTGTGCCAAATATGTGGCTTATAAAATAGCTACAGAGACAGATCGTGCAGTTGAGCAATTTCATGTGACCAGCTCAAGAAGGATGAAATAATATCTTTAACCTGGACATCTGGGCCACTGGACAAATTCTGCTTTTAAATGGTTGCAGGAGACACATGTGTTTTCTCTTAACCACAGAGGGCTGTTTTCAAACCTTTGCTGTAACAATTCACTACTAAGATGCTAACACTCTAGGATTGATGAAAAAAAATGTAAATATGAAAATCCTCTAGTATTCAAATGGATCTACATATATATCCATTGTGATCATATATTGAGGGCTTCTTCACAGGCATATTACTGTATTGTAGGGTTTTTTTTAATTTGTCATCAATAAAGAAGTCTATATGCTGGTGAAAGAATTCAGGAAGGAGAGTTTGCACATGTTTCCACATTGAGAGGGAGACATTTACTAGTACTTAAGGGTCCCCTTATTGCAAATAGACAATGCTAACCTCATGAAGCAACAGAAAAAAGGAAAAAAGAGGATTCTTTCTTTTTTTTTCCATGGGTTTTCGTCTGTTAATAAATTATAATATCTTTCACTTTGTAGGATACTTTTGACTGAAGATCTCAGACAATGTCAAATGTTTATGTCCTGTTTATAGGATTATCATTTTAATCAGATAAATTACACAAATTTTCCAAATCTAGTACTATGCAGCATTAGGTTTTGAGTGTTTATAGCTATCCTCTTCCCTTTAGTGCTACAACATTTATTACAATTACAAACATTTTCTTTAGGAATTTGTTTAAGATATTTTGTGTTCAGAGGTTAGAGGGACTGATAAGAAGGATCTGATGTAGCGCTTTTTATATAATCTGATGTCCTTAAGAAATAGCTTTGGCTATGTTTAGTTGAGTTCCTGTTGAGATCTTATTATAAACTTTCATGTATATTTTATTGTGATTTTACATTATTGGATTGTCATAAATTAAAATTTATCTTCCCTTCTCTAGCAGTTGGCTTCAGGAGTTATTTGAGGCTTCATAAAAGAAACCATAAATGCCCTGTATAGAAATTAATGACAAACTGCCAACAAAAAGTAGCTTTTAACTGGAGAACAAAAATTTATGTAGATATAAAGCTGAAGAGAATGCATTTTAACGTGAGATTAAAAATGAAGAAGCTGTTGCATTATACAAAGCTGATCTGTTACCAAAACAAATCGGTAACATATTTGTTATATGATCAAAAATCGTGTTGTTTGAAGTCAGACTTCCTTTTCTTTCTAAAACTGGCAAAATCATTATGTTTTATTGAGCAGATTCTGATCTGAACTACTGACTAAACTACTGTGCAACAACTCTGAATTTATCCTGTTATATATATCAGAATTTGCCCCCGAGAGTTTAACAAAATTAAGTAAAGCAACAAAATTGAGTAAAAAGTAAAAAAAAAGTAAAAAGAGGAGAAAAATGTTGTCTACTGTAATTCCTATAATTGGGCAATATTTTGATGTGCTATTACTCATCATGCTCCTAGTTGCAGACAAAGTATTCTCATGATTGTGCTGTTCAATTGAAAAAACAGTGTTAATCCAAAATTCAAGACCTCTGAGACAGGAACAAATCTGTTAGAATCGTTCTATGTTTATGTCATTACCATTCCCATTTCTCTCTTTGCAGTTTGCTGTTCCACAAGACACTCCTGAACTTGCTGCTTTTTTATATAATTCCACAATTTCTCATTACATCAGGAGAAGGGATGTTGCAGTGGCTGAACCTCACAGGAAAAACTCTGCAAAAATATTGGTGAGCTATCTGAAAGCTATGTACTGGGACTGTGCAGGGAAAGGTGAGACTCTACAGTACCACAGGCAAGGCAAATGGGACAGGTCACTGCATTTTTAACAATCCAGACAATGCTGGAGCAATAGCAATGCTGTCTCTCCTAGGAAAATAGTTCTGATTAGACAGTCTGGTACCTGAGTATTTGGACTTGGCTGTATTTTCAGAAGTTTTTTTTTCCACTCCTGCATTCAAAGTGCCATCCTGAGCATACTTCAGCACTGTAGGTGTCAGCTGTCCTTGCCTAAAGGCAATGTACAAACTTGGTGACCTTGAGATCAGTCAAAGGATTCACAGTCAGTGCTTTCCATCTATTTTTATGAACCTTGGGCAGGGTTTCTTTCATGCTGTCCAGTCTCTTATTAAGCTGTTTATTGCAAACTCATGCTTGAATTCCTTGACCTCACTAGAATTTGGAAGCAAAGAATCTCAAAAACCTAATTTTTCTGGAATAATAGAATAATTATTGCTTCTGAAAGTTAATTTGGCAATTTTTATAACAGGAAGAAGATAGAATCTGAAAGTAATGAAAACTGTAATGTTATTAAGGACAAAATCACAGATTAATCCATTTTAAGCAATAATCACTGTTGATTCCTGTGCCATTCCTCCATCAACCCAATACCCAAGGAAGGATCTGATTCCACTGGATCTGAAGGAAAAATGCCAGGACTTTCAAAGACATGCCAGTCAATATCACAGAACACTTAATCCATTCTTCAATGATATCTTAGTTTTCAGTCACCTTTCTGAGTGACTAGGCTCACAGGCTGCCAACATAAAAATTACTGCAGCAACTGGAAGTGGTTAACAAAGTTCTGAAGTATGCACTATGTCTGCAACTTAAAATATGAAGCAGAGACTTTTCAACTGCTTGATGTAGATGGATCAAACATATTTAGTGGGGTACTCAGTAATAATAAATTGGCACTTTGATGAGCATTCTTCTAGTAAAATATGCTTTTGATCAGCACAAATTAGGGTAGGATTGGGTGCAGTGCTTACCACTGGATATATAGCAAGAATTTTCCAGGGTGACCATAGAAAAGCAATGTCATTAGTTCAGTTAGAAGGTGTCCCAATTCTAGGTACCTTCAGCATTAGTTACTGCTAATGCATAATTCTTTTTTTTGTTTGACACACTGAAAGTATTAATAGAAAATGAATGTTGCTCTGGAAAAGACTGATTGGCCAAAGATAATTATTTGTTAAAAATTGTAAATTATTTTTTGAAATTTTAAGTTATTTTCATTTTCATCAAAGCATTTTCACAGAGAGACAAAATGTTCTGAGAACCTCTTGTTCTATTTATACTGTTGATTAAACATTTGGTTCCTTTTCCATTAGTTCCAATGTTACATTGTTCTGAAAAGCACTACAGGCTAAATGCATTACTAAGAAAAACAGAAGTATGTGTTCAGGTCCTAAAATGTCAGCCAAAAATAGACTTTTTTTGCATACTAATGATTTATTTTACTAATGTGTGTTTTTGACCACTATGATTAATGAAAACAAGTCTTCTTCTTCCTGAAAAATAAATAAATCTGTTTGGAGGATGTTTAAACTCAAATAAACAGATACTTTAAAATATTCACTTAAAAAAAAAGTTTATAGTTGCAAGTTCTAGGGTTTACAGTTTCATTTTCGGGCAGATATAGAAAGCAGCAATTAAGCATGCAGCTTCTGCTTATCCTTCAATAAGACAGAGTTTTGTGAGGAAAGCTGTCTATAAAGATACAGGATTCCTTAAGGGTGTTTTCAGATCTGTTACATGCATCATCATCTCATTTCCTGAAGATTGGGTATTGGTAGTGCATTCTCACTCTCACTAGGGAACGTACTTACTTGTAAAAACTTAGCTTTGCTTTTGAGGTCACAAGGCCTTCTGTCATGGGACGGATTTAAAACCTCAGCCTTCCCCTGAGTCAAACAAAACTTTTCAGATAAAACCCATTTGTATATACAAAATTTTTTATTTTTTTCACAAACATTTAATCATTTTTTATGAGATCTTTTTTCCTTTTTATGCCCTAAAAAACCACATAATTTCTGTGGTTACTCCATGAGACTCTGCTCATTCCCTTCAGTGGCTTCCAGTCAGCTTTTAACCTTTAGTGTGACATTCCTCTGGCAGAGTCCAGTAGTATATAGTTTTGAGTTGCAATGCTTGGCTTTTGCCTTCAGCTCTGTGTATAATCCAGAATCGCTGCTCATCAGGAATGTTTCACGGACAATAAGTTTCAAGTAAAGCAACTAATGAATCTCAGCAAATGTTCTGGCTGCTATGATGTAAATATCAGTGGGAAAACCAGGAGAGTGAGAAAAGGGGAAAGATTCAGGAATATAAACAAACAATGCTTAGAGAACAGAAAAAAAAAAAAAAGTGTTGAGATCATAAAATGATTGATAGGTGAGGAAAAAGCACATTCTTCAAAGGATCGGTAAGTGCCTGGACATTTCAAGAGTTCAAGAGCAGATACTGTTGAAAATTATTAATTTTATTTTCTTTACTATAGGTAAGTGTTTGTGTTCATTGGTGGTTCAAAAATAATCTGCTCCTTGGTTTAGAGTTATCACAATGACTCATGGGGTATCTCATGTGTATTAGATGAAATTATTGATTTCAGACTATTTAGCTCTTCAAGGAAAAGTGGATTTGTTTTTGCTTGTGTATAGCATTTGAAAATTATTTTGTTTTCAAAGCATAAGTATGACTTCCCTTTATTTTTTGCTCAGAACTGTACAAATGTGAAGTGTGTCTTAATTTCGTGCACTGTGGGACAGCTGGAAAGAGGGAAGAGTGCTGCACTAAAAATCAGGTCCCGGCTCTGGGCACAAACATTCCTGGAGGTAATGCACACAAACATCTCATTCTGTACACATATAAAATATATTTTATTTGACCAGATATTTAAAAATAAAGATTATTAAATTAAATGGGGCAAATGTAAATAATTTTTGTTACCACTTTCTTTGAAGATAACATGTCACTGGTTCCTGTCCAGATTATTTGGATGCTGCTTACTTTTCTTTTTTTTTGCTATCCTTCTCAAATTTATGTCCTGAATCCTACTTGAAGATTCCAAGATTATTTTTAAGTACCTTTCCTGGTTTTGTTTCTGCTTTTGTGGACTGATCCAAATGTTCTGCATTTATAACCTCTTTCCCAATGGAAGGTTTTTCTTGGAGCCAAACAGTGTATAATGTACACTATGTCCAGCTTAAAAATTCATTGTTATTCATTCTCTGTTAATCTAGGGAAGAGTAGTATGCATCAAGCTCATATGATACATGACACTCATGTAGTGACAATCTGTCTTACTACTAAAAGAAGGAACAGTGTAGATGATGGAAAAAATAAAACTTCTCTTTGCAAATTCTTGCATTTCCAAAATCTGCTCTCAGGATTATATTCACACTGCAAAGGGACCTCTTGGAGTGAGTGCAAAGGAGGGCCACAAAGATGACTGGAAGAATAAAACACTTCTGTGAGGAAAGGCTGAGAGAGCTGGGGTTGTTCAGCCTGGAGAGGAGAAGGTTACAGGAAGAGCTTATAGCACCTTCCAGTACCTAAAGGGGTCTTCTGAGAAATGTGGGAACAAATCTTTTAGCAGGGCATGTTGCAATAGGTAATGGTTTTCAAATAACAGAAGATCTATTTAGATTAGATGCAAGAAAGAAGTTTTTCAAAATGAGGGTGTTGAAATGCTGGAACAGGTTGCCCAGAGAGGTGGCAGATGCCCCATCCCTGGAAACATTCAAGGTCAGGTTGGACCCTGAGCAGCTTGGACTAATTGAAGATGTCCAGGCTTCTTCCCTTCACTCGGTGAGCTCCAGGCAGAGATGGAATGTTACACCAGCTTGTGGGCAGGGACAAGGGTGAGCCATCCTGTAGATTCGTTGGGTGGAAAGACCTCATGGGAAACACTCCTACCAGATTATGCAACTGGCCTTACATGCCCTTGCTATCAAACAAGACTTTTTATGGGCTGTGGTTTAACTTTTCCCTGTAAACATTTCTGTGTCCTTTGAATAGTAATTTTCAAGTCTTGTTAAGAATCAGAAAAAGTCTGATTTTTCCCTAAGCAGAAAAAGGTAGTTCCCAGAGAACTGTTGCATCCCCCCCCATTTATGTCTAATTACCTGCCAGAATAACATGATCCCTATTTCACATGCAAACCTGAAGACAGTAAATAGTGTCCTAGGGTCTGGTTGTCTTCCTTCCACTCATCTTAAAACAGTTCCCTTTCTCACAGCCCCTTTTAAAATTAACTGTTATACAGCCATTACCATAAAAGACTGCAGAACATAATTAGTTTCCTAAAAAGGGCATAATCTGCTCTTAGTAAGTCTGCAACTGCTGTTAACTATGCTGAAATCTGCAGATTCAGATGGAGGATTAAAATGCAGGATAATCAGGATGAGATGATTATGAACCAGGAAGGACTGTTCAAGGGCCAGACTGAACCCCACTGTCATGCTTTTGTAAAGAAACGTAGGGTAAAAGTCTCTAGAGAAGCATTGCAACCTCTTTTGCACATTCAGTTAAAATTTTCATGTGCCAAAGAAATGAGAGTAATGGTGACACACAACATTCCTCAACTGTGTTATAAGCTAAATGAAGACATGATTTGCAAAAGAAATTGTTTGTGCTCATTAAAGCCAAGAACACAGTGTCATTATGTATTTTCTTCTTATAGATATGCTAATGCAAACCTGAGAAGGATTTCATTGGAAGTGCTTGATTTATGCTTGGATGAAATAATTAATGTTTTTCATCAAAGTCATATGGGCCAACATGTGTGTTTTGTTGCCACAAAAGACCTGTCATGTATTGAGTGACTCCTTCCTCTTCCACTTACTTTAACTGACAACAGCTGACCCTTTTGTCTCTTGACAGTTGTAACCTGTCACCTTAAAACCCAAACTCCCATAACAAACAACAGTTAAATGACGTGCAGTGATTAAACATGTTTGAATAAATAAAGCAGCCCAAATTTCCCAACCAGCCAACAAAGATAGAGACAGACATTGTGCAAAGGCCAAGAAGAATCACATACTCTTTTGGATTAACTTCAAAGTCTGGCTGTAAATAGGAACTCTCTAGTAAAGCTGACTTTTGGATTCAGACTTGCTGATCAGGCAAATAATAGCCTGATTCGTTCAAAACAGAAACAACCTTACGTGGTTGTGTTATATTGTGTTCTGATGGGGCTGACCATTGTCTAATCATATTTCTGAGTCATCTGAGGAAGACCCAAAGGGATCTGGTCCCATATTCTTTGGATAGATGGGTACTTTTTAATATAAGGCACAGTGTTGTCTAGTAAAACATCTGTTTTGAAAATGCTTTTCTAAGCGATGAATCCGTATAATTTGTCTGATTTGTAACAACCTTCAGGCTCCAAGCTCTTTGGAACTTACAACAATTGTGGGATATGGAACTCAGTGCATTCTTAGCTACTATTTCATCCTGTACTGAAAATTTCTCATAATGATACAAATCTCCTTCTGGGAGAGCTAGGAGAGGCAGTAATGTCCAAAACCACAGAGGGTGTGTAAAGTTCCCAAAAAGTTTGAAGTTTATTGTATTTTCTTTTAATGTTACTGAAAATAATTGTATTGTTTCTCTCTTGACTTTTTGACAGTTCCAGATATGTGAATTTGTGACTCCTGATCGCATGAACTTTAATAGTTAGAAGGGAGAAAAATCTAGTTTTAATCAGAAAAAGTTGAAAGGCAAGAGAAGCACCACTGCATTTGGGTCATATTTTGGCTTCTCTGTTAAATACTCATTATTTCAATGTTTCTGAATGTGCATAATCCTGTTTCTTTTTAGATGCCTAAAAATGGAAATATATGCTTGACATATTAACAGTGATGTGTGCTGCAACACTCATATCTTAACTGCCTGACCCCAGACTGGTATCCAAAACCTGAAACTGAATACCTAGGCTCTCTGTTCAGCACATGGAGAAAATGAGATACCTCAGACAAAGTGACTTGCATTAACCATCAGGTTGGTGCATGAGGGCTATTCCTTATCAGGAAGATAGGCACCCAAATCAGGATTTAGCAGAAATATGTCCACCCTCTCTGAACACAGAATCCAAAAATTGTTTAGAAGGAACCTACCGAATTAGATGAAAGTAATATTTTCATTAAAGATGAAACTTTAAGAGGACTTGGTTTATTCCATATTAATTGCCAGAAGCAAGAGCTGGCAGTCCAATGATTAGAGAATTCAGGACTGGAAGACACAAATTCAATTCAAACTCAGCTTGAGAGGCCCCACATCCCTCCTTTATAAAATGATGGTGTTCCCTTCTGCTGAAGCTGCACCAAGGATATAAAAAGAAATTGAGAGGTCTGGAAGGGTATAGAAAATGAGGAAGACCATGATGTAATACCTTGTTCATTTGGACCATCAACTACAAGTTCTCCCAGTTCTGGCATCCACTTTTGCCTTCATTGCCTGGAACCTACAGCTGTCACAACTGTTAGAGTGCAAGTTCTAATGAGAAATTTTGTTGAGAATCTCTGTATTTTGTTACTGGTGAACTCAGAGCCTCTTTAGTGTGGTAGAAGTTCCCTAGGCCAGGTAATGCTTTTGTGGTAAGGATTCAGTTCAGCTACACAAAGGCCATTAGAGGAAGAATGCAGATAGTCTGGGCAGTGGGGCCACACAGACTGCAGCACATGTGTGTTGGCAGAGGCTTGGAACTCAGAACACAGGTGAACTGGTGGAGGTGATGTGAGACAGGTGAGAGATCCTCTGTATAAGGTCCAAGTTCACTTTTCTTCCTCTCATCTTTACTATGGGAGCAATTAGTCGATCTGTAAGTGGAATATGATTCCAAGAAATAATAATTTCTATCCTTGGCACAGAACCTCTTTCTTTGTCCAGTGGAAAACATCTCAGTCAAGGGAAGATTGCTGAGTATTTTCAAAGAATAATTCTACAGCCAACCTAAATTCCCTGTGTGTGGATGGAAGTGAGGAAACAGAAAAATTAGTGAGAGAGACATCTTGTGCCCTCATTCATTGCCATATATAAGCTATATATGGAACTTAAAGTAGATTATTTTAATTCAGATGGAGAATTAAAAGCCAAAAATTTGATGCACTGCCCTTCAAAGCACATATGATAACAAAAGGAGGACGTCATCAACAAAATTTTCAATTACATCAAAAACTTGTTATTTGAAAAACCAAAATAAGTAAAACACAAAACTTTGGTTGGGCCAAAAATACTCTATTATACTGTATTTGATTGTTCATGTGGAGTGAAGGCTAGAAAGAAAAATATATTTGCATGGGGCTGAACTAACTGGAGGTCTTTTGGGTGCGGGCTAGTTTTGTTTTCATTCATTTTTATTTAAAATATTTTCAGTGTTAACAAGGGCAGAACATGAGATTCTTCCTAGATGTGCTACAGTATAGGTAATGCTAGGTATATGAAGAAATAAACGTCTTAGATTGATAACCATTATAATCTGTATATTGAAGTCTTCTGGAATCACAACAAAATAGCTGCCTCTATTTTAACTTAAAATAGGCTGCCAAAATGAATGTAAAAAATACAATATGTGAAGCGTAAGAATATAATGATAAAGAGAAGGATGTGTTGATTTTCAGAGTATTGTCTTTGGTCACAGCTATATTTGGGTGGAAATATCCTTTTGCTACAAATAGCACAAATACTTTTTACCATGTGTACAGAGTCACATGTACATTTTTAAACAAATTATTAAGAAGAAGTGGTTGTATGAGCTTTACTCTCAGCATTTACGTAAGCTACTCTATTGGCAGCAGTTCAGGTTTCGGGAGGTATTGGTCAAAGAAAGCAATCTAATGAATTCTCAAAGCATGTATTTAAAAGGTATTGCTTACCCTCCTGTCTTTAAAGTGTGCCAGACTCCAGCAGGCACAAAGAGAAACAAATTTTAATCAAGCAGTGCCAATATTGTTTTAACAGCACTGAACTCCATGTGCAAAAGTCATAAATTCTTGGGGTGAAAATACCACCACAGCATGCAGCTTGTCATAGGGGAAGTATGTGCATTTCAGCTAGGGGGACCTCGCTGGGCTACTTCTAAGCAGAAAAAAAAGGATTTCCAAGAGCCTGAACAATTCTTCATAGAGGCAATGGAGCAGAGTCATTCTGGGGACTCTCTCCAGTAGCTGAACTCTTCAAACCTGCAGAACAGCAATGATTTGCCAGTCTTTAAGCTGCTAAAGATTTTGTTCCTCCTACCCTCAGTCCAGCTCCCTGGGATCCAGATTTGTCCCTGCATTTCAGTGTGCTCTCTGACCAGGATGCCCACATGCCTTAGAGATATTCTGGGGGCTCAGCAGGTTGAGCTTGAGCTTCCTGCAGAAAGCACCAGCATTCCACTGGAGCCTGGCAAACTATCTTTCAAATTGTCAAAGATTTTCCATCACTTCTCACACTATTTTGGTCTCAATTGTATGTAGGAAAACACTGCACTGAATATTTATTTGGAACACTTTCCTTCATTTCTGGCTGCTTTTCTGTCTTGCAAGTTTTAAAGAAAACAAAGGCTTCAATTCAAAAATCTATTTGTAAAACAAAAGCGTGTAGGGAGAGAGAAGCTTTAATAAATACATCATCAGGATCTGCCACCCAGGCAGCACAGGGGATGGCCATGTTTTGCCTGCTTCCCAGAATATTGCAAACTACTGTTTCAGCAACGAGCACAAGATCAGATTCTGCTTGTTCTAACATAAGGGGAACCACAAAAGACCAGTGTAGTTAGGGCTGGGCTCTGTACTGTTGATCATTAAGCACTGACACAAATACCAGATTCTTTCTTCTCCTTCCCCTGAGCCATGACTAAGTCCTCAGCTTGAATTTCAAGCCACAAGTCCTGCAGCTTCCAGTAAATACTGAATATTTAAACATACACTATTTAAAAAATGATATGGTAAAGAAATGCTGTTTCTTACAATTGGCTTGAGAATTATAAAAAAGGCTGTAGGAAAGACAGCTGCTTGTATCTCAAAGGTGTTAGTACAAGTAAGAATCCTGCTTGCAAACAATGTTGACCACAGTCATTGTTTTCAAGTCCTTTGCCACAAACACATAATTCTGTAAATGCAGGAAAATTCTCTCTAGTCTTTTATAGTCTCCATTCCTGTATTCCAGCATTTCCAGGAGCCTAATCAAGGGTTGAGGCAAGTTAATAGCTGTGGTCACAACCCAAGCTTATTAACCCAAACCAAGCATTAATCCGCAGGAAGTATCCTCCTCTGATGTTCTTGTTGCTGATATAAGCTGAAAATGAAATAAGCCATGTATAGTAGGTGAAAGGCTTTATTTTTCCATTTGTGCTGTTTCCTTTATGGGAGGTTTCAAGAGAGTTAATGCCTTTACTGTACCTCAGCCAATCCAACTGAATCTAATAGGTAGTCTAATGTCTGCCTCTTCAATAATATAACATACTCTGCTCTCGCCATTACAGATTATGTTTATAAATCATATAATCATATCCAGAATCCTGGTTAATATGAATTGCTTAGGATTGAAAATCTTTTAGGCTTTTGTTCTGAATGCACAGTCACAGAAGTGTGCTGAGATTTTGCGTGAGGAGGAATCTAGTGCTGAAGAATAAAATACAAAAATGTCTTGAGTCTGGAAATGGAAAATAATTAATTTGATAAGGAAAAGTTATTTTTCTGAATATCACCTCATAGA
This sequence comes from Leptocoma aspasia, assembly GCA_013399835.1. Classification (NCBI taxonomy): domain Eukaryota; kingdom Metazoa; phylum Chordata; class Aves; order Passeriformes; family Nectariniidae; genus Leptocoma; species Leptocoma aspasia. The sequence continues at coordinate 95,712 of VXAX01002958.1, read as the reverse complement.
TGATCAGCAGCATGAATATGCATAAAACTATTTATTTACCAAGTCTAATTTTTCATTTCAAACACTATTGATAGAAATAGATAGATATTAATAGTTCCCTTTCATTTGATGCTATCTGTGTTAAGCAGCTGATTTGACTATGCCTGTGTAGTTGTTTGAGACAGATATTTTAGTATTGCTCTTTCCTAATATAAGCCCCAAGGAGAGGTTGAATTTTCTGATAATAACCATTCAGCTGCTCTCAATATTTTAAAAGAACAAAATTATGGCATAGCCAAATTAGTTCCAGAAGGCAATAAATGTGCTGGCTTTTTATCACCCTCACATATTTGCAGAGAAAATTAGTTTTTTAAAAGGAGACTGGATGGACAAGGCAAATACCAGAACTACAACCCTGGAGCTCAGGAGAACACCCTTTACAGGGATCTGTTTGGAAAAAGTCCATGGGAGATTATCCTGAAGAAAAGAGAAGTCCAGAAGAACTACTGATTCTCCAGGATCATCATTCTTTAAGCTCGCAAACTGTCCATCCTGACAAATGGAGTTTTTCCATCTTGGTACAACTCAGACAGACAAAGATGGTGATAGGTTAAAGGTTGGACTCAGTCATCTTGGAGCTCTTTTCCAATCTTTATGATTCTATGTTTCTGTGAAACGTAAAAAAGGTGGAAGCAGAGTCAGTTGACCCAGTGCAGTGATTGGATAAGGAATGTAGAGTGTCTGAGAATGCAGGGTCAGAGTTGGGAAAGTAGAAGCCCACCAGCACCTGAGCTTAGCAAGGGACTTAAGGGCATTAAGGAGGCTTCTGTAAGTATATCAGCAGCCAAAAGAGGACTAAGGAAAATATGGATCTTCTGCTGAATGGGACATAGAAAAGGCTGAGTTACCCAATGCCTCCATCACTTTTGTCTTTACTGGGAAAATCTGCATACAGTAATCCAAGGTCTCTCCAACCAGAGAGAAAACTTGCAGCTATCAACATTTATCTTCAGCAGAGAGATATCAGGATAGGGGAATATTTAAACAAATTGGACATACAAAAGTCCAAGGAACCTGACGGAATACATGTACAAGTCCTGAGGGAGAGGCAATGAGAATGTCAGACCTTTCTCATTTATCTTTGAAAGTTCATGATGACTGGGGCGAGTTCCTGAAAACTGCAAGAAAGCAAATGGTAACACCTGTCTTCAAGGAGTATTCAGAGAACTATAGGTTAGTCAGCCTTATTTCAATCCTTGAGAAGAAAAGGTGATGGAGAAAAAAACATGGAAGCCATTTGCAAACATCTCAAGGAAAGGAAGATGATTGGAAGCTGTCAACGTGGATTTACAAAAGGGATATCGTTCTTACCAACCTGATAGCCAATTTGCAGACGGTAGTGAAGTGGAAGCAGTGGCTGATACACCAGTTGTTTGTACTGCCCTTCAGAGGAACCTCAACAGGCTGGAGAAGTGAGTTGGCAGGAAATTCATAAAGTGTGACAAAGGGAAATGCAAAGTGCTGTACCACAAGAGGAATAATCCTATGGACCAGTACATAGGATTATTCCAACCAACCGGATGGAAGGCAGTGTTCTAGCAAAGTCCTTTGGGATGCAAAGTTGAACATGAGGCCACTGTGTGTGCCCTTGCAGAAAAGAAAGTCACCATCCTCTTGGGCTGCATTGCCAGCAGGCCAAGGGAATTGATCCTTCCTCTGTACTCAAAAAAATAATAGTAAGTAATAAAAGAATCATAATAAAACAGATCTGGAGTTCAGTCCTGGGCTCCCTGAGACAAGAAAGTCTTGGATATACTGGAGCAAGTTCAGGTAAAAGCCACAATGATGATTAAGGGCTTGGAGCATCTGATATACCAGGAGAGGCTGAGAGAGATAGGAAATATTGCTTCTTGAGATTGTGGAGTTTCCTTACTTGGATATATTCAAACCCTAACTGGATATGGTCCTGAGCTTACTGCTCTAGTTGCTTCCACTGTGCCTATGCTTGGAGGAAACAAATTCCAAATATGCTCTCCAACCACAGCAATTCTGTGAAAACTTTGATTTGGGCCATGGTCATTCAAATGCATCCATGTTGGCTCTCAGGCTTATATTATGCTTATTTCAGGTCATTTTCACAAACAAACCTTTCTCCACCAGTGAAAGAAAGAAACAGTAGCCCAAATTATCAAGGGGTCTTCTTACCTCAGTCTTGGCTCAACAAAACAGCTGAAAGAGGAAAAGCAGTTCTTTGAGATGGTTTATGCCTTTGATGCAACAGGAAACTACAGGGAAAAACTGAGGAAAATATGTAGAACAATCACACAGGAACCAAATCTTGTTGATGGAGGAGAACTCCTAAATGTGTGAGAAATAGAAGGAAGGAGGAGGTTTTGCAGAAGGGGATTTAGGAAGTGACAACAATGTTCCAAATATGCTGGACTGAAAGAAGCTGGTGACAAAAGGAAAGACTGCTTTACTTACAAGGCTCTGTCTTTCTGTAAATCATCAGCCAAACATTGTGTTGAAATCTGATCATCATATTTCATAAAGGATTAAGACAGCAAAAATAGGATAATAATAATAATAATAATAATAATATAGAAAAAGGATATAACAGTCATAACTCCTAGCCCTCTGGATTCCATTGAGCATATTAGCACTTAATAATCTAATGCTTCTCAGAGAATATTGAAGCCCTTTCAAAGGAGATCCATGTCACTACCCCAGATTTACATGGGAAGGGATATACAAGATGAGTTGCATTTAGTGTCACACAGAAAATCAATTGCACATTTTGTCTGCACATCTTTGGGTTTGTTGAAATGCTTAATGACAGCTATATAAATATTTTACTAGGTGGCCAGTTAATCAATGGCTGCTGTACATTCCTCTCACACTGACACAACTTAGTAAATAAGCAAGGTGAGTAGGATTTTTGATTTTCCCTCTACTGCAATAGGAAATCAATCACATTCTAAGTGTAGCTTCTTCTAGGTGACTCTGCCTTGGCAGAGGAGTTCGACTAGCTGATCTCCAGAGGGCCCTTCCAACCCAAACTATTCTGTGATTCTGTGTTAGTGAAGTTCAAAGGTGGTTGTTCCTTCTGTTGTTTGGTGGGAAGGCACAGCCATTTCTTTGATGTTATCAGGGAGCTCTACCAACTTGGTCTCAGCATAGGCCTGTAAATGTTCTCAATATACCCATGTTGGTTGTTGAGCTTGGTCAGCAGGGTGAGGGTTTAAAACATAGACACCCCATAAACTTTGCCCATGCTTTTAACTCACCTATTTCGGAGAGAAATATGAGAAACAACTCTTTCTGTATCTGTCTGCATATCTGACCCTTCTTCCCCATTTTGAACATGTGGCCTTTGTATTTATTACAGCTTTATGCTGTATTTATCTTATGGACACATACAGGTCTCAATGTTCCTGCACTCTTCACCAAAAGAAACCATCTTTGACTTATGAAATCAATGCTCTGGAGTTTTTTTGTCTGCTTAACTTTCATAATGTTTTTAAATATAAACATGGGTTTTAATAATTTCTTTTTTTTCTATCATTTCAGAGAAAGAATGATCTCTACAGTCTTTCTTCCAATGTTTCCTTTGAAGTTAAGAGCATGCCATATAAAGTGCAACCAGCAAAGCTCCCCGAGGGAAGCATAGCAGTAAGTAACTGAAAATTATATCTTTGTGTGAAGCACATGTATTTGGTCACTCTGATCACAGCTGTGAAAGTTCTTATAGATGAAAATATTGAGATTGGTCTTTCCTGTGTTTCTAGTGTAAATTCCTGAAGTAATACCTAAAGGAAATAACTTCATTACTTTCTGTGGAAATTGATGATACATGATTCTAATAACATTTAAAAATAATTTCTTGCTGAACTAATGTGCAGACTGCTTTATTGCAATTCAGATGGATTTTTCACCCAAAAGAAAACAGAACTGTGAAAGCAAGTATCTAGTTACTTTGTTTGGGGTAAAAGAAAAAAATCTGGAGGAAATTTTTATGCAAAATCCAGAATCATGTTTCTGTCAGGTTTAGAGATCTCACTCTTCTTTCTGTCAGCAATTCTCTCATACAAGCTTGTGTACTGTCTACAGCAACTTCTCTCTTATCTGTATTAAGCTTCTTTGATACCCTGATTTTCAGGAAGGTCTGTATGCCTTTCTAGGATTGCCATCTCATAGCACATCAAGTGCAAAGATACAAATTTACCTGGTAATCCTTACAGAAGTGATAGATAGATGCTAAAGTACTTGCCTTATTTGCAGACTGAGATTTGTATGGCTCTGGAGTACTATATGAAAAATTAATTTTGGAGGCATAAGTTTGATTTCTTTCTGGTGCCAAAGGATTTGGTTTGGGGAGCACTTCAAAGTAATTTGCTTCTTATGGTGTCTAATACCATGGTTAAAATTCACTCTGTTTTGTCATTACTGATAGGAATAAATAAAATATGAGGGCAAAAATTGATTCTAGTATAAGAGTAATCTGAAATTTTAAGGCTTAATGTTCTCATCTTTATAAAGATTCATCAGTTACAGTCCTTCTTTTAAAAGGTAAGCTCATTTCAAACTTTGCCAAGTTGAATTGTGGTGGAAATACATCATATCATACATCATAAGTCTATTGAGATGCAGTAGTAGGGACAGAATACTTTCTTACTTAGAAAACCAACAGAATAATACGCTTTAGAGCTTACTTTGAGAGGATACAGGCTATAAAGGTTTGTTTTGTACATGCATGGATTGAATGGTTGATACTTGCTCTGGGAAGACACACGGTAAAATCTTGGTTCTGTGTGCACAGTGACTCTAACCTCCATCATCAGTAGAACCATGATTTCACTAGAGAGGATTGTTGCTTAATGCAGTATTCATCCAGAAAGGTTCAAAGGCACCAAGCTGATAGACATACTTGGGCTCTTTTTATTTTCTTGCAGCATGTGTTCCATACCAGAAACACATGTGCAGAATTCTGTTGATAGTGGGGCATTCATCTGGACTGGAATGCTTTACCCCAGGTGATATCCTGCTGTTCTCAACAAGTGTCAGATGATCTACCAAATGATCAGATAAGCATTTCATTCTCTTACTCCAGCCAGTATAAAGCTTGTTATTTGCAGCAGATGATTTACAGGAAAATGCTTGTAATGGCAACTGTAAAATGTTGAAAAATGATAACACTTTTATGTCGTTTCATATCTGGACATGGCAGTGGATGCTTGCCAGCTCTACAGCTTGATGTGTTATATGCACCAGTTCTTTGATGTTCCACTTGCAAGAAGAAATATTTCCTTGAAGTTGGGCAAAGCTTAATATTTTTGCTCCTTCTGAGAAAGATCACTAGTTGTGTTTTAAAAGCTTCCAAAGATTTATTTCAAGGTTTATGGTTTTCCTTCAGACAATGAAAGGGTGGAAGTGGAAGAAATACTTAAATCTTTTTAAAATCAATTTTCAAAAGTATATATCTAATAATCAGCTAGCACTTTAAAGTTTATATAAAGAAGATAATTTTAAAGAATAGAGCATATGTCCTTCATTTAATTCATATAGTGCTGGATTCCAATTATGCAAGCTGGTATTTACTTTTAGTTTTAATGGCATGAATAATCCCATACACATGAGTAACCTAGAGAGCCGTGTAGTCCTATTTGTAGCTCTAAGGACTTTGTCATCATGGAATATGGGTCTTGGACTCATGGATTTTGAAGACAGGGTCATGATACAAAGGTGTGTGAAACATCAGGTAAATGTAAGAAAACCTCTATCTTTTATAATGGAACATTAGATGAAAATGATCAAACAGAAAATTAGCATGGAGCTTAAACCAGAATCCACTGACATCTATAACAGTATTTCCATTAATTTTTATAGTCTTAGATTCGCAACCATGTATTATACAATTAGTTGAATTACCTTGCTAACAGTTATTTCATTCAAGAGAAAATTTTCATTTTTTTGCTACAAGTATTATTGTGGTAAATAATACTGTCTTACTTGGAGAATTTCATGTGCAACATGAAAGTACTTTTTATTGCAAAAAGTACAAAGTCAGAATAAGCAGAAATTTGCTCTATTTTAATTTATGATTCTTGAGCCAGTTTGGGAGTTTAATAAAATATGGTTGCTTTTCTTAAATGTTTGGTAGGATTTTCACTGTGGATGCCTTTAGTCTAAACTGACCAGTGTTCTCCAGTGAGTTAACATTGGTTTCAGACTAAGGCCTATAACTTTTGTTAGTTATTACATGGTGATAGTACTTTAAACAAGCTTATATTTCCCATGAAATATATTTGCATAAACATTTGTAATGTGTAATCATAAATGTGACTTCAAGCTCGAGGGAGCTTTTACATTATATTTTGGGCATTTTTTGAGAACATATAAGAACGTCATGGTGTAATGGTTGGATGGGGGCATGTAGGAGTACAAAAGAATTCCTGTTTCTCAGCCCCTGTTAAGAAAATTGCTGGAGACTAAAGGAAGGTCATCATGGAAGCAAAAGCAGTAGCACTAGAATAATAATTAATTTAATTGCTGTTTCTTAAAGTAGCAGAATAAATTATGGAGAAGTTATTTTTAATTTTTGAAGTGTGTCTTTTAAAGAACCAGGGAGAAAAAAATAACTTTGTGAGAATCCCACTGGCATGCACTGAATTCTGACCACAGATGCTGGAAGTTTGCACCAGTCAATCCTAACTCCCATCTATACACAAGGAAGTGCCAGTGAACCAGCAGATTACTTAATGTGCTTCTGTCTGCTTTGTGCTCCCTTCCAGAGGAATCAAAGACTATTTTGAAGGCACACTAACACCAAAATCAGAAGCAAAATCCAAACTGGATGAAATACAGTATTATACAATATTAGGGCAAAAAACCCTAATAATTATTTTACCTACTTACAGTGAACTTAACTATGGCACATTTTTTAAAAGGCACATTTTAAAAGCCTCCCCAGAAGAACACTTTTCATAAGCAACAAATTACTTTCATGGGACCACAAGACGGATTATGAAGTTAAGACTATCTGAGAGCATCTGTGCTAAGACCAGCGTGGATTTTATTTCCAATAGCAAACAAAGGCTCTGTCCACGACTCTTGGGTTGACTTCATCCTCATCTCAGTGCCTGAGGCAGATGGCATTCTTTGGCACTCTTTGGATACCAAAGGTGTGAGATGTTCAGCAGTGTCAGAAGTCAGATGGCTCCTCTCAAGTCTGTGAGATGTGCTTTTCACCCACCTGACAGAGAAGCAAACATTGTTTTCAGTGTTCAGCATAAAATCTTGTCCTGAACAGAGAGGAAAGTCAACACAGATATCTAAAGTACAGTGTCAACATGCAAAACTTGTGTAAAAATTCCACTTCATATTGGCCACCTTAGATGGAAACATTTCCTGGCTCTGATCCTGCAGTACTAAACCTACCACATGGAGAAGAACAGAAATCCAAGCTGAAAATACAAACTTGATTTAAATCAAAATCATATGTACAACTGTTGTGGACAGCATGGGGTGAAGAAGCGACAGTCCTCTGTAAAAATGATGAAACAAGGCAGAAAAAACTGGAGGAATGTTTTGTTTCTGTCTTTCCCTCCAGCTTCTGCCTCAACTCTGTGGGTGTTCAGGACTTGCAGTGTCAAACTGTTCAGGAGGAATTGCATTAGTAGCCTTGCAAGTCTGTGTAGCATATAAAGGATGGCAGCCCAGGGGCATTATATCCTACTGGTAATGCACACAGGCAGGAGTGAGACTGATGCCTACATATAATCTCCTGCTCAGGAAATAAATTTCAAGTACTTAGCACAACCATGCCCTTGCTTTTAAAACTTAAGACAAAGAAGGATTCATGGGGAAAGGGTGTGGGTTCGACAGGATGGTTTTTAAGATTTTAGCAGGCAAATACTTCATTAGCATTGGCTGCGCTCAGGCTAAAAGAGAAATGTGCCAGCTTTGCAGCAGCATCTGCTTGATACAGGATAGACCTAATTTCTGCTTCTGTTTTGCTCATTGCTGATAATCTAAGGATTATGAACATGATACCCTGCTCTTCTATAAGATTACAATTTCTTGTTTATGTTTCAACATATGTCAAGTTCCAGCTGAGCTACTGAAATTAAACAATTGTTGCACTTGATGGTCTGTAAAGGCAGAATGACAGAAGGAGGAAGGGAGAAATGATTCTGGACACAGGCAGCACAAGCAAGGCTGAGTGCTGCTACACCACTCATAATTGTTTACCATCCTCAGGAGGATCCACATGTCCTTGTCTGGATCCACGCTGATAGGTGCTCTGTAGATATGAGAAGAAGAGCTAGCTTATCTTACTGTTTTCATAGCCTAAGGGGAAAGAAAACACAGCACACAAATACAGCAAACATCTAGAAGTGGCACATAAAAGAAGGCATGGAAAGGCAACATGTGTACTTGTAGTTGCATACACTACTGGTCAGCTTTATCTAAAACCTAATGAAATCTATCATCTCTAATGACAGTCTGTTTCCACTGATTTCAGGAGGATATCAAACATGCTTTGAAGTCTGGATTCACCCTACCTAATTTTGAACAGTGAATTGGCACACATTAAGAGTCCAGTTGTTTCTCTGCTCCTGTGCAATCATATGTTGCCCTATGAGCTATTCAGACCTAAACATCACACAGCAGCTTACTTCACCCCTGTCTCAGCACCTGTGGTGCTGAAGTAGTTAGCTTAGATTGGGTTAAACTGGACTTTGTGCCCAAGGAACCAGATGTGGTTCAGTCAAATACTACCTGAGGAAATCTGTAAACCAGAATTTCTTCCTACTCCAAGAAGTACTTGACCACTCAGATAATTTCATATTCAGGATGTACAATTTCAGTAGACTGTTGTCATGGTTTAGGAATGGTACTCCCCAATTTAGTTCTCCCACTGTGACCCTCCAAACCATGCACTGCTTGCTTGCTTCCCTGCTTCCCCCTCCCTCTCACCCTGCAACAGGATGGAAATACAAATTGAAGGTACAAAACGTAAAGATCACAAGTTGAGATAAGGAAAATTTACAGGAAACAGCAATGAGACAAGAAAATTAACAGTGACAGCAACAATACTAATGACACAGGGTACAAGAAAGGAAAGATTGACAGGGAAGCTCCCTAACAATAGACAATACCCAACAGCTCCCTCTGCCAGGCTTACTCAGCTGGGAGGAACTTTGGAAGAGACTCCCTTCCCCTCCTCAGGTAATAATGTGAGCTGTTATAGAGTAACCTCCAGGTCCTGGTCATGCCCCCTCCAGGCTACTCCAAAAATTAACCTTTTCCTGGCCAGACCCAGGATGACTGTCCATCTATCCTAGCCAGCAGCTTGTCAGAATATTTTTGTTCTGTTTTACTGATGTTCTACAATCCACCCTACAGCAGCAATGCTGGCTGCCATTTCCTCTTGTATTTATCTCAGGCACATTATGCCACCTAGGAATTTGGCTGAAGCTATCAGTAGCAGAAATGGCAAAATAAAGTCTTTGCATGTAAATGGGTCTTCCCTGAGGTTTTGTCTTGCTATAAAATGTAGTCAGTCATTTCATTAAACTTGAGACAACAGAAAGCACTGCTTGCCTTTTATTTTTTTTCTGCTATTTTACAAATATTTTTAAGGTGGTTTTAGTAAGTTATCCATTATTACATGAGTGCTCCAGATTCACAGCAACATGCTCAGGCAAATGATAGTGTTACAAATAGAAACCGTAGTGGAGCTCAAGTCTTGGATGATTAAGATATGCAATCTGTATGTTGACAGTGTCAGGTCCTTTCCAAACAATAATTAAAATTTGTAACTTTACGTGTCTAGTACCTCAGAACTTGCCAACAGAGGAAGTGCACATTGTGAATGAATTGGGGTTTTTTGAATCAGTCAATTTTTGCTGTCTTAGAGCCCATGAATTTTCATCAACACTTCCCAACTCTTGTGCTGTATGTGATCAGGCTTGCTTCAAGGCAGCATTCATGATTTTCAAGCAGTAGAATGGAGATGCTTTCTTCTTTGGACAGCTGAACTCATTGTTTTCTACAGGCTTCAAGCAGCCCCTTGGAACTGCATCCTTTCTATTTTCCCTGGTCAGTTAACCTTTGACTTGAATTCATCTTTTTCCTTAATTATCTTTTCTTGGGAAGAATGCAGACAGTTCAGATGACCCTTCTCTCATTTTCTCTGCCCTTGCATTTTAATGCCACTCTGAGACACAAGCAGAGCCATTCAAGAACATTTTACCTTACTAAATGAGCTCTACTTTAGCTGAATCTAATGATGCAGAGAGCCTATGAAATTTTGCAGTGGTTAAGAAGCAACCCAAAGAGGAGGCTGGCAAAGGGAATGGTATTCCTGCAATGGCATGGTTGATCACTTGATCAGACCATCAGGATATCTGTTGGGACATAAGGGGGACATTTCATGGTTTGTTTTATTAATGCTGTGTGTCTTAATATAATTCTCTCTTACTTTAATTAGCTCTCATATTTATTCTTTATAGATGTTATCTTTTTGAAATATTGTAGAGTTATGACTAGAGCTGCTCCAGAGATGTATATTAGCTGTGTTTGTTAGATCATCAATGGTATGGCCAGCACTGCAAGTACTTCATCTTCAGAGCCAATGTTAAAGTGCAAACACCAGGACTGGGCAATTTGGTCTTGGAATTTTCTGTGTAACCCTCAGTGTAAGCTTTGGTAGAAAGCAAGTGTTTTCCTACATAGAAAGTTTGTCCCTACATTTTGTTTCCTGGTGAGGGATACTATAAAAAATACATGCGTCAGTAGAGCTCACCAGACTGCCATCTCTGTAAGAGCTGTGTCAGAGCAGGGAGCAGTTGGCTGCACAGATGAAGTAAGTGAAAATGACTATTCAAAAGTGTCTTGAAGTTAAGCCTGACAGTAGCTGGAAGACAGATCTACTGGTGCTTTCAGAAAGGAAACGTCTATGAAAGAATGCTGATCACAAGAAAAAGTGAGAGAAGAAAGGACTGGATGTTGCAGAAAGGATTAAAAGATTAAATTTGCCATCTTCAAGGAGAGAAGTGAGAGGCATGGGAATGGAAACAGTTTTGAGCTGAACTACAGAGTTGTGTCCATTCTTAAAACTTAGGCTGCTGTTCCTTCAATGAACAACTTAGAAATTACTATTTTGTTAAATTTCTAGTGCATCAATCACTAAGGTAATAGAGGAAAAAAAACATAGAACAAAAATTTACAATGAGTGCAGCTTAGGGACTGGACAATAGCCAAGAAACTTATTAAAAAGAGTAGATTTCCTGGCTGTACCTTGAGTACAAAAGAGGAATATCATTTGAGAGTTTGTGTCTTCAGTTTCTTTGCAAACTGATTTCATCATGTCATAAAGCAAATAACTTCCATCTGTCACATACTTAATCCTAAGGGAGACTAGGAGTAGATGAGAGACATCCAAGAGAAAACCCCAGACAGAAATCTCTTCCTAGACTAACAACAAAGAGAAAAGTTTGAGAAAATAAACTAAGACTGAAGGGATATAATTGTGTCGGAAGGGCTAAGGAAAGCCCAAACTCATTCCTTCCCACTTGGGAGTAGCAGGGACTGAGCAAATATTCAGTGAGACTGATGGGGAGCCTTCCAAGCAGAGCCTGAGAACATATAATAAATTTTGTACAAGGTATGGAAAGGAGAGTATGGAGGAGAGTGTGTCCCCAGAAGGAGAAATACAAAAGGGTTATTACTACTCTTTGTCCACATCAAGGTCTAAAGAGAGAAGTTTGCCAAGTCAGTTAAAACCTTTAGTAACTGATGTTAACATCTGCTGCTTTCTAGAGCCTCAGACAATGAAGAGAGCACATTTCACACTTGTTTCCCATTTAGGTAATAATCTGTATGCTTGGCTTCTTTTAAAGAAGATAACATCATACTGTGTGTTAGGCTTTATCACAAGGACAATACACACTGCTTTGGTTTCATTTTTGGACTGCTTAGCTGAAATGCAAATAATTGGCAAAAATGTATACTGGTATGTCAGCAGAAATTAGAATAAGAAAAATGTAGCTGGTATCTACTGTGGTTTGAATTAAGAGTTTGGGCCAAAGTCAACCATTGTTTGAGAGTAATTCAGTGCAGTTCAGTGTACTGGCCTAAGCTGTACCAGCATGTGAGCAGAACTTTGCTCCTCGAATGTTCATGAAGCCTCTGCACAGAAGGGCATTTTTTGCCACTCTCTATTATGGGAAAATTATTTGTATGTCTGATATGACAAGACTTTTATATATGTGCGAATTCCATTTCTAGTAATTATCATGAACAAGTGGAAAGGAAAGTACAATAAATTAAGTCAATATGGGAAAATTTCAGTCAAGGTATATTTCTAATCTGCAAAATGCTGTTGAAATCGATGCTTCTAACCTCTGTGTTCTACTGTCAGACTGGCTTTACTTGCTTCATTTTTTGCTCATTAAATGTATTCCTTCCATTGCAGATCAGAACATCTGTCATTTGGTCCACCCCAAATGTCTCCTTTGAGATCCCTTTATGGGTTATAATACTAGCCATACTTCTTGGACTACTAGTACTAGCTCTGCTGACCCTAGCTTTATGGAAGGTATGTTACATTATTTCTGTTACTGTTGCCTTAAAAAAACCCCGAAAATACTGAAAGATTCTAACATATAAAAAGAGAGGCTAGAACTTTGTGACCTTTAACAGTTTGGAACAAAAGCAACAGTACACGTGTCTTTTTTGTTTTGGCGTTTCTGACATGCTAGAGTCATTGACCTTTATGCAGGGAACTTGTTTTCAATGTCCTCCTTTATTATTGAAGCCTGGTTACAAATGGGTATACAGAGTTTGCCTCTGTTTCCCAAGACCTATGATCCTCTATTTCAGGATGTTTAGGTTCAAAAAGAAGTTACTCTAACTTTGTTTTCTCTGAATAATTCAGGAATTTCCAGTTTTTGTCATCATGGAACAACACTCCCAGTTCTGAGAATTAATTTTTAGAAGATTTCCTTTTATATTAATATATCATATATTTTGTTTTTTAAAGTTTTCTATTTTTGTGTTGGTTGTTACACTCCCTTCACAAGTTTTAAGACAAATTACTGGAAACTGCTATATTACAGGGAGCCAGCGTAGCTTTTGTCCATCCTCTTAGTTCACCTTAAAAATAAGATTGAAATAATTCCTTACATTAGGATATGGTTCATCTGTCTTTAGCTGCCTAAAGGTTATGGTTAAGTGTACAGCCTATGCTAACTTCCCAACTTCACCTCATCAGGTAGCAGCAGCAAAAAGTTGAGTCTAAACATGCAAGGAGAAGAGAAATTACCTTTTGGTGGTACCTTCATTTAATCACTTTTGAACTTTCAATCTTTCAACTGAAAGAGTGAATTTTAGGCAGTTTAAGTAAGGTGGGAAGAATCTCATCTTTAGGCTAGGTCAGAACACTGTCCTGTGGACACTTCCCAACACATATTACACTTCTCTTATTATTACTGCTTGTCAGTCTAAACCTCTTTTCTGAATGAGTGCATTGCTGAAGTGAGAGGAGCAGATTTCTCATTAGCATCAGTCCATACCAGCATTCAAGCCAACTTTACATCTCCTGCAAAGACATCTTTCATATAATTTGGATTTTTAAAGCTGTGCTTTGGAACTCAATGCCTTGCATCTAAAACTTCCGTAGGGAATGATTTGGATAGAAATAAAATGTCTTCACAGTCTCTCAGCCTGCCATACATCGTGCCCAACATTTCAGCTTGCCTGAGTGAACAATCAAACTGCAGCTGAGTTTTTCTGTGGTTGTCTTACCATGACGTCTTTGTTTCTGTTGATTTTTTCTGCAGTGTGGCTTCTTTGACAGAGCTAGACCTCCTCAAGATGACATGGCTGACAGGCAACAGCTGACAAATAACAAGACTACTGATGCATAAAGGAAGAGAGTGACAGTTCAAGTCATAATCCTGCCTGAGAGACTAGAAACACGATGAGGATTAAATGAAAGATTCCTTCCAACCAGTCTTCCTTTGTACCTGCAAGTGACATGGTGTCAATCTGATCTATGCAATGTTCTGAGAACATACCACATGATGGCCATCCTTGCCAAAGAAAGCAACTTATCACTGCCATATGAACATATTTGCCACTGAACAGAATGTTTATCCCATATTCCAGTCAGTCTACATTTCAGCAGATGCTTCTGAGCACGTGTGGTGTACTGAGATGCTTCCAGAACAAGCCCAAATCTCTCAAGGAGAGAATGCCTTCATTGCTGTATTGTCTAGAAGATGAAGCAGGACAAACCTTCTCAATGCTACTGTATCATGCAGAGTACCTTTGAAACCTCCCTAAGAACTTCTATGAAATTATGGCTCAGGGGGACAAGCAATATATCAGTACTGTGAAAGTACTTCTGAAACACAAAGGTAGTCTATAAATAACTCTTTAGATGGGGCACAATTATTTATTTTTTCACCTTTTTGGAATAAGTTTCTGATATAATCATCAACATAGATTCTGAGAGAAGAAAGGAAAAAATAATAGAAATCACATACTTACTTTGCATGTAAATAGAAGAGTAAACACATTGTACACCCAGAACACAACCTACTTGGCTACGAGGTGTTTTGCAAAGCAGAAGATTTATGGAACACTTTACAAGATAAGACATATGATAAGCAAGTACACATTGTATCTCTTTCAGCCCAGAGCTGGCAGTATCACACCCAGATAACTAAATCCACGCACAGTATGGAGCAGGGATGAGTTACCCTGTCCCTGCTTTGCTGATGGCTGGCAGCTGTACACTGACACAGGATACAGTCATTTCTGAAACACTGTTTTAAATTATCACAGCCATGCTGGTGATATTAAAAAGGCTTGGGGGGTTTGGGGCTGGGGCAAAATTTCTTGGCCTTTGCCCTGTTACTTTGTTGAAATCACCTCTTAAAATGGAACAGCTACTGCCATAGTTGTTCACCTGAAGAAATCTTTGCCTTTTTCATTTTTCAACATACAAGCTGTCAGCATCTTAAAAGTAATGCTTTTGGCAGAGTTTAGGGCTTAATAAAATTATTTTAAAAGTCTTGCAGGAAAGGGTGACAGGATTTGTGTTTATTCAGAAAAATAGGATGCCAGCCAGCCAAGCATGAACAAAAAGAAAGAAAGAGAATTTGAGGTAAAAGAAAGAAAGAAAGAGATTTTGAGGTAAGGAGTAAAAATATACACTTACTAATTTTTTTCTGAGTTTAGGATTCCAAAGAAGGGATGTTTTCATTCTTTCCCTTCTATCAGCAAATGGTCTTTATCTCAGCAGAGGCTCTAAGCCCTGATTTGTGCAAATTTTTATGTGAAAGCTTGAGTCCTTCAGTGTTGCCTGTGAGTGTGAAATTAGCAATATTGTGTAAACTTCAGGAGGGATTGTTCGTTTTATGAAACATACACACCACTTGCCTTCTACTGAGCTCCTTTTCTTTCCAATCCATCTCAGCTTCTCAACAGGTAAATGGCCTCATCCATTCTGCCACTTTTTGGCTTCTTTTAAACAACTGGCCTTCTGCTTCCTAATACTTCAAGATAGGAGTAGTCATGAGACATTGTCAGCTCTGCCAGTCTGACACGAGATTTTACAGTTTTATCATTTCTTGTATGCAAACTGACTTGAGAAATCCAAGCAGGAGCTGTGTTAGATCTTCATATCTAAGGCAAATTTGCAAGAAGACCTTTATGGAGTCTTTAGCTTATCAGATGCAGTGTGCCCACAAGACTTAGGGAGAGAAGGAGACGTGTGCCTCTGAACACAGAGATGAAACCCCTGTGTGCTTCACACGAGCAAGCACCTCTGTTTCCTAGGGATGGGGAGGCCTGACAACTTCCCAGTCCCCCAGGAAACCATTAACAGACTCCTTCCCCCAGATGGTTTTGAGCTGATCCCTTGTAGATTAGAGACATCAGCTGATAAATACCATCACAAAGCAAGCCTGTCCTGTATTTGCACACCTCTCTATCCCATACATTCCAGGCAAAATCATGCTTCCATGAAGGAAAAAAAGTGAGCTTCCAGCTTTTGTAAATATTTCATTGTTGGCTGTAGCAGCTTCAGAAATAATATCAGCAGCTCATTGTAATCACATCATCTGCACAACTGTGATGAAATAGCACCATAAGGAGATACTGAACATAGGACTTCTGTATGTGCAATACTTTATATTACTTATATACCTGAAGCATGTTTACACTGGCATTTGTGGTTGTTTTTTAAACTTTTGAATATACTGATAACAATTACAATAAAGGAAAAAAGGAATGGGGGGAAAAAAGGAAAACAAACACCGTGCTGTTCAGTATTTCTTGGAATGTGTTTTCAATCCTACACTGCTCTGAGGATGGGACTAGGTGACTTAATAAGTTCTTTGCAGTTGTAACGTCTACAGTTCACTTTTGAGCAATTACTCTCCATTTTAATGATGGGCAAAACATGTTCAGATACTAAATTTAAACAAAAAAAGAACTTCAGTGACTGTTGGACCTGGCTGGAATCCACTGGCTGCAGCTGTGTAATGTCACTGGAAACCAAATTAGAGGCACATGATCTGACAAACAGTTACTTTGAGCAATACTTTGTTTTATATTTCTACATCCTTGTAGATTAAACTTCCCCCCTGGAAATGTCTGGAGTTGTGTGTTGTCAAGGACTGTAGTCTATTCCCAGCATTTGTGGATAGTTTTGGCTGCAAATTGCAAACAGCTTTGTGAAGATTTCTGGGTTTCAGTGCTTGCCAAGAGTGTTTATTCCCTGGGGAGATTACATCCTGGATGTGGACACTAGCAGGCAGTTGACATAATCTTTCCCCCCAGTATATTAGTACTGTGCTACATGATAACCTCTGCCACATCCCTACATGACTGAACTTTTGTTGCAGTGATGTCAGCTTTGTAATGAGTTACTAAATGCAGCTTTCTGTAAAAGTAATTCAGCCTTATGCTTCCCAATGTGTGTGGTGAGCTGCTAATTGTAGAGTATGGGAGGAGCCCAGAGAGCAGGAAAAACAGAAGAGTACTTAAAAAAATTAGTCTCTTAAAACTCTTTATTGCTATGACCACCACAGCAGTCTAGTAAACAGAGAGACATTCATCTTTATTTCACATGCTTCTTGCTGAATTTGAGAAAGGCTGTCCAGTTATTTTATCCATTCAGCAGACTGTATCATATTTTCTGTTTCAAGGAAATTTCAGAATTTGCATACCAGAGATCAGTATATTTGAATATGTTTTCCCTTAGGGATTTAATTTTAAAAGATATTTAGCAAATACAATTCTAATTTTACCACAGGTTAATTTTTTTATTGTCACCATTCTGTAACTAATTTTGAGTTTTTCCTGTTTCTCACAGGTTTTACAGGTTTCCCACATTATACAGCCCTTAAAAACAACACCGATTTTCTCTGTTTTAGCGGTGAACTTCCATCCATTAGCATGAAATATCTTCAGGTAGGCATAGCTTACATTAACTAAAAAGCCTTTTGGGAACCAACAAAACACCTAGAGATATGCAGGGAAAGAAAGCCCCAGCCAGCCATGGCCTGTGGTACTCCATTGCAGCAAGCCTTTTTTTAATGAAATACCATCTGACACACTGCCTTTAGGAATTGTTTATGAGTGAGTGTTTTATTTATGATTGTTGGCAAAGATCCATATTAAAATGTAGTGTAATGGCAGTGCCTCTTAACAATAAAAATCTTGAATTCAGCTCATGCAGGCACCATGATGTGACACAGCAGGAATGCTTTTAATATTGAAGAGCTGTTCTTGTTTTCCCTGTGTGTTGTATTGGAGAGGCACTTAGCTATTCAAGATGCTACCCTACTGTACACAGTGACCTTTAGAAAAGAATGGAAGTAACTGTTCAACTTTATTTTCAGATGGTTTCATTTGTTTTCAACATGTTATTCTACTTCACCAATGCACTACATTTCATTTGGTTGTATATTGTTCTTTGTTTCAGTGAGGGTTTGTAAAGCAGACTTCGGGAACTCTTCCCAAAACCAGACTGCATCAGACAGAATTACTTTTCTAGAAGCCACTCAGGATAACAGCAGCAGAGCAGAATTCAGGATACTGTGTGAAATGGTCAGTGCATTGCAGGGCTAGCTTACTTTTCAGGAGTTTACCCAAGTTCATATTCAGAATCGTATTAAGAAAACATCAATCTTAGGTTCTCCATTTCTCTTGTCAAGGAGGGCCAGGATGTGCCCTGGTTATCATTGCTGTAAAAGCCAAACACCAAGCAATTAAACTTGCACAAGACAAATGTATAGCAACCAAACCAAGTGTATGGCAAGAGCACAAACACTATCCCTCTTGTGATGTTCTCCTGGTCATGAAGGTTAACATTTTCCCAGCTAAAGCACTCTGCCCATTTATCACAGACCTGCAGCACCAGAAATAATCTCTGAAGCTGCAAAAAGTTTCAAAAAGGTTTCCATAGATTTCATATTCTTTGTATAAATTTTACATTATGAATTTATATGATAGTTCTTGGCTCTTCAGATAGTCTTAGTGATTTTTTTTTGGTTGGTCTTTAATATTTTAATAGCATTTAAGAAAAGATAGGTCAACATAGTAAGACCTGATAAAGAAAACAGATTTAAACTAACAGTAGAGTCTCACAGGAAACCCAGGCTTATATCTGGGTTAATTTTTTTCCATTTTAGGCTTGGAAGAGGCATCAGGAGATAGCTGAGGTGGAGAGTGTTCTAGCTTTGTTGTAACAAATACTCCCATGCCAACTAATGTGAAAACCAAAAAATTTTGTTTTAAAGAATCAGGTCTATCATGTCCTCCTATGTGTCCTGTATATGAGAACAGGCACAGCCTGGGTAACTGACACCATTAAACTAGTGGTAGGAGACATTCACAATTTTACTCAGTTCACTAAGAAGAAACTTTCTTGTGGAGAAGGACAAAGACTAAATTTTCTCACTGCCTAAAATTAGGAAAGATTTGTTTTTCTTGAGGAGAACATGACCCCATGGAAGCCCTGCCCTTCAAGCACCGTGGGTACAATAATAAACACAAGGTAGTTGCACACAAGGGACTTGCTGTCAAGCAGTTGAGGAGGCTGCAGGATACTACATTAAACAACATAGAGAGGATGAGGAGGCTCTAGAGGAGAAAGCACAAGCCTTTAAACACATAGATGTTATCACAGATCAGAAGCAACAAAAAAGATGATTAGTAAAATGGATGGATTGGAAATAAGGCTCAGCTACAGGAGATGAGAAGTTGTGACCCCAAAATATAATGAGATTAATGATCTACTACAGTGATTAGATTTTTTTTCACAATGGCCAACTGACTCATTGCTGATGCAAAGTTTGAGGAAGACTATTTCCCTTATAATTGGATAACGAAAGGAAAAATATCTGCAGCTGTGTCAGCCTTCTTGTGTTAGCTGTGCATCTCTCCCATTCCTAAATGAAGGGCTGTATTCATTGACTTTGAGAGAAGGAAGGAGGTGATAAAGACATGACACTTAAAGTTTTTCCAGCTTTTGGTTTCGCTGCTGTTTCAGAGTGACTTCGGTATTTGCTGAGGCACTGTGACATATTTCACTGGAGTGGTACAGACTGTGCTATCCAAAGGTAACAGGAAGGCTTTTCCTTCAAACCATTAAAAACGAAATCTTTTGTGGAAACTTTCTGTCTATGCCTGGCTTACCCAGGAAACCTAAGGAGTAAAGTGGTGTTTAAGTGGGATAGTTTTATATATCAGTTGTTGCTACATGCGCTAAGAAGCTTCTCTGTAGATGTAAAAAGCTTTGGTCTTTTACAGTTTGGTCTTTAACAGTCTCAAGCAGTTAAACTGAAGCAATTCTTTGCAAACAGATGAAGGAGGCACAGCAATGTCAGCAATGGAATTGAAAATTAATTGGTGTAGTGAAGATGACACCTATTTAATTTTGGCTGTAATGAATGCTTGATATTTTCAAGGTTTACTAGTTCTTTAAGTCTACATTTAATATATTATGGTACTAATGAAGCACTTAGACATTATTAACAATGATATTTGTGTTTCGTGTAAGACACTCACTTAACAGATCAAACAAAGTAGTTACGCTCCCAAGAGGAGAAAATGCTTATACCACAACAGTTTTCAGTCCTTTTGACATATTTGCTTTGCCTCAAAGATTTCTGAAGCATGTAGCTCTGCTCTGTTGAGTCCTGCTTTGTTAATATTATTTGCTTCATTGGCTCCTCCACACTCAACTGGTTTGGATGGTAGAGAATCAATGCCATCTCCTCTGCATCTGTTTCTTGTTTAAAATGCTGAGGATATCTCCTGTCTCATGAACATGTCTGCAGCTTTTCAGTAATTCTTATGTGATTGGTCAGAATATATTCTACATGATTTTGGGGGAAAGGGTTGTTTAGTCCCACTTTTCTAATGCCCATATATACACAAAAAGTCAGTTCTGTGGTATCTATTACAGATTATTTCACTAAGCAACCAGCCAAGTCTTTGTTCTGTAATTTAGCAGAATAAAGTAACCCTGAACATGGCCCCCCAGCCATTTTAAGAAAACATCTGTGTGAAACCATTGACTCACTGCAATGCCTTTAAGAGGAAATCTGGTAAAACATATTGTGGACTCCTCACTGTCATCGCTACAGTTGTTATGTTGTGTCAAGTGTATACTGATCCTATGTAGATCATGGTTAGTGGATTTTATTATCTCAAAAATGCTTTCTCTGGAGAGTGGGAATGAAGTGCAAGAAAAAATGTGGATTGCCTTTTTGCATGTACACTCAGAGCTGGTGAGCTTTTAACTACCAGCCCCTCAGTGGGACCTCCTGAGCAGTCTGCAGGAGAAGGGGAAGTGGCAGCATGGGGTGTGAGCACCACCAAGGAGGAGCAGTGCCTGGAAAGATGTGGATTGGCTCCAGCATACAGCATTGTCCAGCCCTGGCATGAAGAGGTGCTTCTGCAGCTGCCATAGGACTGAGGGGCTCTGTGCTTGGTGCCCCTTTTCCTTAAAGCACTCTCTTCTTTTGTCTGTGCCCCTTTGCTCCCTCCCCTCGCTCCCTCCTGCAGTTGGTGTCTTGCAGCCTCCAGCCCCCTCACAGCTCCTCCTTGTGCTTCCAGCCATTAATTCCCCTCAACCTCCCCACACCACAGCGGCAGCAACTCCCCAGCTCTATCTCCCCACATGGGACTTCATCAGCTGCTTCCCGGCCCTGTGATGTGATGGGGCCCCAGGTGGACACCACAGGTCTCCTGAAGGCAGGTCTCACCCCATGGCTACCCCCTACCTCCTTCTGAGAGAGGCTTGGGCAGAGCTCAGTGCAGCCAGAGTGGATACAGCAACCATGAACTTCTCACACGGCTGCTGAATGGGATGGCATCCCCAAATCATTCATACCCTGCTGTTTCACACCTACATATACACATCCCCAAAGATAAACCATCTCTCTGGTCTGCACATATTGCTCCACGTCTTCCCCAGTTTTGTTCCTGGACTGATCCTCCATGTCCCAGAACGATGTCCTTGCCCATTCCTTGCAGACCACCTCTCAAGGTTTTACTAGTTGAGCTCTGCCTGTTCCTCTTGCCTGGTAAGGCAGGCCCAATCCCCAAAGCTGCCCACATAATATGTACCCTGGATCTTCATAATATCTACCCCATCACCACCTCAGGTCCTTCAGCTTGTTCCCAGTATACTCTGGGGACATGGGAGGGAAAGGATGGCCTTGTGCTGGGCCGCTGGGCTGAGCTTGGGCAGTGGGATTGCCCACAAAATTCATGTAATTTTGGGAAAGCACTTCATCCCTTGCTTCCTTATCTGCAGCAGGGCCACTGTTGGATTTAGATCTTTTCTGACCCAGAGATGGGGCAACTGAGAGGCATTTTAAAAACTTTTTATTCTATTTTTAGTCTCATATGAAGGGTGAGATAATATAGATGTTATAATTTATGTTATTATAATTAGAAGCTAGCTATTTTTTAATTATAAAACACTATAAGCATTTCTTGGCTTATCAGCTTTTTGCTATACTATGCTGTAGATGCTTTAAAGCTAATCATCTAAAATTACCCCTCATGAGTCTTACTACAATGCATTTTTTATACTTCTATTTCTCTAAAGTATTTAGTCTTATTTGCAAGGCCATCCTTTGAAACTTCTTTCTAACTCCATTTCTCTCTCAACAATATCTGTCCTATTCTATGGCATTTCTAAGTCTGCATTTCTTATCTTAAAGTTTGCATACGGATGCATAGCGTGTGAGCCTTCTGTCAGGCTCTGAGAACTCTCTACAAATCCATTTCCCACAGGTCACCAAGTAACAGTGCTGGATATGTGTTGCAAATAATAAACTCCTCAGGTGGAAACCAGGACTTTCCTACTTCCCTAAGGCTGAAGCAAGCTTAAAAAGCCATATCAGTGCTGAGTAACATCACCCTCCATGGACCAACTGCTGCAAGTTCAAGTGCCTGTATTGGAGAAGCATGTGACTGCTCCCCTTCTTTCCCCACAGACCCATAAAACCATATAGGATTAATTTTTAGCTGCTTATGCTTGTGTTATTTGTCCCATCATTTATAAGCGATAAAATAAAGTAAAACCAAGCTGATGAAAATAGAACACTAAAAGGATCAAGCTTGGATTTCTTTTGAACATAGAATTATATAGGAATTACGTGTCACATCTAGAGCTTCTCTAGAATTACTCTGGCGACTTCACACAATGAGATAGAAATGTGGTGCCTTGTCTTTGCTCTGTTGCACAGCAGGTTATTGCATTTTTTGTTTCTGTAACAGAAGAGATGCACAGCCCTGAATGGGAGTACAGATACACAAGCAACTGTGAATCAGATCATTGGAGAGGATTTCAGGAAAACGAAAATGTGTGTCTCTGAGCAACAGCCAAGCTGGTGTGTTGACTCAAATAAGGAGTGGTTACAGATGAAGTGACTGGGGCATTGAATCCCTGGGTGCCCTCCAAAAAATCAGAGCTGCCTGAAGCTGAGCAGTCAGAAACATTAGAACATTTGACAGTCTTGGTCTAGGCATGGCTTTTTGTCAAATGAAGCAGGATCACTTCATATCAGCATCCAAAGCTGCCATAAAACCACCATGAGTGGAAGAGGCTGGCAGTGGAGTCTGTATATTAACAATGCAGTGCCTTGTTTTGGCCGGCCTCTGTCACAGATGTAAAGATGGCATGTAAAGCTTTTGTAAAAACTGTCTTTTCTTCTCCATGTACTCCAATGATGTCTACAGCTTAAAGCTGAATAGAGTCAATCTCTT
This sequence comes from Leptocoma aspasia, assembly GCA_013399835.1. Lineage (NCBI taxonomy): Eukaryota > Metazoa > Chordata > Aves > Passeriformes > Nectariniidae > Leptocoma > Leptocoma aspasia. The sequence goes on along the minus strand of VXAX01002958.1, from coordinate 72,426 downwards.
ACTATGCCCTTCAAGTCCTGAATTTTTTGCCTCACTAGATAGCAGGCACCAGCTTACAAACACATCAAATGCTGGTGCTCTAAGGAGGAATGAAGCATTTTTCCACATGATCTGCTGTCTTAACTATCTTGTTCAACTGTTCAGTGCTTCCACCAGGACCTGTGGAGGAAGTGCAGGATTTGGGTGTTGGCATGCCTTTACTACTTGCTAGGCAGAGAGCAAATTTGTGGCACAGAAGGCTTGCACTTCAAATATAAAATATGGAGCAGCAGATGGATATAATAAAAGAGAACCATGCAGAAACAATGACACGATTATGAACAGCATAATAAGCAATGGTCATAGCATGCCAGGGCCATAAGCAGACTTCCTATTCTGGATTCCTAAACTGGGCATCATAATACCTAAATAGAAATCATCTGGCCCATCCAGGCAACCCAGGCATCTCTCCTAGTTACTCCAAAGCCTTATACAGCCAGTGGAAATGACAGCTGGGTTTACCCTCCAGCAACTCCCTCAAGCCCATCTTATAACATTCAAGTCTGGTGCCAAGGAGGAAACAGTAGGCATCAACTTGGGCTGTTTTCCTTGCCTTGCTGGGGGCTGAGGCACTGGGTGCCACTGCAATGTACTGTCCCAAGGCCACTTCTCAGAAGAGCACTGGTGTGCAAGGTAGGGGAGACAAGCAGGCAGAGGTTGTGCCCAGGAGCTCATCTCAGCCCTGTGTTACGTGCTGTGCTCTGGTGTGCTGTGCTGTGGTTCACAGCAGCCCACGATGCAGAGGGACTGCAGAGAGAGTAGAAGGGTCTGACTGCAGTCAATGAGTAAAGTGATCTCCTGGGACTGGAGAGTTGTGTCTGTGCTCATAGGACTGAGTGGGTTGCATCTTCTGTATTACAAAATGCTCAAAGCATGGGCATTTCAAACCCCAAGAAGACATCTTCTCTCTTGAGTGCCAATGCTTGTTGTCCTGTGGTTCCCAGGTATCCAGTGTCCTTTTCTGCACCAGTGGCACTAGTGCTGTGGGAAAGATGATGCATATGTCTCTCCCCAGACATGTCCATCACCCGCTTATGGTCTTCTCCTGAGAAGTGAATGGTTGTTCACATCCTGACAGGTTGAATTAATTTTAGCATTCACTTGCCCTGCTTTTTTGGCTGAGTACAGTGGCCAAGAGGCTGTTTTACATGTACTGTCCCTTTCTCCTCTAATCCTTTCTTGAGCCTATCAGTGTGTGGCACCATCTAAACAGCCTCAGTGGCTTGGGCCTCCCACAGACTTTGAGTTATTCTGCACCGGTTGTAAAAACTCCAGCAATGAAGTGCTCCTGCTGATACACTTCTGAGTTTGTGCAATAACCCGTGAGCATCTACAGACAGCAGCAGTAGAAGCAGCAGTGTTAAGGCTGGATACCCCTGTGAGTTGGCTGCCCCAACTAGTATGTGGCCCAAATTACTCTGTTGAACTAAGGCTCCTAAATTTCTCTTAAATCAGCCCTAGGTTTCCTAACAATCATTCTAAATGGGATCCCTTGCCAATAAATGAACTTGAAGAAGCCTGGAATTCCAGCTATGTTGTTTGAGATCCCCACGGAATGTTTTGGAAAATTTACAACCTTGCCATGTTCTGCTAGTCATTTAAACATTTAACTTGCCAAATGCTCAAAGGTTCATCATTTTCATGTTCAATTTCCTGAATATACTGGGAAAATTTTTTCTAACTTGACCATTCAAAGCAAGCAACTGCATTTTTATGTAGGCATCTAAATCAATGCTTTGCTCTGCCATGCTTTGAACTCGGATCTCTGAAAATCAGCCACTCTAGATACCTACATGTGGCTTTAGGGACCTAATTCTTGGCAGCCAGATTCATGTTTGTGATACTCTCACATGTTTTCAATAAGGATCTAAACATAAACCAGACCAAAAAACATAGAAGTGGGGGGAAGGAAAGAAAAACAATGCTCTGTAGGATATCTATGTGTTGACATAAAATATGGAATAATCGTGGCCTACTGCATCTTTTTGTGCAGAGTTTTCTTTCAAATGTGGATTATTGAATCAGTAGTTCAGCCTGTCCTTGGAAGAGAACTACTGTATCTCACACATACCAAGACAGGAGGCTTCACACTGAGATGTTTTGACGTGGCATTCAGGTGCCAACCACGCCCCAGCAGAAGGTCTTCATTTGCTCCCAGGTAATTTCCTGGGCCTTCTCAAAAATGAATTTTGGTGTCATTGGTGAATAAAGGTTTTCATGTTTTCTGCTCTTATGCTGTTGTCATAGCTGACCTCTGCCCTAAGGCTGCAGCTCTGGGCATCAGGCCCACTCTGCAAACTGACAGCCTCAGGAGGGCTTCTCTGTGAAGAAAAAGTTAATGGTATGAGGCCACATTTGGCAGTATCTAGGAGATGCCCAGGGCTGCTGGCATCAGAAATTACTTAATCTGTTTTTAAATTTACAATTTGTCAATGGGGCTTATTTTTAAAGGTACAAATATTATAGGCTCACCATCCTACCTGCAACCTCAGGGAAAGCTAAATATCTGCTTGAAGGTCCCTTGACAATGTGCTTTATGTTTGCTCAGGGAAAATAAACCCACATTTTTTCATTCATTCATGTGGCCAGACAGAACAACAATACAGCAGCAGAGTCAATACAATGACTATTTTGACACTGCTGCTATGATTTCTCCATCCAGTAGACTAAAGTCCAAAAACACCCCAAGGTTCTCCTGGGGTCTACACTTTGTTCTTGCAACTCCTCCCTCTGTTCAGCTGGTTCTCTGGAGAACAGCACAGCTGTGAACATGCTTGGGCAGGTCCATCCACAACTCCTCTGGGAGGAGAGCAGAGTTTGGATATTTCTGGTAAAAGGCAGCACACCTCCATCAGCACCTCAGCTTTTACCACAATGCTGTTACTCACCAAAAGGTCAAAATAGCACACATAATTGTGGTCCCCTTACCCCTGCCCTTAGTCACAGTGTGAGACAGAGTTCCCAGGTGGAGAACTAAAGGTGTTTTACTCTTTTATAGTGCCTGGACATAGGTTTAGCTTCAGGGACCCTCCAGCCTTGAAAACTAGGAAGTATTCTTCATACAAAAACTGGAAAGGTACATGCCTATGCCCAAAACTTAAACTGAAATCCAAAATTATCACCATACTCTTACCAGGAGAACACTTCAAAAATATGAAAATTGAGTGCTTTCACTGTGTACCTTCTTCCTGCTCTAGAGAACATCTGCAGAGAAGTGTAAGAGCTATAGAGCTGCCATAGCCTTGTACATACATGTTTTCTGTGGTAGAACCCTTCCAGGCAGTATGTGTACAGAACCTCCAGATTTCAGTCTGGCCAAAATTTGTAGCAGGAGCTACAGAGGCCAGAGTTCTTTGGTCAAGCCATAAATTTAGGCAAAGATTTCCCTTCCTGTGTTTGCACCAGCACACATATACTCCTCTCCCATGCAAGGTAGGCAAGAAGATGAATTTCACCTAGACAGAAGCATCTGATAGGGTTCAGCTCTTCCATGGCTTTGTGTCTGTGACTCAGCTCACTGGCTGTTGCCAAATGTTGTATAAAGCCCTCTTCATTCTTTACATTCAGTACTTCTCAGTTTGGTTTAGACCCACCAAAAATCTTTTCCATGTTTTTCTTCCTTACAAGGAAAATAAACTTGTAAAGAGGGAGAAGTGAAGGGTTACATCTGGAGAGAGTTATGGCTGTGGCTCAAAGGAACAACTGGAATGTCTGTAATGCGGAAGTTTCTTCCACAAAGCCATTTCTTTCCTCTTCTTGAGAAGTACAGATACAGGCTGCTGCTGCTCACAGAGCACAGCCCCAGTGCACATTCCAGTGAGGAACACCAACAGCATCCCTGCTGAGAGCAGGGTTGATGATTTACATTGGTGCTACCCACTCAGCCTCATGCACACTGTCAGGAGCAACTCGGCATAAGAAACTCTGCCTGTCCTGAAACTAATTACAAAAGCCACAGCCATAGTAGTAGCAGCAAATTTTATAATTGTCCAATTCTGATACTTTTTGGTATGGATTTCTGACAAGCCAAGTGCTTGTAGTCGCCACTGAAGTCACTGGCATTGGGGATGTTTGGCAGAGGAAAAGTCTCTTTGTGTAGGTGGTGACTCTGAGATCAGCAGCACCAAGTCCACCACAGCCTCACAGCTTCATTCACCTGTGACAGATATTATGTTGGAGGGTGACATCTTCCACCTTCAGGCTCAACTCTGAATTTTGAGGACCATGTGGAATGAAGAGATGGGAAAGTAAAATACTTTTCTTTGGTGTAAATTAGTGATGGGGAAACATACATACAGAGAGTCCAACCAACGTCTCCTGCATGTCTAGGATTTCCCTCAGACTACAGTTCTCAAAGGTTGGGGTTGACTTTTTTTTGTACCATGCAGGTGAGTGGTATGCAGTTCAAAACCACTCCCTGTTCACGCAAATGCAAAACTTTGTCATTAAAATTTTTTTAAACAAGAACTTAATTTCAGATCTAAAATTCAAGTTATATCTGCATCAGATTTTTAAAATACATTCAATTTAAGCACTTAAAAACAACCCCATTTCAGAAAAGAAGGGTCAATGGTTGAAACATTTAATATTTATTTAAGCAAAACTTACAAATTTATTTTAAATTAATGTGTTATCTGAAAAAACGTTATCTCCTAAATTTTTACATGTTTTATAAGTTTGTTTGTTCATAAATAAACTAATTTTGGAATAATGACATTCAGGGAAGAGAAAAAAACCCGAACTATGAGACAGTAACATCTACAGATCTACAGTGATACATTGGGGGTTTTTTTCCATTTGTAAGGCATAGAGTATTTGCAGTGTACAGTTTTGTGCATACTGTTCTCATTTTGCTTTTCTCATAAGCATGCCAGACTAAGGATAAGGTTCTGTGAGAAATAATGAATTCTACTTGTTTTTAAAAATGCCATTCACTGGAAAACAAAAGTTAGCCTTCCCCATTGTGGATCTTCCTCTTCTTTTCCTGAGATATTCTAGCTTCTCTTTGCAGTCACTTTTTCTTTCCTTTCTAAAATGTCTATCTAATATAGAACAAAACTATGGCAAAGGGAAAGTATTGATTAATAAAAGAATATGCTATTCACATCAGTGTTTAGTGAATTTTTTTAAATAATTGTGAGCAGGACAGCTACCAGTGCTCCAAACAAGCAACATCTGCAGTGCATCTAGCAACAGGCTTTTCAAACATTCCCATGTGTGCTTGACTTGTTCCTGCACCATCTGCAGCAACTATTCCTGGTAGCTGTATGTGTCACCAGAATGGATGTGTAGGAGAAGTTATGTTGGAAAATGGTGAAAAACACTTTGGAAAAACTTGGACAGAGACCTCTCCTTGGAGGACATCTCTTTGCTCACTCTTGAAACAAATCCAATGGTGCCAACATGACAGTTATGGAAGCACTGGGTTGACAGTCCATCATGATGAACTCAAAGACTATACTGTGCCTTGGATTTTGCCATTCTTTATGCTTGAGTGCTTATTTGCCTCTTCTGAGCATCCAGTTATGCAGGAATTAATTACACACTATGTTAAATTCATCTGAGAGATATTTTGATTTGCCAGCTAGTTAGCCATCGTCACTTTTGAAAATTTGTCTCTCAATTGCAGCAGTTGCTTCATCTTCTTACACTTGCCCTTTGAACAGGGAGTTTGCTGTCATTGTTATATCAATATCAATATTTATTGTATCTCAATATTACAGGAATGTTTGTGGGGTTCATGGGATTATTGATAAAAACATTAGATAACATGGGAGCAGAACTGGATACCTTTAGAAACACCTGCTCAGTGATGAGACTCCATTGCCAATGTTCTCCTGTTTCCAAATTAAAATTTGTCACTTCTTTTCTGTTTTGTTGGTAATCCACTCAATATGAGCCACACTGATTCTGATTCACACTGAAATTACTTTGCAGTCAAAGAACCCTACAAAAGTGAATGTTTTAAAGAACTTAGCCTTCTATCAGTGCTGCAGCTTTCATCAAATGCATTTATAATCTCATTTTTAAGATAAAGGTAGACAAGAACATTAGCCATACAGAACACAGGGTTACTCACAAAACTACAGGACTTACTCCAGATTGAAGTGTTTCTGACTTTAATGGTAATGCTCATCTATAAAAGACTCAGGAGCACTGAAGACCATCCCATTGCCATCACAAAGTCAGAGCTGCTAGTAAAACCTCCCTTCTTCACATACAAAGAGTGATGGGAGATGGGAAAAAAGAGGGTGATTGTGTGTTTGTGGATATCTTGGCTCTGGCATGGGAAAACAGCAGCTGTGAGCTCTTCAGCTCTTCTCAAAGCCTTCCACAGCTTTCTTAATTAAAAAGGGAAATTGGAAGCTGGAAGTTGATAAGCATTCTAGCTTAGCCCATTCCTGGCTTCCTCATATTAGAAACAAAATGTAGTGGGAGATACGATGCCTCTGTGTGACATTTCTGTTGTAAATGTGTTGTTACAATTATGTGTGCAGATAGACTGGAACTTAAAATGAGTGCAACTGGACTTAAAGTTTGGTGTTCACTCCTAAAATGGAAAGCAGCCATGGATTTATTTACCATGACAAGAAAAAAATAAATCTTGCGTGCAGCATAGTTTTAAGGGGAAAAGGAGAATGATTTGATATATAACCATGCACCAAGGATCCTGATTTGGCAGCGTTTCCACTGGTTTTTCTTTGGGAAATGTTTATCAAGAAGGCTATCTGTGATCCTTCTCATCTTTTCTGTTCCTTGGAGTTTTTTCTTAGAGAAAGTGTTTTAAAATTCTAGATATAATCACAATTCTTTTCTTTGCCTTTTCAGACTCAGATGTGCCCTATGTTCTGTGCTTCCCAACACAGACTGCCAGGGAACTGGGGGAAAAATGTTTCTTTATAAATTGAAACTCTTGTTTCTTCTTTCTTTACTCCCTTGTCCAGTCATCCAGATTAATTCTTGATTAAGAACATAATTTAGAGCATTTATTGCTTTCCCTCAGTCCAGAGGACATCTATTTTTAAAGGAAAATCTTCATAAATAATACTTTGCTTAAATAAATGTGCTTCAGAAGCTGAATTGTTATAAGCCTTTTCTACCCAGGCAGCTGGCAAATGAACAGCCTCATGGAAAGGGCCTCATTGCTGGGACATGAAGCCAGCACAGCAGCTGAGATGTTTTTCTCAGGTAACTGTGGTGGGATGGTTTTCTCAGGTGTGGCACATAAACACAGCCACTCGCCTGCATATCCATGGCAGTGCTGCTAATCCTTGTGTGCTACCTGCCGTCCTGACCCACAGTACCTGTGTGCTGGTGTGCCATGGCCAGACACAGCAGAGGACACAGGTGGCTTCACAGTGCACGTGCTGCAAGAGCTGCTCCTGCCCTTCCGCTCCTACCAACAACCATCACACCCCTGTAAATGACAAATGTGTTGAGGGGAATGAGATTCGATAAGGAATAAGAAAGAGGGAGGAGGTAAAAAAGAAACACTCCCTTCTGCTGACATGTCATCACTGGAACATCTGCTTTATGTCTGAGTGTGCTAATGATCTCTCTGAAACCCCACTGCAAGATAATTAGGGTTGATAAATCACAAGGGGTTTTTTTAGGTTTTAAGATCCCAGATGCTATGGTGGAAAAAAGGAGGCCAAAAAAAAAAAAAGAATGGACACTTTATCTCATCTAAAATCTGTTGAGTGTTGACACAAAAAACCATAACTTTAAAAAGATAGTAGAATGCCATAAAACACAAAAAAGGCAAGGTTTTTTTCCACTTTTGTCAGGATTCCAACTCATATACAAGACATTCTTCATTATTCTCTTTTTTTTTTTTTTTGTGGAGAAAAAAATTAAAAAGGAGCCAGGTCTTCCTAGGCTTTAGGAGTTTTGTGTATATACATGTTCTTGACCGATGAACTTTTATGCATACATGAGTTTTTGTATCCAATGAAACGTAATTTTAAAAAATCAAACCATAAATTATAGGATGATTTCATTGCAAAGGTTAGGGGAAAGTCAGAATTGTTTGCTAATGTTGATTCTTTCCTTCTCTAGGACATAGTTGATTACAACGCAGTTGTATCAGGGGCTTTTCCAGTTGTGTTTGTACACACTGTCTCCCACACCCTCATACAGTGGTAGAAGGGAGATTACATACTGTTTATAAAGCTAAAGCTGGACAAATTATCTACAACAGATAGTCTGATTAGCCTGAGCCTCCACCTTGTTCACAAATTTGCTGGTAGTGGATCCCTGGAGGTTTTCAAGGCTATGTTGGATAGGGCTTTAAGCAACCTGATCTAGCAGAAGGTGTCCCTGCCCATGGCAGGGCAGTTAGAATGCAGATGATCTTTAAGGTTCCTTCCAACCAAACTGTTAGAGGATTCCATAAATTGGTAGGCTGTGATATCTCCCAGTGCAAGGCTTTAGCAAACTACTGGAGTATGACCCACAAATACAAACTGGATGAAAGCCCCTCGATGGACAGGGTGGCTTTTGTGGAAAGTGACTACAGATCAGCCCAAACAACTATCCTGGTTATTCTCAGCAGCGTACAAAGCAGCTGGAAAAAACACCAAAATAATCTTAACTCAGGTACCACTACACTTAGACAGTAAGAGGAGAAAAGCTGCACCTCTGCTCGTTGCCAGTATTTTAAAGAATTTATTTGATTAAACTTTGAGGTGCATTTTAGTATCTTCATTATTCTAAAGAGATTGCAGAGAAGCAGACTATTTCTTTCTAGCAGGACAAGTCTGCTGAAGTTGGCCATTAACATGACATCCTAAATATCTGTTACCAAGACCTCTCTTCATAAATAGCCAAGGAAGCATGCGATAGAGAAGACCTGCAAGGTCACCTAGTCCATCTCCTTGACAGTGTTTGTTGTTTTGTTCTTCCCTGGTTTCCCATGTCTTAATTTAAACCTGTCCTTACTTCCTTCCTCCCTATCAGCCATATGAATCTCCTTTAAAATAACTGCCTTCCTCCTTGGTATCCGACCAGATAATAGAGTAAATATTTCATGTCTTTCTCCTGTAGAACCTGAAATTATTCTGTTTCCATTAAGAGCTCAATTACAGTTAATCACTGTTTTCATCACTCTTCTTTCTTGCTTTTTCTGTGCACTCTGCTTTTATCAGCTGGGGCCAGTAGTCACCTCTTCTTTACCTGCTCACCTGTGAAATTTTTCTTGCATTTAGCTACACAACTTTTTTTAATAATCTCTTTAATTATTAGTGAATATTTGGATCTGCATCTGATTTAATTTTCAAGAAAATCAGCAGTGGTGGACCTTTTGGGCCGAGATAAGTGTTTTCACTTGTTCTAAGTCAGAATCCTGTTCTTCCTTGCTTTCAGGTTCCTTAGCTTGCTGCCTTTATAATTCCCTTGAGGACAATAAAATCTTCTCTTGATCTTTCTTTCCTTGTTCCCACTGATGAACATTTAATCTGCTTGTAATGCTTCCATCCTTATTTTTTTAACTCCTGGTTCTTAGCTTCTTAGCAAGGCTATCCTGGCATCTTCTAGAGGAGCTGACCTCAGGAGAACAAATGCTAGTTACCACTAAAAACAAACAACTAGTCACAATTAACTGCTCAGGTACTAACAAGCCTTTTCTTTTACCTTATATGCTTAATTACACTCCTTTAGAATGTTACTGAAAAATATAGCAGTTTTTCAATAGATTTCATTATACTGTAGCACAAATATATATATGTGTATGTATCTGTAAAATGTAGTATCCTTGCTGGCACTAAGGATTTTCAAGCTGCTATCACTCTTAATACTGCCCTTTACTAGAATGCTTTAGTGGCTTTTGGATTACTATGAAGCTGGCCATCATTGCAGAGTTATATTCCAATTAACTTCTTCTACCCCAGCTTGCTTGAAAAAACAATCCATGAGACTTTTGAGGGAGCAATACATCCTTCAGAGAACAGGCTTCCATCATTTTCTCTGTCAGCTTCCAGATCAAAAGCTGAAACAAAGTCTGTTGACTTTATCAAGACAAAATGCTATGACTTCACTCAAATTAAATGTTCTGATAAGGCCACTTTTGTATTCCCAAAACTCAACTTTGGCAAATGCTTACTATATGGGGGAGTATGAATTCTAACTTTTCATGTCTGAGACAGAAGCAAATTCAGATGGTGGGTATTTTTTCCCCCAGAACAGAACTTCAGCATTTCACCCAGCTCACAGCAGATTGCCATTTATAGTGCATGGATTTCCTGTCTGCTCTACAACCTTCTCCAGAGTTTGAGGCTAAAACTTTCTGCTCCCCTCCTCAGTAGATCAACTGATTAAAACATTATCTGATCCTTAGTAACCCAGAGCTATAATTTAGAAAAAACATCATTTCCCTCTGCCCTTTATTTTTGTTTGCCCAAGGGAGCACAGAAAAAGCAAATATTATCTACAGACATTTTTTTTGGTTTTCAGAGGCCACATGCAAAAAGTTCCCCCCTCCTTAGAGCTGCAACCCCTTTCCCTATAGCTCTCTGTGTTATCTCATATATCCTTCCTCTTGTTATTTGTTGTGTATCTTCCAAAATAAACACAACTGCAGAACCACAGGATAACTTCAGATTGCAAGGCTTAGGATCAAAAACTACATTGGCTTTAGGCTGGAGGCAACACTGCTGCACATGGGGATTTGAGTTAAACCTCTCTAAAAGGCTGCTATTTTTTCCTTTCCCCTGTAAATACTAGAGCAATGTTCACAAGAATGCCTTCATGTTTTTCAAGAAGCAGCAGCCACTTGGTTTCTTGTTTTAATGAATAGAGAATGCAGGAAAACTTACCCCATAAACACACTATTGGAAGAACATTCTGGAGGATGTGGGATGGTTATTGGTATAGTCAGGAGGGCAAAATCCTGTTCTGTTGGAATTCATTTATGTTTCTCAGATGGGAGTGTGGGGAACTGGAATTCCAGTTCAGATGTATATTATATGTGGTTGTGCATTGCACAAGATGGCATAACCCATATCCTCACTGCCAAGCACCCAGCAGGAAAGATATAAATGGCTTCGTATCATCGTAGAATTGTTACTCAGTTCCTAAATAGCCTCTTCAAATCAAGAAGTATCAGTTCCCCACACTCTGCAGGAGAAGGAAACTGCACATGAACTCCAGAAAATCAGCAGGAGGACAGTATTTTAGGAGCAGAACTTCAGCTAGTAAACTCTGAAGATTCGTTGTTTTAAAGATGAATCAGGAATATATGAAAATCAGTAATGTTTGCACAAGTGTGAACCAGGACTCTTAGAGCAATCTGTATGTCCTGCATGATAATGCATTTTCTTACCTTTGGGGAAATCTGAGAGACTTTGAGCAGATGGGTGCAGGCAGACACATGTTCATTCTGCCTGAGCCCTGAGCTGGCAGGAGAGGATCCAGCTCCTGTGTGGAAGCTGTGTCATCGCAGAGGTGTGGCGCTGTGACAAACATAAAGTACACTGGTCTCAGTGCTTGGTCTGTGTCACAGTCCCTGACTGTTCACTGTAAGGTCCTCAGATTCCATCCATACACGGGAAATGGATACAACTTCTTTGCAAGGTCATAAAATAAATGAGCGTCGCACATTGCTGGGTTAATCATATGTCCAATATTAACTTAGAAAAACAAAGGACATAATATTTTAAAATAAAAAATTTTGTCTCTTCTAGGCAATGCTCTCTGCTCATCTGCTCTCAACCTGCCTCTCAAGGTTTAGTCCTACTTGCTCTCCAGCCACCTGTACAGTGTTCTCACAAAAAGAGAGCAAATATAGCTTGGTGTTGCAATGTAAAATGTAAGCAGGAAAGAAAACTTGCCATGGCTGTAAGAAATTCAGATTTCTTTCAAGGAAGGGCTCTTATGATTCCCTGTTTGATACTATGGCTGTTGTGAAAGAGAGAAAAAAATCAGAATTGAAGCACCAGATCTTGATATTTCTAAATGTTTTCTCTGATTCAGTATGTCATCACTTGACAGTATAATTCATGGCAGGTAGATAATATTAACAACTTTTTTTTTTTCACACAAAATTAATCTCAGTTACAGAAAGTTTGCCGTTCTCCCCTTCGGATGACACTGTCTTCCACTAAGGCTGGGAGGGCTTTAAGAAGAATGCACCAGTCAGTGCTCTCTTGGCACAGCTGAAAGTAAAGACTGCAGAACTGCCTAAAAATTAGAAATATCAAGGAATATGTGGTCTAATTTCTACCTGTTTATGATATTTTATGAAGTCTCAGGGAAAAAAAAAAGGTTAATTCTTTAATTTAAATACTATGTTTAAAATAGAATACATTATCTTTGGCCACAAATCAGGCTGGCAGCTGTAGCCAGCTGCCCAGGACTGCTGGGTCTCTCAACTGACTCTCAGAGGTGAATATAATCTCCAGAAAGTCAAAATTCTCTAATTCTGGACCAAGTATAGTTTGACCAGGATGGCAGCACAAATGACCCCAACTTCCATTTTATGCAGTGCTTGCTTTAATCAGCTCGGGAGACAGAGCTGGAAGAGGAACAGGGCCTCTGTGAGGGGCTGTAAACAGCACTTCTGAACCACTTCACTATCTCAAGGGTGTTTTGGATAGTGCTGTGTAATCACAGTCAAGCAGAGGAATTGAGAGGAACTGACATAATCAAGTATTTGTTTTCACTCTGAATAAGACACAGATAAGTATGCGGATTTAAAAAAATAGTAAATGAAAATATTTGGAATGGTGTCCTGAGGCTGCAAACAAACCAGAAGAAAGCACTTTTTCTGTTTGTTTTGAGAATAGAAATAAAAAATGCAAAAAGGTTGGAACGAGATATAAAAATGAAGATGGAAAAAAAAGCCAGAGAAGTGTGTCCCCAATGTAAGAAGGACATGAAACAAGTTGGAACAAGTCCAGATGCAGACCATGAAGCTGAAAAGAAGACAGGCTGAGAAAGTTGGAGCTGTTCAGTCTGGAGAAGAGAAGGTCGAGTGGAGACCTCATAGCAACCTTTCAGTATATGAAGGGGCCCTACAGGGAAGCTGGAGAGGGACTTTTCATCAGGAATTGTAGTGATAGGACAAGGAATAATGGATAGAAAACAGAAAGAGGGAAAATTTAGCTTAGATGTTAGGGTATTCTTTTAGATATTCTTTACTGCGGAGGTGGTGAGATACTGGAACATGCTTCCCAGGGAGGTTGTGAGTGTCTCATCCCTCCCAGTGTTCAAAACCAGTCTGGATAAGGCCTTGAGCAGCCTGGTCTGGTGAGAGGTGTTCCTGCCCATAGCAGGGAGATTGGGACTAGAAGATCTTTAAGGTCCATTTCAGCACCTTAACAGATGACCCCCTGCTTCTAGTAAGGGAGTGAAATCAGCACACCTGGAAGTGTTTAAAGGGTGGCAGGATCTGGCATTGGGTGCTGCGGTTTAGTTGTTTAGGGGTTCCAGTGGTAGTGCCAGGTTGACACTTGGACTTGATGATCTTAAACATCTCTCCCAACCTTGGCAATTTTATGATTCTATGAACCTTCTACGATAAGTTAAAAAAATAATTTTTAAATGGACTCAATGACACCAAAGAATTTGATTTTATCTTTAAACCAGAGCTAACAAAACGGGTGCCTGCCCTGAGGCCAAGAGCTGTCCTTGGTTCTCTGCAGAGTTCTGCACGCAGAATTTTGTCACCGGGCTCGGGCTGCGCCCACCCCGGGAGTGGCCCGGCAGAGGTCCCCTGTCAGGGAGGCGAGAGGCTGTACCGCACCGGGGGAGCTCCGCGGGCACACGGCTGTGTGCGCCGAGTGGAAGGGGACNCTGTGCGGCGGGGAGGGAAGGCCTCAGGGAACTTGGAATAATGAAAATAATGGCGTGCGGTCCCCCTAGCGGACTAGGGAGTCCACGTCAAACATGCGTACTTCAATACCAGCTGTAAAGCACGGTTTGTGTTTGTGGTTATAGATAAATTGATGGTTACTGAGAGGTTGAAAACTCTTGTCAGGGAGAAACAGACACCTTTAAGAAAAGTCACTGGTATGTGTTGCTGGTGGAAAATACGTTTATCTGATGGGCTATGACCAGTTTCGCCTCTCTTTTGCTATGAAAAAGCCATGGTTTACTAAGGGAATATAAAATTTGAGGTACTGCAGAAAACCAAATAATGAGACTGCAGGATAACTTCTTCTAAAATCTGCTGACTTTACTATGTTTTAATCTCTATAAAATAAAATTTCCCTTAATCTGAAAACCACATCGCTTATCAAATGTTTACTCTGATTATTGTGGTAACTCTGATGGTATTATCCAAACTCAGTATAGGGGAGCTCAAAGGCAACCATGCAGAACAAAATGGGGAGAATGAAGGGTGTGATGACATCCCACCATACACCCACTGAACATTTAAAGGCTAAATTTTCCTTGTAAATGTCAGTCTTTTCAGAAGAATCACATTTCCCCTGTGATTTACTTAGTTTCTGCTGGGTGCTGCACATGAGCTACATCAATTGGTCCATTTCTTACTGCAAATCACTACTTTATTACTGCACAAATAAACATCCATGGATGAAGGTACAGTAATAAATACATACATTGCATTTATTTAAATAAATTAAGTTGGCTTTTGGTGTTCATTCCTACTTGGAAACTAAAATGAATTTTTTTTCTACTACAGGGGATGTTTTTGGGCTGGCTACTACAAAGAAGGATGTCACAGTGAGTAGAACTTTTTTTCTTGGTTGTTCATGGTTTTTAAATTAGTTCCTATAATGCATACTAAATACATCTGCTATACCTCAAGATAGCTTTTAAAAATAGACACTATTGTAGGGAGTGATTTGTTAAGCAACATAAATAATACTTTAAGTGGTAGTAGGCTTACTAATCACTTTTTGCATTCTCAATCCTCACTGTACATCACAGATTGTTACAGTTATGGAACAGGCAAAAGGTTGAGAAAAAACAAGGTGCCAGTAAATACAAAACACACTACATTTTGAGTAGAAACACAGGCTGAAGATTTCTGGGAAACTACTGAGGAAAACAAAATATAACAGATAATTTCAAAAGCAAATAAATAATAACCCCATTGCTGCTGACAGTAGGGCAGTCAGCTCTTCCAACATGCTGTAGAAATCATGTGGAGAACCACAATGTAAAGTGACGGAGTCACCATCAGTGGAACCATTTCAAATCCACCATGCACTCCTGAGCATAGTCATCCAAGCACAAGCATTAATTCATCTGGTTTTCCTGAAGGAATTGAAAATAAGTGTTCCTGTCTTTGTCATCAAAAGGGGGTTTTTGCCCACTTTGCATAATTTAGTTGTCTTACTGCTTAGGAGCTGGGGCTGAGGCTGACTCGGACACTGCAAACAGTGGTCCCACTCCAGCATGAGTGGCAGCCTTTTGGTCAGGGTAACCATTCCTCCCTCTGCACTTGGAGGCAGCTCTGAGATCACATCTGCAAATTGTTCAGATAAGTGACTTTGGTTCCACATAAAATAATGTCTTACAACTGTCCAGTCCTGGAATTTGTATGTGGTTAGTGTGATAAATGTTATATGATCTTAGATATATATACACACACCAGACAAAGGATAATCATAGGGTCAATGAAAAATGATAGTGAGGAATAGATATTGGATGATAGCAAACAGAACATTTGTTGAGCAGCTCATTTGTAGCTGTCTGGAGAAAGGAGAGGGAGGGTGAGAGTCTCCCATGTGTTAGAGTTAACAGCAGTATCAGCTATAAAAACTCTAGATGCACTAGAATCAGAGCCTGAAGTCCAGATAATGTAAGTTTTTAGGAAAGG
Source organism: Leptocoma aspasia (assembly GCA_013399835.1). NCBI lineage: Eukaryota > Metazoa > Chordata > Aves > Passeriformes > Nectariniidae > Leptocoma > Leptocoma aspasia. The sequence continues at coordinate 56,603 of VXAX01002958.1, read as the reverse complement.
CACACCTGCAATCCTTTCACTGATGTTTTCTGGAAGATCACAAGAGTCAAGAAGAGATTCCTGGAGATTAAGAAGTAGCAGATTTGAATCTCACATTTTAAAGAGGGCAAAGGACAGGAAACTATAAACTAGCAAATGGAACATAGTTTGTATATAAACCTGGACACTGCTTAGGTAATTTGGCTAAAGAACACCTGGAAAGGTTCACTCTGATTAAGGAAAGCTAGAATGGTTTACAATTCATTTAGTTGTTTGAGTTCTTTAGAGCTACCACAGCCATTGAGTCCTTTATAGGTATGACTACTCTAAAAGATACATTCATTTGTATCATAATAATGAGATCATGATTAGTGTGAAGCAACAGCATACTATGGGGTTTTGATGTTCCAGCTGAAGTTTCTGTGAAGCTGCAGGAAATGTTAAACGCTTAACAGAGCCAGTGTTTTCAGTGGTAGGAAAGAGGTTTAAAACCAAAGGCTGTTAGAAAACCTTTCTTCAATGGATTTTTTTTTTTAATTCTCTTTTTAAAATTTCTTTTTTGTGAACATTTGGGAGCATTATATAAAATTATTTTTAAGATAAGTATTTTATTCTTCTCCAGTATTTTTTACAGCAACACAATGAATCCTAGTATCTTGCAGACAGGGCAAAACTTATTTCAGTGGCAAAGTCTGCTGAGATGGCAACACATCCCCTTCCAACCAGAACTGAGAATTTGGGGCAGGGAGATAAATTCACAGTGAACACTCCTGTGCCCCATGCAGGCCTTCTGCAAAGCCAGTTGTACATTTGGTATTTCTCTCAAGAGTGCAGGATAAAACATTTCTGCAGGGTAAGGCATTTCTTCACTTATTCTGCTTGCTGAGGTGAGGTTTTCTTCCAGGCTTTACTATCTCAGGCAGAGGCCATGTTTCAGTGGGACTCTATTCTTACAGAATTCCCCCCATCTCTCCTGAGAGTTGATCTCCAGCTGTATCTCATTCAAGTTAACAATTAGTGCATTAGGGAGCTGTCCCATTCCACCATTCTGGCAGGACATCAGTTTTGCTGTCTCCACCCACCCCAGCCCATTGGAAACAGTGGAGGTTGTGTCTGGATGCTGCTGGGCAAAGCAGACCTGTCAGGAGAAGCTGCTGTGCTGGTGCACATACAGTCAGCTCTACAAGATACTGTGTTCGAGGAGCAAACAGCAAATAGGATTTCTGGACACTTCCCACCTTATAGCAACCTGATTAAACAGGACTGGCTGCCAATAAAGAAGGAAAACAACTCATTATCATGTGTATTGGAACCTACTAGAAAATTTCTTACTACTCAGCATTGTCATTAACTCAGCAATAGATTTTCATAAGGTTTCCATTTTCTCAAGCTAAGGGCCAAACCCATCCCAGATGTAACTTCCTTAGTGCCAATACAGCCACACCGAGAATAAATTTGGCCCTATTATTTTAGGATCTCTGTGTGCAGGGACTCCAGTCCATGTCCCTGTACCAAACCATAAAAAAGCCAATATCAGTTCTTCCCTGACTGTTCTTCAGCAAAGACTATTTAAAATTAAACAACTCTAGGTCAGGTACCTCTCCAGACCAGGAGCTCTGCAGCGGAGAGGTTTTTTTCTGGTACAGCCTGAGCTAGGGACAGAAGAAGGAGGCATGTAACTGAGAGGAAGATGTGCAGCCCCATACTGTGTTCCCCCAGGACTAAGGCATGGCTAAAGCACAGGCAGATTGTGTGACAATTCACTTCAACCACTTCAGATGGGGTTACCATAGTTGTTCTAGGGGTAGAGAGACCAAATAGATCTTCTTAAGGCAGGAAGAAGGATTAGGACTTAGAAAGCAGAACTGTCATGAAGGTAGTCAAGAATATGGAGCAGGAAATGTTCCCAAAACTCTTCTTATTGATAATTTACTGTGTTAAATTTTAATAGTGTATCTTTTAGGCATTGTATAAATGGAAGGAAACCTAACTTGTGTGCCCAGACTAGCAAGACCTTTTACAAGTACGGTGATGTCTCTGACACTGCATGCTAGTCTGAGTATCCCCAGGCTACCCAAGGTTTCATTCAGGTACTTACCAATGGAAAATGTTACTAACTCTTTATGAAGAGTTAAATTTCTGAAGCCAGAAAGTCTGCAGAAAGTCTGCACTCCATACAGGCCTTAGTACACTCGGTACCCAGCATTCCTTCTAATGAAAGTATGAATGGCTTCTATAAAAATACCACTGATCAAGTTTTTCTATCCATAACTCAGACATGCTTTTCAACACTCCATCGTGCTTAGGTGTTACCAGTGATGAGAATAACTTTATAGTTAGTCAATGCTCACACTGAGCAGCAAAACCAGAAAGCATTTCCTCAATTTCTCTTTGAGGCAGTTAAATACCTCCATGCAGTCTTTAATGCCAGTGTTGCACTCATATTAATGACATTTATTCACTTCATGAGAGTTTTGTGTGTGTGTATGAGAACACAGAACCGAGCTCAGATTTGGATTTAATTTGATTTCAAGATATTGGTCTTTCCTTTAAAAAGGAAAAGTTGTGCTTTGCCGGAATTTGTACCAAAATGATACATTGTTTTTATCTGTTACATACAGCGTTACATTACACTCTGCACTGTCATTTTTGTGTTACTGCTCTGGGCCCTGCATGAGTTTAAGTGCTTAAAGTTAGGCAATTGCTTAAATATTTTGTGAGGTGGGAGCCTCAGGCCTCATAGAACTACTGAAGAGACATATAAGAGTTATTTCACTTTTAAAGAAAGGTGAATGAGTGGTGCTGAGGGTGTTTAGTGTCATGAAATTGCTTAGGGCTTATTTATTCTTGGACAGAAAATTTCTGTGGTTAATTTTGAAGCCTTAAAGTTAAAGAGGAAAAAGCAAAGACTTTTGTAAGTGTAGAAAGTACATGTTTAGCTTGGATTTGAGGTTTTTTTTTTTTTTCTGTTCTGAATTCCAGCATCTGAATCTGGAAATGTCAAGCGGTTTGTGGAGTGGTTTAGAGGTCACTCCTGTGCACTGTCATGGCTGGTGACAGACCCATGATGCTGGGAGCTCTCTCCATCAGAGAAGGTTTTCTGTAGCTGTTTACAATGCTAAATAGGTTGGTATCCCACCTGGTGTTAGGGGCCTCAGCAGCCTTAGGAGTTGTGGAGATTTCCTATGTGCCAAGGGTACTATGGTCTGTTACCACCTGCTCCAAATCCCTTGTAGTCCTGAATTCTTAACGGACATTTTCTGGATCAGATTATCCCTGCTCCAGCTTTGCAGCTTACTGGCTAAGGCAGGGAAAGAGACAGAGAGGGCTAAGGCACAGACAGTCCCCTCCAGGCAGCGACACCCTTCTTGAGGTGTCTCTTCCCTTTGGAGATAGGGCATGGATGGGACTGGTTTGTCCTGTGAAGTTTGCTTCCCCATGACCTTTGGCAGCAACACATTCCTGGAGAGCAGTGTGCCAATGGTTACTTTGCAAGGGAGAAAATATTCATCTTTTCTCATTTCCTTCTTTTTGCAGTGGCAGAGTGGGAACACCCCTAGGACGTGTCTGTGGTGCTTCTTATGAGTTTTAGCACTGGAGGGTGTCTGTATTGGTGCCAGGGCTTTACCCTCTGCTACACATTATCAGAAGACAGCATCTTAAGGGGCATTTCTGGCTGTCCTTGCATTCTGCACCAGAAGGGATTCAGTTATGTCACATTTCATCCATGATTTATATTTTTTGCCTCTATCCACTTTTTTCCCTTCTCCTGATTGTTTATTTTTTGTGTTTTTCTCAAATGGTCCTTGTTTAAATGTTAATAGGCTGTTTTCATATTAGGGTGTAATATTTTCAACATCTGTTTATTTTGCTGCAGAACACTCCAAATGACCTGGCAAAAGAAGTAGCAGCATTTATAAATATAGCCATTACTTTAATTATTCTGATTTTTAACTTATAGTGTACTTTTAAGTGACTCGAGAGATTAAAACAGAAAAAATTCCAGGCCACACTTAATAAAATAAGTATTACTATGTTTAACTTTATTATCAGCAAGAAAATCTGGTCTTGGCTCACTTCAAGCTGACTTTTATATTTATCGTCAGAGACTTTCAGAATTTCAGCCTACTTTTTTTCAGGTAATGACACTCCAATATCCTGGCTGTCACTAAGAGTGGAGTAAGACATTGTTTTTCCCTTTTGAACTTAGGTAATTTTAATGACAGGAGGTTTTAGAAAGAAGATAGCTCCTTTATAATTTGGATCCAGATTGCTGATCATAACTTCCATGACTTCTATAAAATACTTCCCTTTCCCTAAATCCTTTTCCTAGTGTAGCTTTCACCTCTCAGCTCAGGCTGTTCTGGTGCAGTAAACACCCTCTATGATGATGTGTTGCCAATGCAACACACCCAAAGTACACTGGGTCCAGCCCTATTTTTGCAATGGAGTTCAATGAGTGGAGAAATAATCAAGCTTCTGAGTTTATAATGGAACAAAATTCTTTTCAGACTCTTATTCTAGTTCTTTTGTTAGTGCTGGAAAAATGTGCAATGATACAGCAGTGAGTGTCATGTACACTGCAACTCATTTTAGCAGTACAGATTCTCAGAGCAGTCATGTGCTTTAGTAGAGAAATAATGGGATGTGGTAATTATGAGTTTGGGTTTTATGAATCTCCTAGCAGCAAGCCTGCTAGGTTTCATTCCCAAGGGAAACAAGAGAGATTTGGGAAAATATCTCTGGGCTATTTCATATTCTTAGGGACATGGCTGGTGTTTCTCTGCTCTGTTCCAAAACCATAGAGAAATAGATTTTCTCTATCAAACCAATGAGGAAAGCTGGTGTTATCAGCTTTTCACCTTGGCATTCTGGACACAGAAGCATGCGAGCAAGACACAGAGCATTCTTGCAGGCAGCAGGACATTCTTGCACTAAGGCACTGATGGAAGAAAGGAAATGTTCTAAGATTGTACCAGGCTGCATGGCTGAGGCAAAAGCCTCAGCCTGAATTTGGAGCCATCATAAAAAAACTATCTTAAGCCTTCTGATCGCTGGAGTTGGAGTCTTTATGCATGAGGGGAAAGAACCAGGACAACTGGTAAGCCCCTCATGCCAACAACAACAACGGGAAAAGGAAAAGAGCATTCAATTAAAAGCAGCTTGTTCATGTTATGTCAATTTTGCAATGAATTTTGCATTGTGTATCCATAGATTTATGTTCATAAAAGCCCAATGTTATGTTATATAGGAGAACTTTTCGGTTGGGTCTTAGCGTAAGCCGCGTATCACTCAAGTGTAGACATGTTTTCAGTTCACCTCTCACATTTTGATGGATTTTTTTTTGTCCATATGGGAGTAAAAAGGCTATTGCAACGATTCTGACAAAAAACAGAAGAGAAGAAATTTGACAGAAACATCTGAGTTAATGTTATGCTGCTGTGTGCCTCTGAATCCCTGATTGCAATAGCAATATTCTGCTGGGGCCCCAGGTTGCCACTGGCACGTTCTTTCTATATCATTCTCTTTTTCATTCTTCATCATCGATTTTTCCTTGCCTAGTAGAAAATAATAGACCTTTCTTTGGCACCACATCTAGCTGTGTGTTTTAAAGGACTTAGTATATGCAAACTCACTCCTCTACTTATTGCTTGAGTCTTTCCCATTTGGACTTAGAGCTATTTCTCAGAAAAGGCTTTTACAGTAATGAAAACCCTCTTTTTGTGCTTTCCATTCAGGTTTTCTCCTATAGACTTGACTTTCTAAGAGACCAATTATTATCATTCTTAAAAAAAGATTATTGTGAATGGGAGAGTGATAAGAATGCTATTAAAATCTCATAAGGTGAGAAAAATGTGGCCCCCACTGAAAACTGTGCTATTACATAGCACCTGTAGGAGAAAAGGTGGAAATTTTGGTAGTTTCCCACATGACCTCACAAAATTACAGGTTTGAAGGTAGAAGAGTATTGGATTTTATGTTAAATGTTGTCCAAAGCCTATTTTTATTTGCTCTGTTTGGGCTTATTTGTCTAAGAAAGATTTTTGTTCCCTAGACCTTTTGTAGTGATTTGTGAGAGACATTTCAGAAAGGAAAAAGGAGTTGGTGGCAGTTATACATTCTCTTTTGGGACTATTCTATGAAAAGCCACAATGCTTAGAGTGAGCTCAATGATGGCTGTTCTGATATACCTGACACAATTTTCCTCTCAGTGAGTGAGACCTGACCACATCTGAGACTTCCTTAACAGCAGGTCGCAAATAAAGTTATTAAACTGAAACCAGAGCTGGGACTGTTCTGCAAACAGCCAGGGAAACTATGGGTGCTGGTAAGCCAGCTGGGAACGTTATCAGGGAGAGAATGCCACTCTAGCTCCAAGCCCATGAATTATTTTACGGTGGCAGGAGGTCTGTGGGAGTGTTTATATTCACTGTCTGACGTCCCTGTGTTTCATTTTTTATTAAGTGTGATAGACGGCGTGTTTTTATCTAGCAGTGCTTGCAGGACAGCTTCCCTTTAGATAAGGAATTAGCAAGCCAGAGAGCAGTGGCCATCCCTCGTGAGCTGCAGGAAGGAGGGCTTGGGGTGAAAGACTCCACCATATATTTTTAGGGACTAAAATTTGTTGATACAAGGGAAAATGAGTCATTTGGAAGAAAGAGCAGGGTTCTATAGTCCATAGGTAACATATGAACAGTCAGATTTGAAAAAGTTCCTGCGCCCAGACTGGTGAGTCTTTTACCAGTGTGAGCTGTGGATGTATGTCCTACCAGCCTTCTTCTTCTTATCACACAGAATGTTTTTTACAGGAAGGAGAACTGAAGTCTGTATTGGAGCACCCAGCCAGTTCCTCAGTCAGGATCAATATCCTACACACTTCCATCTCTCTTGGCCTACCTTTGGATCCTACTGTAGGTACCAAACCCAAGCTCCTCTCATACAGCCCATAGGCTTCTTACGTCAAAGAACCTTTCACAAACTTGGCAGTGCTTTAGCCCAGGTAGGAACAAGGTCTGTCTGAAAAGCTTTGTGCTCCCAGTAGCCCATGGTCTCGTTCCCCAGCTTCCCACAGGTCATAATGCTGTCATGAAAGGCTATGGTTCTTTTTACAGACCTGTCTAAATCAGCTGTAAAGTTGTCAACAAAATATTAAAATATTTTAAATAATAAAAAGGAATCACTGATTTTTGAAGAAAAAACTGAAATCTGCTACAACATGAATATGTCTGATTAAATGTGCAATCTCTGCAGTTGTGCATTGTAGGGAAAAAATAGAATGGAAAAATCTGATTTTTTTTTCCAAGAGAAATATCTAATAAAGAGCTCAGTTATGGAAACAACACATTCCCTTGGACATGTAATAATTATGACCAAAATATATTAGATAAGCAATGAGGACTCAGGAAAAATTTTAACTGCATAGGAAATTACAATTTCACTTTTATAGTCACTCTATGTGCTGAAAAGTCATAGCTTATTCTGTAAGACATGAATCAAGAAATGGCAGGCTTTAAAACAGGTTTTTAAATTAATGTTTTTATTTAAATACAGAATAACATTAACATTTAATTTTTTAGGTTTACAAGGATGCTATTATGACTGGCAGATGTGGAATTTAACACAGACAAGCCACATCCTGCAGAGATGGTATTTTATTTTATGGCATTCACCTGATAGCTTGCAATCCTCAGTGTGGAGTTCTTTCAGCAGTATTAAAAAGCCAGCTCCTGAAACTGAGTGCCCAAAAACCCCACCCCTAAAATCACACCCATGATCTCTCACAGCTCATTTCCCACTTTCTTACTGTAAACCCTTAGGGTTTGAAAATGAAACAACTTTCAAGCCTTAAAAGTGAAATTCTCTTCACCTGCATGAAATCATAGTAATCAAATTTTTAGGAGTGGAGTATGGCAGGGGAGAGGGAGAAAAAATTTAGACTACAGAAGTGTAGGGTCAAGTCAGGAGGTCCTACACAGTCCTCCCTTCCTCCCTCTCTTGCGGCTGCTCATTTTTCTGGCATATTGACAATATCAGCAGCTGCAATTCTTCACATGCACGAAAAGCTGCAGACTGCCTACAACCAGAAGCTCTTTCTCCAGCCCACTGTGGCCTCTGCTGCAGTCCTTCCTGTCCCCTTGGGTTCCCATCTATTCATCCTTATATCGAGACTTGCTTGGTGTTAGCTGCCTGATTAGGTGAACATTTAGGTCCTAATACAGAGTTCCTGAAGGCAGGAAGAGCTTTTCCAATTAATTAGAGATTTAAATTCAACGTTGTCCCTGAAAACAAGCAGAATGATATGAAGTGGCAAGGTGACTGTAACTGGAAAATCTGGAACTGGTGCTTGACAAAATTGTTGGGATTCACCAGCAGTGGTAAGGGCAAACCCAGATTGTCTAAATTAGGCTTCAATAAAGTGCATTAATGCAGATGTCCTGCAGCAGTAGCATGAAAACTGGACATTTAGAGGATGTATGCCAGAGGTGCTATCAGAAATTAACTCAAATAAGTAGAGATTGGTCTATGGATATAAAATGTTATGTCCTTATAGAAAGTATCATTAGATGAAATTGACTGATGCCATCACCACAAGGGACAAGTATTGCAAATACTGTAACTAAAATACAGAAATACTTTTTATCCATCTGCAAATACATGACTTTCAAGTAAGGTACAAACTCTGAGAGTTGTCCAACTATAAATGCTATCTTTGCTACAGAATAGAAATTGCAGCAAAGCCAAACAGAAAGCTCAATTATATGTGCATAAATCTGATTTTAGAACATTCCCTAGATGAGACAGTGTTAGATAAAATTTGCAAAGGCTGCAACTGATCTAGAAATTGCATAGAAATAAATTCCAACTACTAGGATAGAAAGGATTGTACTGGGTTATCATTCTGGTATAACGGGGTGGTGGCTCCTGAATTGCTGTAGAAAACTCTTCTATGAAGAATATATGAAAGTAACCAGCTAGAAGTGTTAACAAGCTGTAAGTATTGTTTTATAATAGCAGATGAACAGTGACATTAGGGAAGCACTGTTAAAAATATACCAAAATTCAGGCCAAATGAAGCAACAATTTTCATGATGTGATAGGGGAAAATTGGCCTTTGGGAACAAAGTAGCTGTAGATTCGTGTATGTTGGCTGGAAAAAAAAGGCTGTTTAACATTTCCTAGACTATTATTCTTGCTTCTCTGAGATGGCCTTGCTTAAACAATCTACAGGTGATTCTGTAGATTTCTACACATTTTACTTGACCTGGAAGTATGGAAGCTGTAGGGCACAGGACATGATTTTAAGTGCTTTATAAAGAAACAGACATTTAAATGCATCTTGCCTACGTTGGCACACCTTCCAAGGGGTGAGGCAGGCACCTTGGCAGCGCTGTCTGCATCTGTCCATGGGGGCACTCAGGGCTCCGTCGTGTCCCAGCGGGTCTGCCAGCTTGGATCATGGGCTGTCCTGGCTGCTCAGGGCTCTCTTGAACACAAACTATGTATGGGGGTGTCTGAATGCCTTAGAATAGCTCATTTACTTTTCAGGAACAATTTTTTTTTTCCTATAATTGTGTTTTTGCAAGATTAAATAAACGTGAAATGGGCATTTATATGATCCCTGTCTATAAAAGATGTTATCTGCCTGCTGAGCTTCCCTCCCTTGTTTGCTAATGGAAGTCAAGTCCTTCAATTCATGGTGCTAAATTTACTGTAATTAATTATATCTCTGTTCCAGTGCTGTCCTCATAATGGACAATAACTGTTTGCTCTGCATAAACAGATGTTCCTTCTGTACTGTCACAGGCATGCTTGGCCTGGGATATAAATAAGCTCACAGAGGTGACTGAAGACTGAAGATTAAGCTTTATATTGCAGCAAAGAAGCAGACCACTACTTTTAATTTAATTTTTTAAGGAACTTTATTATTTTTGTAAGGTTTTCATAGACTAAGGAACACAAGTCACAACAGAAGAAAATTTCACACATGACATATCACCATATGAAGTATACAATGTTTATATTCAATAGATACTGTAAAGGAAAGCTTTATAAAACTATTGCTATTAGAGGTGTTCAGGTGAAGGATAATGCTGAGTGACTTTGTTCCCTGCTTGTTTTGCAGGGGGATGAGTGGGAACTGCATTTCTGTACCACTAAAACCTGTAGATTCAGTATCTAGAATCTAGGTGTTTAGGACAATTGCAGAGTCTCTATCTAAAACCTGTTTCTTAGGATACTATAAGAGTATAATAATTATACTGTCAGTGTAATTATAAGTATAATCTCCTGTTACTGTTAAAGAAACATACCATCATAGCATGTTCCAAATCTCATGGATGACAGACTCCTGGTGCCCCTGAGAGGCAAATTAAACCCTCCCTGGAGCCATGTAGGGCTAGTGATCTCTCTTGGCCAGAGCAAGCCATGGCTACACCCATGACTGGAGCTGTGTAGGGTGAACAGGCTGTTACAGACCTGACTTTGTAGTAGACATTCATGTGTGAAGATGGTGCCTTGTACTTTTTACTGCACATGTAATTTGCTTTGTGGTGAGCAGGCCCAGTTAGGAGTAAATATCTCCAGATCTTTTTCCTACCTCAGTTCCCAGTCTGGTAGATCAGCTTATGTGTCTCTCAGCTTGTTTCTTTGATTGTTGATCAGAGGCCTCAAACCTGACTTCTTGGCAACTGGTGGTAAAAAGTACTGCACAGAACTAGGTGCTCATCTAATTAAAATGGAGTATGACATCTGAGTTCATGAAATCTACTGGTGAAAAGTAGTATGCAAAACTAGGTACTTACATGATTAACATTGCTTCTTCAATTTGTACAAATAAACATAACTGTTTGTATTCTGTGTCTTACATTGACTCCCAATGGTAAAACTTCGGTGTTATAAACAAAACACTGTAAATAGATTCAAAGTTGTTTTCTTTGTCCCTTAACATGAACTATATTTGATTAAATGGAAGGATTTCTGGACTGAAACTTGTGTACCAAAGAGAAGTCTGGAAAACAGTTGTTAACATTTTACAACTGAGTTATGAACTCTTGAAAATATGAGCTTTCCCTGAAGTTTGGCAGGAGACCATACCCTCTTACTAATCTGGCTTGCAGGTGATGCTGGCTTTATTAAGCTCAAACACTGTATTTTTTGAAACTTTTGAGTGGTGTAATGCCTGTATCTGTAGCTCTGTAGCTATAGTTCTTGAGATTTAGTTATTCACAGAGACTTCATTTTCAGTTTTGAAAAAGTAACTTTCATTTTTTAAACATGCTAAAAATAGAATTTCAACATTGCATTTAGGGGGAAAATACCATCTTAAAGGAGCTATAGAAGAATTACAAGTAGAAATTTGGTTAGCCTCTTGGGGATGTTTCAGCAGGGTTGTATATTTGCTAAGTATTTTTCTACATAAAAGACTCTACTGTTGCATCTTTTCTCTCCTGGTGTTTTGGAGAGACTGGGCATGAGCCTGCTGCATTATGGAAACTGAACACTTTGGATATGTTATTGTCCAACATTTGATCAAATTTGCAACCTGTCCATATAGACATAACCCAAGTTTTTCAGATAAACATTTTCCTGTTGGCCAACAGTCCTTAGCAAGAATTAAATAACAAAACTCCTCCTTTGGGAAGTATGTAATCTGTGGAGGGCTTCATTTGGAAGATGCTTGGATTAAAAATGTGCTTAAGTGATGTAGGCACCAAGAAACCAGGTGAGCATGGAGTCTGTAAGTTTCCAATAGTGATTAATGTGTCATCCAAGTTGTACTTCAGAGCCCTGAGGCCCCTCTAGCTGGCTTGTGGGTGAACTCTAGACAACATGGTGGAAAAAACAGTGAAGAGACAGCACTGAAAAGTAACATATTAATGAAAAGTAATGTAATATTATATATTTCTTTCTTAAGAAATATGGATGTTGGCTATTTTTCTTGATATTCTTACAGCACTGATTAATTAGAAGAATGATGTGCAAGTTGGACACACTCTGAAGAATACACTATTAAATTTTTGTTCCTACCTACCCATCAGAACCTTTTTTCTTCCTGCTACTGTTCTATTTTTCTGCAGTTTTGGGGTTTTTTTGGGAAATTCTGGCTCATTTCCATAAGTTGTTTAGGTTCCATGTCAATTGGAGAAGTAGTGTAATGATGAATTCCTAAGAAAATCAGGTAATCAAGAGGGCACAAATTTAAGTCAAACTTCTTAGCAATCTCTGCAGAGCATGATTTAGCCTTACTTAGCATTTAACAAGGGCTTCATTTACATAAAAAAATGTTAAAGTTAAGGTGACAGAGCTCTTAATAAAAATCCCTGAGGCTTCCTGCAAGTCTTGCAGCAAAATCAAAGAATATTAATTTCAACTTTTCAAATATTTTGGATTCTTTAGGAAAAAATGAAAACTTATTTAGAAGATAATGCCTCACCTTGTTGAAGAGTTTCTGCAAGCTTTACAGTTCCTTTGGAAATACAAGTTTCCATTGAAAATGTTTAAAGTAAAAGCAAAATTTATCCAGTTCTCTTCAAATCCATATAGGAAAAAAATGCTGGTGTACTCATTAAAACAACTGTACTTGTTTAATGGTTTCATATGTTGAATTAAATATCAAAGATTAAACACACATACAGAAATCATGCATATTTGTATAGAGACCCATAGATGAAGGAGGTGGGGGAGGGCACAGAGCACTCCATAGTGGGGATGGTTCAGATGCTGAGTGGGCTGCTCTGTGAGGACCCCAGTGCCCACACACCCCGCACCAAGTGTGTTTGGCATCCTGGTGCATCATCAGCTTTGCTGATTCTACTCCTTCATGAGGAGAGATTGTCATTGACATAGGCCTGCATAACAGTCTTTGATAGAGAAATGAAAAGATAAAACAGATTTTGGACAGGAGAAGATAAAAGTAGAAAATTTCTAAGTATATAGAGTGTCACACATATTTTCTCTGCCTCAAACTGGAGCAAGGCATACTTACAAACATTTGCACCTTTTTCTTTTGATGAAACCTTTCACAAGCTCCTTAGGGCACAGAATTTTAATTTCCCCTCATAAAAAGTCACTGATAGTGTTAAATACCAAGTAACCTTAAATAACGACACATGTTTGGGCAGATAATTGACTACTGATCTGCTTTTTTAAATTACACCATTCTCTAAGATTGCTTTGGTTTTAGAAACCATAATGAATAGGGCTATTTTTCTAACTGTGAACTTACTGCCCGATACAATTATAATCACAAAACATACATGTCAAAAGCACAACTAAGGATTACTTATGCTGTAAAAGAAAAAGCCCAATAACAGCATATTAATTATGTCATTCTCAATCTCAAAAAAGCCCCTTTTTAATACCCTTTCTAAATATTTTGGGGAAACAAAGCTCAGTGAAGGTAGATAAACTTATAGAGTAGGGTAACTGACTTCCTGAAGCACACTGTGCTAATCTCAAAAACATAATCTAAGTAATTTGTGCAGTGGTGTGGGATTTATTATTTTAAAGATGGATTGCTGTATTTTGCTGTCTTTCTACATCGTACTTTGTCCTAAGAAAACAGTTGTGTGATCCTACTATGCAGATCCCTCACTATCACAGTGAAGCATATTCCAAAACTGAAAGATGTAGGAAAGGAAATCAGTTTGACGTGATCTTCTGTGAAAAGCTTATGTTAAAAAAAAAAAAAAAAGATGTTTTGCATTTTTTCCCAACCATCTTGAGCAGGACATAAAAGAGGAGCTGTTAATTTCAAGCAGATCATGTGGTTCTTGGGGGATCCTGTGCAGGGCCAGGAGTTGGATTTGATGATCCTGATGGGTCCTTTTAACTCAGTATATTCTACAATTCTATGATTCTGTAAATGTCAAAGTTCATCTAAGGACCAAAATAAATATTCTCTGTCTTGGTGAGAAATAGGTCTTGGTGAAACCCCTGAGGGCAGTTGGCTCCCTTCTGTACAGCTGAGGCAGTGATAGCTGTGGGCACTGATTCAAAAGCCACTGGATGTATTGTCCTGCAATACAATTATGATTGAACTTTTTTCCCTTGTCAGTGAGAGGGGGAGAAATGGAGGACCCTCTAAACAGATGGAAATTTCTTTAATCCCATTAAGTTAAGCTCCCTGCTTTAGTCAAAAACAATCACATCCCAAATGGGATTTTATGATATAAAGCATCTCAAAGCTTGTTTGTGGATTTTTTTTTCCCAATTTCTTCCAATAAAATAAAGCTGAAGCCCAGAGGGAGGCTGGGCAGTGACTGCCCAGCCAGCTGGACAGGAGGCATGGCAGGAAGTCCAGTAAATGCTTCTAAAGTGAGTTTAAGGTATGTTCCTGAAACACTGATCTCCCCCTTTCATTCAGAAATCCTCACAGGATAAGCTTTGCTGACTTGATGTGGGGGGGAAAGAAAACTTTTTCTTCCTGTAAATACTTGAGCAGAAAGGAAATTTCACAGGGAAAAATAATTGTCATAAACATCATAAATCTTTAGGGAGCTTAGTAATATGAAGTGTTTGGAGTTAAAGAATCCTTTAAAATCACCTTAGAGAAACTAGAGGTCCCAATCCTCAGCCCTCCTTCAGCCTTAAAGCTATCTTCCCTCTGTCACTGAGAGAAAAATGTGGGAATTATTACCTCCTTGCATCATTGCAAAGAAAAACTAGCCCATGACATTCACATGGCTGGCCACACAGGTACAAAACAGTCCTGTAAGTGGTCTCTGAGTGCATATAAATCCTGTGAGCCCATGTTCTATCAGCACAGGCTATAGATTCCATATCTTTCCAGCCACCTCTGCTTTCACTCTTGGCAAGTGGATGGTATAAACCACCATCTCATTTTTCAACAGGAATTTATTTTTTAATGGTCTGGAAAATAATAACAATTGGTTTAAAAGTTAGAAATTCAGTTGGAAATAGCACAAGTGAATGAAATTAACTTTCAAACATAGTTCAAATTACTTTTCTTCACTCCCTTTCACCCACTTTGGTCACTGAAAGCTTTGCACTGGGACTGAATTAACTAGAAATATATTTCTGATCCTGCCAAGATGTCCAGACAGGATAGGGACAAATAGTATCTTTTTCACCTTGGGTAATGACAGAATTTGCCATTGCCTGTAAGGTCTCTCTGGCAGGAACAGAAAGGTCAACTGAAAAGCCTTCTTTTACACTGAAATGTCATCAGTCAGAATGCTGGGGAAAAAAAATGAAGTGAGTCTGGTTCAAGTATTTCCTAAATGCCAAGCTTCACTCCTCTGATAGGTCCAGACTGAAAAGATTCATACATATTCACAGAAAATTATTAAAAGATTCCTCTAAAACTCTTCACGAAGTGAGAGATCCCAGACCTTTTGATGATGTTGAAGGAAATTCTTCTCATGCAATTGGGGTTTGCTACAGTTTATATTTTTACAGTGATGGACACTGCTGCAGTTGAATGTCACAGGTCTTAGAGCCTGAAAAAGGCTGTAGTTTCTCTCTTATTATCAGTTACCTAGGGATTCCAAGAAAAAGCATTCCTCTTTGCTGAAGTAGATATTTTGCAGAGGACATTCTTAGTGCTGGAGTATTCTTAGCTCTGAGAGGATATGTTTATTCTTCTGGGTTGATCTCATGTTCTGCCCCAGCTAAATGTGCACTACATCTCTGAAACAGGGCTTCTCCCACAGTGGACAGGGCTAAGGAGTCAGACACTCAGATTGACTCTCCAGTCTTTCCTTCCAGAGACAAGAGCTGATACTGGCTTCTACAAGCACCACAGTACTTCCATACATCTGGAAGTGGAAGAAGCAAACTCATAGCTCTGTGTTGCATCGTATCCATGGATGTTGGAAATGGTGTCTGAGGAGTAGGGTCTGTTCTGCTTCTGACTTGCTCCAAATAACATAGCAGATGATTCTTTGAAATTAAAGATACATCAGATAAAGTTCAAGGTCTGGTTATAGTTTTGGTTGGCGGGGTTTTTTTTAATAAATTGTATACTTGAAAGGAGAGCAGGCATTAAATTCACATATGACACCAGGCAGGGAGAAACAGCAAGAGTAATGGAGGACAGGACCAAGACTCAGAATGATCTTTGCAAATTAGGAAAACTGTTCTGATAAGAAAAAGAGGAAGTACAGTGAAGACAAGGTCCTTAGGTAATCAGGTATAAGGAACTGAGATGCAGGATGGAGCATGACTTGCTGGATAGCATTTTGCAGAGAAGAGAGCATGGAGAATCCCAAGCAAAACAGAAGTCAGGGACCTAAAATGTCATCTCCTGAGCTGTATAAACAAAAGCATCATCTACAAAACATAAGAGTATTTCTTTTCTTATTATGTTGGTGAGTCCTTGGGTGAAGGATTGCATCTGATGCAGGGAAGTATCTCAGAATTCTGAGTTCTGGTGAGTTCTGAATTCTAAAACACTGATACGCCTTCCTGGTGCTTCAGGGTGTGCATTGTTCTTCAGACCTCCCCAGCTCCTTTAGGGACACTTGGGTTTTTACTTCTGTCAGAGCCAAATCCAAGTCACGGCTCTGTGCTGCCAAAGGCAGCTCTGAAGAATGGGCAGGAAAGCAGCTGCAAGTTTCTATGTTTCAACCTCAGAACCCATGTCACCTATTCAAATACAGAGGAAATATTCAAGCAGGCAATATTTCACATGTTTTTAATATGGCATGTGAGATTTGAGGCTTAAACATGGGAAATCCCACATTATAAGGGATGTTTGGCAACTCCAGTTATTTTTAAAAAGACGTGAATAATCTGGAAGGGATCCAAAGGAGGGCAGTAAGAGTGATTAACTGTCTGCAAAGATTGACAGCCAAAAGAAGGGAAGAATGAGGAGTGAGACAGACATAAGCTTCCGACATGTAAAAAGTTGCTGCTGCAAAAGGAAGTAATCTGTTTGCCATGTTCATGTTGTATAGGATAAAAACCTAAATGATTTATGTGTCACTGGGGGAAGTTTTAAGTTAGATGTTAGAAAATGTTTCTGAACAGGCAGAGCAGTGAAGCATATGAATCATCTTCCCTGGGGAGTGACTTGGGACATACGGTCTGGAAAACTGGGCTGAACTGCAGAGAATGAGTGTAGCCTAAGGCAGAAGAATGGCAAGAGCAACCTTGCAGAGTTCTTCCCAGTACTGGAAGTCTCTCCAGTACTGCTCATAAGTCTATCAACAGCAGTTGAAAGAGGTAATCAGCTGAGTGACAATTTTTTTAAGTATCATCTTGAAAAATTCATTAACTCTTCAAGCAACAGGGAAGTTCCCACAGCATGTCTTGGAAAGCAGGAAATTCACCTTTAATACTAAATGTTGCTTTCTTGGAAACAGTCTCAATGAGGTAATAGTCAGCACAAAATAAATTACTGCGTTCAAGTCAAAGACCAAATTTTGACTTCTATTGTCTGCCTTTCTTTACATATAGGCATCATCTACAGAATCAGGGAGTGCAGTACTGTGCCCTACAGCGTGTTAATGAACAGAGTATCTGCGTATTTTTTTATTGCAGTGTTGACAATGATATTTTTCTTTAGGTATTACCTTGTCCCTGAATCTTTTGCCATGCATCTAGGCAAGAAAAATAGAGATTTCACTAACATTAACACTACATCAAATATATACAAATATAGCGGGGGGGGAGAGACTCATGACTTTCATATGCCTTAAAGGACTTAAAGGACTATTTGCTCCATCTGGTTACTGGAGATACTTAAATTTAGGAAAATTTTTTTCAGTCTTTGTAGGGTAAGAAGTCATATTTGAATGCAAAACCTCATGAATCCACATGGAGGTTCTAGACCCACCTTGCCAAAAGTTCACGACTCTAAGATTGGTATAAGAATAATATACACTAATCAACCTAAAGAACTGTCATGACTATGGTTAACTTATCATTTTAATTATACTGCATGAAACAGCTATATTAAATAACTTCACTGATGACTAAGCCTTACAGTACAAGCTGTGGTATGATTTTTCTTTAAGATATTAATTTTATCCTGCGACTTGATTTTTTTTCTGACATGGATAATGTTTCTGCACTGACACGTTCACAGCGCAAAATTAACTATATCTGGGCAGAGTTTATTAATTTCTTTGTATTTTATTGTATTCCCTTTTTAATATTTGAAGTAACATGAAAAATTATTTAAATATCTCACTCCTTCACTACTTGGTTTCCTTTTAAAACAAACATATTTTTCCATGAGCTAATAAAAGAGAAACTGCTCATAAAAGATTGTTTTTATGGTCTTCCATTTTCTATAGTCAGTCATATAAAGGTGATATCATTACCTTGTGGGGACTGTGTTTTTTGTTTGCAGTGGCACCCCAGAGATAGTATAAGGATGTATTTACATAACCATTGCCCTTAGAAATGTCACAGTATCAGGCTTAACTTACTGAGCAATAAATTCTTACCAGCTTTCAAATCTAAAAGGAGCAGCATGGGAATTACTCTTTATATTACATCTTTAAACATGCTTTTCTTTCTAGGTGACAGAAAAATTACAGTGAAGTAGGGAGGGAGGAAAGGAGAAAAATAATCTGACTCATGTTGGGTAAATCTGAAGAGGTAATTTCTTGCTTCTGGCCTGCTAGCCTTGGGCACATTTTTCTTTGTTTCTCTGCTCAACTTGTACTGGTGCTTTTGAGATGAGGTAAAGACTCATCCAGCCCCACAATGCAGTTCTGGTTTTAGGTGAATATAGGACCAAAACTAAAACTGAATAGGAACCAATACTGCTGGAAGACACTTTCAGCCAGGTCTTCTGGACTTCCCCCTGAATTCTCTTTTCTGACACCAGATTATTCTGGCACCAGATGGTTGAGGAAAAGGAACAGTTTGGATCAGCTTTCTCACCCTTTTCTCAAGTACTAGTTCAATTTTGAATTAGTGTCTGGTTTTACCTTCGTAATAGGTTTAAAGCACAGCCCAAATGAAATTGCTCCTTTAGCTCTGATTGTTCATGCACGTAATCTGTCAGTCAGCCTAGAAAGTATGACCTAGGAAATGAGAAAGTATTGCTTTTGATGGCAGAAGTGAGTTGGAAATTAAAAGTGTTAATATGGCCCTGTCGTTACCCCGTTCCGGAGTCATTACATTTAAAATCATAAACAAAAGCCTATAAATATTCAAAGTTACTCTACAGTTAAACTATGCTTTCTACATCTTAATCACCGATCACATGTAAATACTTATAAGAGAATCTGCTAATTCCCACTGCAGCAGCAGGCAAATCTGCAGCCTGGCCAGTGGGTGGCAAACGCGTTTAACTGGAAATCTGATCTGCCCCAGCTACGTGGCTCCTAGCCTACAGTATTTCCGAGCTGCTTTCAGCATCTCACTCCCATCAGAGGTCCTGCTGTAAAGCTTCAGCACTTGTACTGCTCAGAAGGGCAGCTATAATTCACTCATTTGTGGTCCTGCTCCAAGACTTTATTTCTTCCTTTCTCAGTAGAAGCCCCAAGATCAATACAGTCCATCCCCATGACAAGCACGCTGGCTTCAGGTGCATAATGGCATATATATCCCTAGAAAGAAGCTCTAAAATACCCACAGCAGTGCAGACAGATCAAGACTCAGAGACAAAGGCATTCCAGAATCCTGCACCTGAACGGGTGAAAGATGTGCCCAGTGCTCATCCTCTCCATCTTACCTGCCTGGGAAAAGGAGACTAAAACCAGCTCCTTCTGTCCCTTCTTCACCTCCAGAGAGTTGCTGCTGTAACAAACTCAGTATGGAAGGGAAAGTGGCAAATATCCATGTTGAAAGGATTTCTGGAGTTTGACAATTTCATTAGGCATCTTCCCACTCTTCATTTTATTTCTCCTTGCTTCTATCATTCTATTTAGTATATGAAAACAGCAAAAGTTAAACAGTTACTCTGTTCTCACTGAATTAAAAAACAGGATGAGGAAAAAGAAGTTTAAAAGTTTGCTGAAACTCTGGAAGGAAAACAAACAAACAAAAAAGAAAATACTTTTTCTCATTTATAAGACACACATATTTAGTATTTCTCATTTCTTAATGTTATAATGTTCTGATATATTAAAAACTCAGTCATGTCCAAGACTGTTACTGGTCTGGTCTATAATAAAAATGATTTAACAGCTGGTTACTGTTGTTGGCCAACTGCATCAGGTGACAGAGCACCACCACCATCTACTGATCAATTGGCTGTACTACCAAGAGAGAAAGGTCCCCACTTGGACCAATTTGGATTTGCAGATTTTAATTCACAAGTTAAAATTCTTGTACTGAGCCAGAGTTTGTCACATATTGCACATGCCTGACAAGGAGAACAAAGACAGCTAAATTTAGAAGTCTAGAAGGATCATGAAACTCAAAAATTTCAGGGAGCAACTATTTAGGGGTTTTGGGTAATGCTGATCTGCTGCTGGAAAAACTGCAGATATAGATTATTTGAACAGCATTTTGCTCTGACTTACAAAACATGTAAAACCGGAGACCTGATGGTAGGCAACACTGATTAATGTTGCACTGAAAAGATCAAATGCTGCTTTTTCTTCCTGCACTTTTACTCATGCTAATGAAAATCATCACCAGTATTGTGTAAATTATCTTTGACAGCTCTCCCAAGATATTCAGCTGCCTATATCCATTTAAAGAGTTCAGTAATATAACACATTGCATTGCATAGGGCACACACTTGGTTCTTCAGGCTAAGCTTTAAGCATATTTGTTCAGAGGAGCTAAGCTGTCGCTTCTCAGTATGTCCTCTTTAATTTGACTGTATAAAATAAAGATTATTTCATTTTTTTAGTTATGAAAGGGATAAATTGATATCAAATTTCTTAGCTTTAAAGGGATTATTTTGGTTCATATTCTTTATAATATAAGTTGCTCTTTTCCTAATGTTTCAAGGTCTCTATGTACTTAGACCAGCTAGTCACTTTTTCACTTTTTTTAAGGGGCTGCATAGAATCTTTTTCTGCCCCTTTAGCAAAAGGATTTTTTTTTTACTGGAAAAGTTATGGGTATTGAAAATGTGATCTCTCAGCCTTTCTTATGCTATTGAATCCTTTTGTTCTGATACTTCTGTAAACACAGTTGATGGGAATAAGGATTAGCCTGGTAGAGTCCGAGTCATCTAGAAGTGGGAGACTATTAACAAGAAACCTGCTGGGTAGCTTGTGCAGTATCTACATTCTACAAATGGATATATCAAAAATACCCAGTCAAAGCACAGGATTTCACATCTTTTCCATCTTGGTGTAAATGTCAGTGCATTGTGAATGAAGACACAGACTGGCGCTCAGAGCCATCCTTTCCACTTCAAGTCCACTGCCTTTTGTTAAAGTGTTCCATATGGCTTCCTCTTCAATCCACTTATCTTCTTTTGTCTGTCTTGGTGGAGTTGTGCTGACTTACAGCAGTAGATAATAAGTCATTATGTTCTGTACTAGTGTTACCTCTGCGTTTCCCTTCACTCTGTGCTCTAACTCAGATGCTCTAACATCAGTGTTTGAGGACAGTTGCCTTTGATTTATTGTTGAGAATGCCATGCACACCTCTACACAATAAATAGTGTGATAATAACAACTTACTGCCATTGAACAAGAAATCAGACACTAGGTAATGATCTAGTGGGCTGTCTTCTCTTTGACTGCGATCAGGGGAATTTACAGGTGTTCAGCTGGCCACAGGAGGGCTCTCATATTGTTCCCTAGATTCAGTAAGGAATACAGTGTGAACAAAGACCACATAATTCAGATCGGACAAAGTCTCTCTTTTCCCAGATTACTCACAGTTTATGAAAAATGAAGTTTTTTTATAGTTTTTAAACAAAGCCTTTCCATCAGGGTTAAGACCAGCTGGGACCATTAGATTATATTATAAAATATGAAACCATTTTTCCCAACATTTTCGTAGCTGGAACTCCCTGCAATCACCTTCTCCACTTTCCCAGTCCCTAGACTTCATCTTTGTCCGGTCCTTTCCACTTCTGTTTTACTCCTTGTACATTCTCTTAGTTTAATGTCTCTTAATGGCAATAGCAGGTAGGTCATGCTAATTATCCCAGCAGGGTTTGCTAGCCTGGACTCTAGTCACAGCCATGCTTATCCTCTAATGTCATTATTCTGAAGCACACCTTAGTTACTGGAAAGTAAGAACACGAGCTGTAAGATTGTACCAATGTGCTTTCGTTTTGTGAAGCTGTTTTTGCTGAATGTGTGGAATTTGTGTGCCTTTATACAGTATAGTAATTTTAAAAGAATTATACTAACTCCAGAGATTTTAAACTAAACAAAGAATAAAAGTATTTTACTCAGATAATATTTTCCTTGTATGTTTATAGATATACACATAGATATACACACACATATGTTTACATATATACGCATATTTGCCTACCATGCACAGATACAATTGTATGCCTACATGTATGTATTTATGTCTTGATATATATCTACATTTCACTTTACAATATGTACAGAAAGATTGAAAAAGGACAGTTTTTCATGGTGGCATTGCAAACAGATAAACAAATGCTTTTCATGGAAAGGAAATCCAAGAAAAGCATGCTTAAATTTTACAACTTCTGTCTTGGTCCTACTGGATTTCAATTTTCAATAGTTTGTGTGTATCCACGTGCATATGCATGCACGCATGGTTAAGCCTAACATTTGAAGAGTTTCAGTTTCCTACAGTAAACATTTCATTAGTGTTCATTAGCCTGAGTCCTTCATTTTAATAGGAATTGTGTGTCTAAACATTTCTGTGAACACTGTGCCTGATGGAGGTTCTGAAGTCCTTCAGCGCAAAGCCAGCACATCTCAAAAACAGGCTGGCATGTACTAGGCCACTCTGAAGCAGAGGCAGACAAATTCAGTGTACATTTGGACAGACTAACTACTGGGACTAGTCTGAGTCCTGCTCATGCTGAAATAATGTCCCTACAACCAGGCCAAATGCAGGGCTTCCTGAGCATCTCTCTCTGCAAGCATGTGATCCACTTAGCCTGACTATTTTTCTTGGGTCAAACCCATTCATTTTTGTCTTCATTTTCTCAAGCTTCATAAAATCACAGCACCATAAGATACATGGAATGAGCTCACCTCTCATTTTCTGGGTTTCCCCAGAAAAGCTATGTTCATTATGCTCTGGAGAACACATTGCAATGGAAGTCTTTATTTACATAATTTTTTCAGTTGAAAGCAGAAACTTCCATCACCTTGGTTTTTGTGGTACAGTACTTCTGTACTCTGTTTGACTGCCATACCACCTTTGTCAATAAATGATCTCAACAAATTTTCCCAGTTCCTGTCTCCCATATTCCTTTTCAGTGTACAAGAGTTGTAAGAGAAACAGAATAGTCCTTGTGTCCTTGAACCTTGCATTACAGGGATAGCCTGACTTTTATCTATGGACATTATTCCACAATTCCACACTCAGCAGTCCCATAAGTTTCTTCCCTCTTAGGGAAGAAAACCCACCACATTTTTAGATTTCTCATTAGTCTCTACCCTGTCTACCCAACATATGGTCACAAACGCTCTTGCCCTAGTTTTCTCTGTGCTGGATGCAGGAGCTGATAAAAACTTTTCTTTTCTTTTCTTTTCTTTTCTTTTCTTTTCTTTTCTTTTCTTTCCTTTCCTTTTCTTTTCTTTTCTTTTTTCCTTTCTATTTTTAATTTATAAAAGGCATACATTCAGCTGGAAGACTGTTTCTGGAGCATCCTGAGGTGCTCAGTGAATATTCCCCAGGAAGCAGCACAGGGTTTGGTGTAAAATTGAAGTGGGTAATCCGTAATCAAGCAAGCATATAGAGTGTCAGCATGGTGGTAAACACCAACAGATGAGGCAAAGCCTGTGAGCCAAGCTAAATGGAAGGGCCTGGGAAAGCCAGAGCTTTGCTGCCTTACCTAGATGCAGCTGATCTCTGCTTCAGTGAACAGAGAAGCTTGTTGCTCGCAGGAGTTTGCTCCAATAGACAGCGACCCACTTTGCCTTTCCCAGAGCCAGGCCTGCTCACATGAGTGTTCAAAGGCTTCAGAATGCCAGAGACAAAAGCATTTCACAACACTTCAGCTCCCATCTCCTGAGGCTTGTGCCTCTTGAGGGAGCCTCAATTTTTTTCCTAAGCAGTCATGAGGCAAGTCCTTGACAGCCAGTTCTATTTCTGATTAATTACAATGCCTAGTCCTATTCACTCATGAGACAAATAATACAGTCCTGCCCATCATTTCAGTGTTTCACTTTTCACTATGTTTTCCTTGCACACTAGTGAAGCTCTGTCTTTTCTAGATGATGATTAATTTAGACAAAACCATCTGCAGATGCTCCTTTTTTCATTCCTGCTCCCCTCCCTTGGAAATCTGTATCTATTTCAGATAGACAGTCCTCCAAAAAGTTGGGAAGAGGTGATTCTCAGATACTGAGACAATAACCACTCTCCTATCTTTTTCATGCCATTTAATAAAAATTTCAACAAATGTTCAAATCTAATACATCTGTAATCAACAGCACAGATGTCAGGTCTAATTAGAAGTCAGGGATGAGTTCTGTCAGTATGTCTTCAGTCAGTATGATCTACTGTATATCAAGAATAATACAAACTTACTTACTGTAAGTAAGTATCACAGTTAAAATGAACAGACTATGCAGCCATAGAATAGAATAGAATAGAATAGAATAGAATAGAATAGAATAGAATAGAATAGAATAGAATAGAATAGAATAGAATAGAATAGAATAGGATAAATATCCTGAATTTGAAGGGATCCACAAGGACCATCAAGTCCAACTCCTGTCACTGCACAGGACCAAAAATCACACCATGTGCCTACACCATACTCTGGACAAACAAGGGGGAAAGTGAAAAGGAGAGAACAGTGCAGACAGAGTTCTGTGCATTCCTAATAGGTATGCAGGAAATACAAGGGAAGATATGCAAACCCTGACCTGGAGAAATTCTGGCACATGTGTATAAATATTTTCCAGTATGATAATTAACTTTTTGGCTGAATCTAGAGTACATAAAATGTTCTGTCTCAGTGCACGCTGAAAAGAAAAGGCATTGGCCACAGGAAAAAAAAAAAAAAAGAGATGAGCATTCAAATTTAAATTGTCTTTTAGTCTGCAGGTGAACACCCTTTATTTTTAACTCTATCATTTGTATTTTAAATGCATAGAGAAAGATCTGCTATCTCCTTTCCATTAAAGCAGGGACTAAGTTAATTTTCTCCTAAACTCTGGCATAGAGAATACAGTCATTTCTTCTTCCCCCAGCTGACAAAGACATTTGTACTGTTCATTGGTCCTTTGGTCACCTTCCTCCAACAGGTTTCTGACATTGTCATCCTTCCCTCCCTGCCAGATGCTCCTTTGACCCTTTGCTTCATATAGAAACTCATTTCTTTTGCTTCCCCACTTTGCTATGCACAGAGAACAAGTGTATTCCAGGTCTTCAGGAGCAACCTGAAAAAAGCAGGACTGTGATTATCCTTACTTTCAGGCATAAAGGTTGCAGGGAATGACAAAAATCTTAAGGATGTTTGATTTGGCTTTTGGTTATTTCCAAAATAGTGGGAGGTGGCAGGACAAAGAAAAAAGCACAAGTGCACCAAGATGTATCCTGAGACACTGAGACATCCTGGGAGCCGTAAGACTCAGAATAGTAGCAAGTAAACCATCAGAACCATTTATAAGCATAAACACATGTGAAAACCCAAGCAGTTTCCACATACTAATATTGTAGAATTTAATTACTTATGTGTCACATGAAACAGCTTGGTAGCAAACTCTGAGCTTGAGCTTAGTGGAAAGACAGAAGGAAAACAAAAACCATCACAAAATGCATCACATAAATTGTTGTGGGAGGGACAGTGTTTAGCACTCACTAATTCAAATCTGGGCCCTTGGGAGCTAAGAAACCACTTGTATTTGCTGGCACAGCTGTAGCTGTCGAAGGGATTACTAAGGCATGATGGGATCTGTGTGGCAGTCAAATGCAGCAGAATAGTCATCTGAGAAAAATTATATCAATAAGTGCCACAATGTTTTGGGGTTTTTAACTAGGTAGCCAAAATATTCCTGAAATTAATTCCAGTAAGAACTGGTGGCATAATATGGTGAAATGAATACCTGAAATATTTTAAAAGTCAAGCTTTTAATATAGAGTTGGACTTGATGATCCTTGTGGGCCCCTTCCAACTCAAGACATCCTATTCTATTCTGGAACAGAGGTATTTGCAAATTACCAATAACTTTGAGCTATTTTAAAGCTGCTGCATAATGGCATTTGGAAAAGAAACCCTGAGCTTGAAAAAGGGTGAGTCTCCACATCTTAGGAAGAAACAATGATTCATACTGATGCAGCATTGTCTGTGTGACTCAGCAGGTGTATTGACACCAACCAAAGATAAGGGATGGGTTCTGATCAGTAAAAAAATCCCCATTCCTCAATTTAGATTAAGGGAGGAGAGAGGTTGAAGTAGGAAGGTGGGAGTACCTGTAGTAATAGAGATTACATAAAACTGCTTGGACAAGACTATGGCATGGCAAAGTTCAGAAATATAAACTGGTATAAATGCATGAGAGAAAACAAATGGAAGAAAAGACAAAGAAAAAAAAGTGAGTGCTGTTTAGAAGTTTGGGTGAGAAGGAACAGTAATCAGGTTTTAAATGGTAAAGATAATTCAGTGTTTTTGAGTAGAATGTTATCATTTCCAATTGTAAAACAGATATCCTTGAAACTAAAGTTTGAAGTAAATAAAATTTGGAGCAGAAAGATAAATTATATTTTGGTTAATATAGGCAGTAGCCGAAACCATGAGACTAAGTGAAGTGTTCTGGATGACAGGAGATGTGAGAGCAGAGGTAACAGGCAAAGAAGAGGACGGGGAGCCACAGAAAGACATAATTGACTTTAGAACTTCAGAGAAAATATTTTTAAAAAATCTTAGTAAGATTATAGCTTCTGAGAACAATGTTTGCCAGTTTTGTATTGATTTATAAAGTGGTTTCTTTCTTTTTTTTCCCCAAAAATATTTTAGTCCAGGACTTGTAATGACAGTTCAAGGCCATTAAGCAAAACTCCTTTTGCATTTTATTTTTGCTGACTCAAATGAACTGTCATCAGGAGGCATAAGGAAGCACCAACACTCACAAACTCTGTGAACAGAGCTGTGCCTGGATGGGTGTTTGTGTCTCTCTCAACTTCCACAAGAGCTGTACTGCTGTGGTGGCCTCCAGGAGAGAACTGAGAGCAACTGTGTGACTTGGTGGTGAGGAACTCAGATCTAAACTTTTTTGAATGTACTTCATCAAAGTGATTAAACAGAGAGGTAAGGCTCTTAGTTATTAAGAGCTTTAGGGAAGACAGTGGTTTTAGTAAGGCTTTATACCAAAATATACTTTAGAAAGCTTCTATTTTGGTATATTTTGTCATCACTTGCTGTAGCATAAAGAAATTTTGGTTTGTTTTAATCTGAAATTTTATTTGTTGTATCATAAGAGCTTTGTGGCAGCTCAGACAATCATGTTAATAATATCCAGCAGAGTTTAAATCAAACCTTCTTCAGAAAAAGTTTCAGGTTCACCTAGCTGATGTCCAAATTACAGACATCCTTTCAGCTGAATGGAGCTATAAATAACAGAAAAGGGCAAAGAAGGATTTTAGTGCTGAATAACAACTTCCTCTTAATTACAGTCAGTGTTAACCTTATAATAATCCTTAGTATGAATGCTGTCACCTTTTCTTATTTTATTCAGAATTTTGTTATGTTGGTGTTCGTACTAAATCCTTAACTCTCAGAGTCAGGGATTCATCTGGGACTCTCAGATATTTTTGTTTGTTTTAAATTCACCTTTCAGAAATGCAGGAAATCTGGAAAACAGAACTACCTTAGAGGTTGAAAACCCCCTTGCCTGTCACAAAATGTTCTGATATCTCCCATAGCTCCTAAAAGCTCTAGAGGCCCCACACAACCCTTCCTTTATCCTTTCTTCCCTGTCCCCAAACCCACTGACTCCTCGGTCATCCTTTCATCCCTGCTTCAGATCTCCCAGTCCCTTATCAGCTGCTGAGCCTGGCCTCCCGAAACCCTCATCATGACTTCAAGACTCCCTACTAGCTTTTCCTCTGCAACCTTTATGCAATGCTTACAGATTTTTTTCTTAATCTCAGCCTACTCCTATTCTGGCAGCTCCCATAAGATAAATATAATTTTATTTAATATAGAAATAGGGCAGTAGAAGCTACTTTTGGCTCTATTATTTATTGAAGTCTTGGGCTGTTCCACATCCAGTTGTCTACTAAGGGATTTAGTGTGCAGTCAGGTATGGGGATATATTTCACATATAACTGTTTCACACTGGCTAGCCTATATAAACAAGTACTTAGGTCTTGCTGAGCCAAACATTTCTTTACCTTATGAGCACATATAGGCAGTAGTCGAGTCTCATATTAATAGCACAGCATGTGTATGTCAATATTGAAATGATCTGAGATCTTCAGGGTGAAAGGTATTTATGCCAAAGACAGCACTATGTTTTGGTATCCATGCTCAGCATGGCTACAACTAAAACAACAGTAGTACTCAATCACTACTAGATTTCTCAAAAGGATATGAAATAATTGTTGTCCTGGTCATAAAACTTTGCTTTTTTCTTTGAAAGATCCAGGACTAAATAGCTTCTATAATTTTCATGTAAAATGTTAAATACCACATAATCTGTAGCTGTCTCAATTTACCAGGAGCAGTGCAAAATAATCTTCAGGGCTTTATATCTGACATTCAGTCTTTTTTTTTGTTTGTTTTGTTTTAGATTTAGGTTTGTGTGATCTTCCATATGTAAAGTAACTTGTGCACTGGTAAACAAGGACTCTTCTAGAAATTATAAAAGTACTTCAAAGCAATTCTCAATTGCACACACTGCTACTGCCAACCAGAAAGGCTAGATAACAGCCTGTTAGAGCTATGTCTTTATCATAAATATTTGCACCTTCTGGTTCACTGAATTCACTTGTTATATATGAAATATTTAACTCTTAATCCTCCATTATAGATTTGTCATTGGCTGTCTGAGCACTGCTTTCATAACTTGTATTTGTCTATGCGGAAATAATACCACAAGAAATAGGGTAGTAGACATTGTGAGAAAGAACAGAAAATAACTAATTGGCCCAACTTTTTGTCTAAGTATATTCAGCATGCCTTTCAAGGGTGTCTGAATATTGTAGAATTAAAAATTTGAATTTTTTACTATAAGTCTACCTGCAAACTAATCCATATCCAAGTGCTCCAAGGCACTCATTGAATGTGTCTGTCTACTAATGATTGGTACAGAGAGCCTCATTAATAAGTACTCATGTTCTAAGTATATTAGTATTCATTACTTGAATAGTCAACTATTGGAAAATGTGTTTGTACAATTTAAAATATAATTTACATTGTTTGTACAATGTAAAAATGTACTGTGCGTAGCATCAGCATGGACTGGACAAATAGGAAATGCTGCAGAAAGGAAAAAGTACGCACCTTGGGTTAGGAATAGGCCCAGCCATCTAGTTGCCACTGCACCTCCAGTGCCAGGGCTCAAGTATTCTTTCTGAACAGAAATCACAGAATGGTTGAGGTTGGAAGGAGCTTCTGGAAGTCATCTGGTCCAGATGCGTGCTAAGGCAGGGCCTCAGAGAGCCAGTTGCCCAGGACTGTGTCCAGGTGGCTTTTGCATATATCCATGGATGGAGACTCCACAACCTCGCTGGGCAGCCTGTGTCAGTCCTCAGTCACTCTCACAATAAAAGTGGCTCCTGATGGTCAGAGGGAACCACCTGTATTTCTGTTTGTGCCCATTGCCTCTGGTCCTGTCACTGGCCACAATCCAAAAAAGCCTGGCTCCATCCTCTTTGTACTCTCCCTTCAGGTATTTATACACATTGATCAGGGTCCCTCTGAGCTTTTTCTTCTCCAGGCTGACCAGTCCCAGCTCTCTCAGCCTTTCCTCATAGGAGAGATGCTCCAGTCCCTTTATCATCTTCATGACCTTTCAGTGGACTCTCCCCGGTGTGCCCGTGTCTCTCCTGGACTGAGGATTTCAGAACTGGACACATGCTCCAGATGTGGCCTCACCAGTGCTGTGTAGAGGGACCACCTCTCTTGATCTGCTGGCAATGCTTGGAATAATGAAGCCTGGACTACCATTCACTTTCTTTGCTCTAAGAGCATTCTGCAGGCTCGTGTATAACCCAAATTAGAACTGACCTCTCACTATAGCCTGACTTAGGTAATTTTATTGTATTAATGTTATTTATTGACACTGCTCTTGTGGTGTTTTCTCAGGCTGCAGTAAATTGTCTCCTTTTTTTCCTTAAGGGTGTCTAGTCAATGTGTGTCAGCAAACAAGGCATGGAAACACGACTGGGGTATAACTTATACTTGCTTAAGTCTGAAGAGGATTTGAACTGAGCTATAAGATCTCAGCTATCCCTTGTGTCACAGGGAGTTTTCATCCAGGAATCAATGGCATTACCAGTATGTCAGTCTTGGATGCTTCAGTGCTCACTGGGGCAACAAAGAAAAGATCATTTCAAGAGAAGCTATTTGGAGGAATAGCTTGGTTTCATTACATGAATAGCAGCATTTATGAGAGTGTTGCCATGTAATTATATAGATAAGTTTAGCCTTTTCAGGTAAGAGACAAGCCCTGTGTGCCCAGCATAGTTTGTAAGGATATCTGGGCTGAAACAAAGAGAAATGTGGGGAGTGTGTGGTACCATACACAGCTTGTGTTTTCAAAATCTGCAGCTCAGAGGTCCAGCTGTACCTTTGGCTGCATCACAAGAAGTGACCAGGAGGTTGAGTGAGGGAGGTGATGAGGTGATTCTGCCCTCTCCTCTCGTGGGACCTTGCCTGGAGTACTGTGAACAGCCCTGGGGCCTCCAAGTAAGGAGTCCAAAAGAGGCGTATGAAGATGATCACAGGACTGCAACACCTCTCCTATAAAGAGAGGCTGAGAGAGCTGGGGTGGTTCAGCTGGAAAAGAGAAGGCTCTGGGAACACCATATAGCACCTTCCAGTACCTGAAAGGAGCTGCAAGAGAGAGCTGGAGAAGGATTTTTTACAAGGGCATGTAGTGATAAGACAAGGGAGAATGGCTTTAAACGGAAAGAGGGCAGGTTTAGATGAGATAGCAGGAGGAAATTCTTTACTGTGAGCATGGTGGGACACTGGAACAGGTTACCCAGGGAAGTTTTTGATGTCCCATCCCTGGAAGTGTTCAAAGCCAGATTGGATGAGACTTTAAACAACCTGGTCTAGTGGAAGGTGTCCCTGTTTATGCAGGGGAATTGAAACCAGATGATCTTTGAAATCCCTTCCAGGCCAAACCATTTGAATTCTGTGATTTCTCTGTGCAATATCTCATTTCTTTCCAGCCTTAAGTCGTTATGTGTTATTCATTGATGTTGCAAGAATTGTTGTATCTGTTTGGTTTTTTGTGAAAATAATACAACTATATTCAGGAAAATGCATTTTCCTCTTTGTAACAAAATGCTGTGCC
The DNA here is from genome assembly GCA_013399835.1 of Leptocoma aspasia. Classification (NCBI taxonomy): domain Eukaryota; kingdom Metazoa; phylum Chordata; class Aves; order Passeriformes; family Nectariniidae; genus Leptocoma; species Leptocoma aspasia. Next base: position 25,098 of record VXAX01002958.1, on the reverse strand, counting down.
TTTCCTTATAGACAGAAATAGGTTCTATATAAATTTCTAGCTCTCAGCTCATCCTATGTATGCTAATTTAAGTTCATGAACATCCAGAGAAAGGGGGAGAAAAAAGCTACATTATTTACCACATGGCCAACCTCCTTTCTTTAGAAACAAATTGCCTCACATTTACGACATGCCATGAGTTTGCAATATTGAAATCTTTATTTATGACAAGCAGGAGTAAGATCACATGATCTATATTTGTTCATTTAGTCTTCTCTGTGAATTGAATGGGCTTTTTGTACTTAGTTTTCTTATGGGATTGAACTTTACAAACAAATCCTCCAAATTCTCAGGATAAAAGGATAAAGTTGCAGCATCTACACAGTATTTATCAACTTTCAGAAAATGTATTTGAAAACAGTAAAACCAAAAGGAAATATGTTGTTATCAACTGGAGTGTCTCTGAAAATGATCTGTTAAATCAGTTTTAACACTTCTGGGGTACCAGAATTTCATAAAATTCATAAAATAAACAACCTGTAGCTTGTGATGTAGCTACTCTGGTCAAATACTGAAATGACAAAATAACTGTACTGCTTTCCAAAAATCTTAGATCTATAACACATCACATTTTTATTGGAAGATTTTATTTAAAAATAGATTTACTAATAAATCCTGAAACTTTAGGACACCTCAGTGAGAGATTAGATTTGTAGGTCTACAAACTTCAGTCTTAGAGGCCAACTGAAGCACTGGCAGTGTTTGGGAGCAGATCGTGGGAAACCCGTGAGGCAGTGGGGCAGAGGCTTTGCTTTGCACAGCTGTGTAAAGACTTGCCATAATAGCTGTCTGGAGCAGCAATCTCCGTGCTGGAGGAAACATGAGGAGCGCCTGTTCTCCCTCCCTTAGGACGCGTAATGCTCAGCAGAGACCGAGAAGGGAGGAGCGACTGCTGTGCCCTTGTGTTCTGCCTCCGCTGGCCTGAAGGAAAGCGAGCCGAGAGATGCTCTTAGGGAAGATGCGAACCTTCCCAGTGGGAAAGCCCCCAGGGAGAGTACGCTGCCCCCGGCAGAATGTCCCCAGTGCTGCCCTTGCCATGCTCCGCACGGCGCGGGGCGGGAGGCACCGTGCGCGGTCTCAGCCCTCAATGCCACGATTTCCAACCCAGAGTTCACCGTTCCTGTGCAGTTTGCTCTAGCATTTTTAAAAACTATTTTGTATTAAAACCAGTAGATGGATGCATTTGCTGTTGCTTTGTGGTTGGTTGGTTCGTTTTGTTTTTGAAATTCGCTTTAAATACTCCAGCAGCGGCACGGGCCCAGCCTGAGGTCACGCGTGGCAGCGGGGCCGCGGGGGACCCTGCGACCCGCCACGNATAAGCGGGAGCGGAATTAAAGAATAAACCCGAGCGAACAGGCAGCGGGGCTGCGGAGCTCTCCAGCCTCCCCTTCCTTCCCGCTCGCCTCCGCCGCCCGCCCGCCCGGGGGGACAGCGC